>JAFKAC010000043.1:0-482833 GCA_025766275.1 Lactarius indigo | reverse complement strand
CGGCCGAACCTGCACTTCTTGACAGGAGTACATGTGAAGCACGTTACCTTCGATGAGTGCGTTTCGACCTTATCACATTTTTCTCACCCCTGGAAAGATTGTAACGTATGCAGTGAGAATCGCGCGACAGGCGTCGCATATGCTCTCAACCCGCTGTTGCATCCGGATGGTCCAAGGAATACGCGTACTGTACGAGGAACGAAGTTGGTCCTCGTTTCAGCGGGGTCGTTCGGTTCTCCTGGTATTCTGGAGCGCTCTGGGATTGGCGCCAAGGACGTGCTCGAGCGAGTCGGGGTGAAGCAGCGCGTCGACTTGCCTGGGGTCGGCGAAAATTATCAAGGTGCCATGATCATTTTTGACGTTTCGTATTTTTTCTCACGTTTGCGTGTGTATATGCAGATCACAATATACTTTTATTAAGTACTTTGCTGCAGATGAATCGCAATCGTTGGCTGCGATATTCCGCAACGAGGAAGGAGCAATTGATGGTTCGTCGGTCCGCCTTCTTTCAGAGGCGTTCTTGCACGCGCTTTATGATTGACCATGATAATGCAGCTACGGCTGCGGAATTCGGGAAGACCAGGAAGGAGGTCTCGGCCCACAAGTACGCCAACACTTGGCGATGATCCCTTCTGACTTGATGTCCATCTGACTAGCTCGATCGATGCGGGGATCAAGTGGCGCCCAACGCCGTCCGAGGTGGCCGAGCTCGGCCCTGAGTTTCAGGAGTATTGGGACTCCTACTTTGCCAATGCGCAAGACAAGCCTGTTCTGTGGATGGGCATGCTCGCGACGTGTGTTCTCAATAACTCGATTATCAAATCTTGTGATCATCCTCTTTCTCACCATCCTCCAGTTTGATCGGGGATCCTACCGTAGTCCCTCCGCGCAAATACTTCACCTTGGGTATATTCACCGTGAGCCACCTATCCCCACTCTCCCCCGTAGTCGCGCGCGCAACAAGACTGATGCCGACACGTCCAGGAATACCCCCTCGCGCGTGGACACGTGCACGTCACGCACGCCGATGATGCCTCTGCACCCATAGACTTTGTTCCGGGATACTTCGAGTCGTCCGTCTCTTTTCCTCGCTGCTCTCCCATCCAACAATCTCACAAACAATTCTGTTTACCAGGAAGGCGGACGTGCGGCCTCTGACATGGGGATACAAGTTCATGCGCGAGGTCGCGCGTCGCCTGCCGCACTTCCGCGGTGAGCCGCCTGCGCTACACCCCAAGTTCGCGTCTGGTGGGCCCGCTTCCGTCGTCGCGCACGCCGAGGGACCCATTCCATTCGATGCACCGCGCATCGTTTATTCGGAGGACGATGAGCGTGCGCTCGAGGAGTTCGCGCGCGCTGAGGGTGTGTAACCCCCTCCCTTCTGTCCCCCTAAATTTTAAGTTCCTCACTCACTCGTCTTTCGTTTGTTTATTTTTTTTGTGCCGGGGGTAGTGTCCACGACCTGGCATGCGGTAAGCTCCCCCTTCTCTCCAAAGCGCAGAGAGACCGTCATTGACGACATGGAACTGACGTACACCTTTGCGTTTGCGATTATTAATTAGCTGGGCACGTGTGCAATGAAGCCGCGCGAGCAGGGCGGCGTTGTCGATGCAAAGCTGAACGTGTACGGCGTGCGCGGACTCAAAGTCGCCGACCTGTCCGTTCCACCGGGAAATGTCAGCGCGAACACGTACGGGACCGCGCTAGTCATCGGGGAAAAGGCAGCCGTGATTATCGCTGAGGAGCTCGGCATCAAAGGTGTCGTCTAGCCGGCCGCAGCCGCGAGGTACTGGGATCAGTTGACGAGAAATATACTACGTGATAGTTTCGGAGGGCCGATTATGGTATGCCTGTCAAAGGACTGATTCCGGGACACCTAAGCAGTTGATACAGAAAATGCAGACCAAAACCGATGGCTCTTGTAGCTTTTGTAAACCCCCAGAATTCCAGTAATCACGCTTCAAGACTGTAAGGTGCCTGAGCGACCTTGATCTACCCTCCGAGCACAGGTTAGACTTCGGTGACCCGACTCAAGAACGAGCGATTCCATCAAGATGGAGTCCAGGTGGCATATCTAGGTGGGGAGAGTATGTGAAAGAGATAGGAACCAGTCAGACAGCTGAGTACGAAATATAACGATCACCTGGAAGGTGCCACGGATTCTGTACACCGATCTACTGGGAACCTGTCTTGAGCACGACGCACTCTCAGGCTGCGTTGTAAGCCTGATGAAATTGCAGATGCAGGACCCTCTATTCTATTACTCAGAGCATCCGGGTATACGACCCTGGCGGCTGGTGTCCCTCGTTCAAGTTTCCCGCGGCCCCCGCATTCCCCGCATTCCCCGTTCCCCCTCTGCCATATTCCCACGCTCTCCCCCCCACCCCACCCCCAAACAGCGCCGAGTTGTATTCTAGCGCAGCAGGTTAAAGGGGGTTGGCTGGAACACCAAACGTAGCTTAAACGAATGGGGCACCAGGCGTTTTTTTTTTTTTTGACTCATTTTTATGCGCCTGAGGGCAATTGGCCCTATGTAGCTACCCTTTGAATGTAGGCACCAGGCGTATACTACGCACTCTTAAGTACATCTTAAGGAAGCTAACTACACGGAAAATACACCCGCACTCCCTTAGAAACGATCGTCAAATTCTCAAACATCCCAACCATAGATCGAGGAAGATCGGGGGATTGTCCCCGATCATGGCCCTAAGGATAGTTGCGAGACCCCTCTTACTCATGCCTGACGCCAGGCAACTCGTGCGTGGACGCATACTATCATTTTAACAGGGCGCAACCGGAAATGAGGCCAAGTAGCTCCATCAACGGGACGTAATCATCTAATTACATACCGTTCATCTCGTATGCATCAAAAGCTGGCGCTCCACGGGCGCGGGTGAGCGAATCATATTTAACTGCACCGAGAAGATCGACGGAGGTCATCAATGTCTACTCCCACTGTGATCAACGAGGAATACGATATCGTCATCGCAGGCGGTGAGATGTCTTCATTCCCACCGCCTTCTTTCCACTAACACCGTCACGGTGGTGTCTGATTGCGAACAGGCGGCACGGCGGCATGCATCATTGCCGGCCGACTCGCTGCTGCTGATGCGAACCTACGCGTCCTCTTACTCGAGCCGGTCCAGCCACGTACAACGACCCCGCACATACGCAGCCCCTGAGCTTCTTGAGCCACCTCGCACCTGGCTCGCGCACCATACGCGCGCACGTTTCCCAACCGAGTGCGGCAGTTGGCGGCCGCACCATAATCGTGCCGAGTGGGCAGTGTCTCGGCGGTGGGGGCAGCGTCAACTGTGCGTCTCTTGTCTCTTCTCCCTGATGCACCAAGCTTCGGCAGTCTGATCAATCTCGACCCACACCTGGGGTCCCGTATTTTCTCTGATAGTCATGATGTACACGCGCCCATCGGCCTCTGACTATGACGACTGGGAAACGGTGTATCAGAATCCCGGGTGGGGCTCTAAGGACCTCGTCCCGCTCCTGAAAAAGGTGCGTAAGGTGGGGGTTAGTGACCCTACCGGGTCTGAATTTGGAGAACCGTAGATAGAGACGTACCAGGTCCCTGGTGGGGGACCTACTCACGGAACAGACGGCCCGCTTGGGGTCTCGCCAGGTGGGTTTTTCTCGGACCTTGCCGGGCAGTTCCTTCAAGTTGCGCGGAAACTCGATCCGGACCGTGCTCAGAAGCCGGATGACGCGGACACGAATGATTTGGAAACGATCAATGTGTATACTGTATGTATCTCGCGCTCGATTGTGTAACTTTATCGGCGACTGAGTAACGCACTGGCCGCAGAGGTGGCCCAAGTGCGTACACGCTCCCCGGCGGGCGCCGTTCCGGCACTGACCTTTGTATTTGTAGATGGATTGACGCCAAGACTGGCACTCGCTCGATGTGCCGCACAATGTGATCTACCCACTCAAGGACACCCGACCAAACCTGCACTTCTTGACGGGAATACATGTGAAGCACGTCACCTTCGACGAGTGCGTTTTGACTTTGATGTATTTCTCTCGCCTCCCTGAAAAGGCTGTATAACGTAGTGAGAATCGTGCAACAGGCGTCGCATATGCTCTCAACCCGTTGTTTCACCCGGATGGCCCGAGGGATACGCATACTGTGCGAGGGACGAAGCTGGTCATTGTCTCATCGGGTTCATTTGGCTCTCCTGGCATTCTGGAGCGTTCGGGAATCGGGGCCAAGGACGTGCTCGAACGTGTCGGGGTGAAGCAGCGCGTTAACTTGCCTGGGGTTGGCGAGAATTACCAAGGTTCTTCCGTGCAGTGGCTAGCATCTTGAACGTTTATTTCTGACGTTTGGGTACGCATTTGCAGACCACAATATTCTATTCTTTGAGTACTTTGCTGCAGATGGAGCACAAACGATGGACGCGATATTCCGCAACGAAGAAGGAGCACTTGATGGTGTGTCTATATTTTCTCCCTTATTTAGAAGCGTACCTGCCCGTGATTTATGGTTAACATACCGCAGCGGTGGCTGCCGAGTTTGGAAAAACTAGGAAGGAGATCTCGACGCACAAGTGCGTCATCACTTGGTTTTTGACTTCCTTCTGACTTGATATCTATATCACTAGCTCGATCGACGCAGGGATAAAGTGGCGCCCGAAACCATCCGAGGTGGCCGAGCTCGGCCCTGAGTTTCAGGAATATTGGGACTCATACTTTGCCAATGCGCCAGACAAGCCTGTCTTGTGGGTTGGAATAGGCTCGGCGTTCGTGCTCTGACTGGCTCGATTAGTCAAGACACTCATTACCATCGTCCAGGTTTATCGGAGATCCCACCTTAGTCCCTCGACGGAAATACTTCACCTTGGCTACATTCACTGTAAGCTCACCCCTAGTCGTAGCTACACGCCACATTCTCTGATACCCACATGCAAAGGAACACCCCGCCGCACGCGGACATGTACACATCACACGCAGACGACGTCTCTGTGCCTGCAGACTTTGTCCCCGGTTACCTCGAGTCGTCCGTTACCTTCTCTCTTCGCACCCCCATCCAGTATTCCCATGCGTTATCTTTAATTTGACAGGAAGGCAGACGTGCAGCCCCTGACGTGGGGGTACAAGTTCACGCGCGAGATCGCGCGTCGTATGCCACATTTCCGTGGTGAACCGGCCGTGCTGCACCCCGCGTTCGCTCCGGGTGGTGCCGCAGCTGTCATCGCGGATGCAGAGGGACCCATCTCGTTCGATGCGCCGCGCATCGTGTATTCGGAGGAGGATGAACGTGTCCTCGAATCGTTCGCGCGCGCGAATGGTGCGTAGTTTTTTTCGCTTCCCAGTCTCCGTTGTTCACTTGTTTTTCTTGTGGTGGTGGATAGTGGCCACAGCCTGGCACTCGGTGAGCTCCTCCCTCTTCTACAGAGCGCAGAACGTCCGTCATTGATAGAACGCAAATTTCCGTGCCCCTCTTTGCTCGTATTTGCGCATTAGCTCGGCACGTGCGCGATGAAGCCGCGCGAGCAGGGCGGCGTCGTCGACGCGAGGCTGAATGTGTACGGTGTGCGCGGGCTCAAAGTTGCCGACCTGTCTATCCCGCCGGCCAATGTTAGCGCAAACACGTACGGGACCGCGCTGGTCATCGGGGAAAGGGCGGCCGTGATCATCGCGGAGGAGCTCGGGATCAAAGGCGTCGTCTAACGGGCCGCGGTCGCAAAGATGCGGATCAAGTTGGCCTGAAATGTGCTCTCACTGTGTATGAACGAGTTCTGACTGGTGTTCCTATGTAGTCGATGGATAACATTGGCTTGTATATCTCTAGAATACCAGTAATCGTGCTTCAGAACTTGCGTGGTTGTTGCCATTTCCTGACTTTCTCTCAGAGAACACCCCCAACTCCACAGGTTTACTCAGGGTTGGCGCTTTTTAGAGTTGTGATAAGGAAGGACAAACGCATTCAAAGAGTACGCAGCATCGATGGCTTTGATGCAAATGGTGACTTACTAGATCGCATAGTACGGCGTACAATCAAACATTATGCGGAGGCTACCAGCAGCCCAGCAGTGAGAGACGGTTACCTACCTGTTCTAGTTCCTCTCTCAAACCCACAGCGTCCGCTGCCAGTGACGTCCTCTAGTACATCGAAGCCCGATATCCGTCGCATTTCATCTTGCATTTCATATCATATCATATTGTATCGCCTCCGGCCCGGGAAACCCACAATACGTTAGAAAGTACGTTATCATAAGATGCCACTTCAGATTGTTCGGTCGGTGTCAATGCAGCGACGCGTCTTGGAACAGGCACCGAAAAAGGTGACATTATGCCAGCACATGACCGCCGCCGCAGGCGCTGTGTCCAGTTACCTATACCGGCATGATCTGTTCGCTTCACACGAATCACACCCATGATACGTAGGTGGCGCTCCATAAGGGTGTAAACAGTATTTAATTACACTAGTGACGTCTATGGGGGCTATAAATGTCTAGTCCCACCGTAATCAACGAGGAATACGATATCGTAATCGCAGGCGGTGAGACATCCATAGCCTCCAACTCTTCCAACCCGCATTCCTTCGACTGACACCGTGGATGTCTGATTGCGAACAGGCGGCACGGCAGCGTGCGTTATTGCCAGTCGTCTCGCTGTTGCCGACGCAAGCCTGCGGGTCCTTTTGCTCGAGGCCGGCCCCACCACGTATAATACCCTACGCACACACAACCTCTGAGGTGCTTGAGCCACCTCGCACCTGGCTCGCGTACCGTGCGTACACACGTTTCTCAGCCTAGCGCGGCACTTGGCGGCCGCACCACCATCGTACCGTGTGGACAATGTCTCGGCGGCGGAGGCAGCATCAACTGTGCGTCTCGTGACTCTTCTCATTCGTGCACAGACTTCTGGCGTCTGATTTATTTTGGCCCACGCGCCCTGTCCAACTGTTTTAATCTCTAACAGTCATGGTGTATGCGCGCCCGTCTGCCTCCGACTATAATGATTGGGAGGCGGTGTACAAGAATCCCGGATGGGGCTCGAAGGACCTCATCCCGCTCCTGAGAAAGGTGCGTAAGGGGGTTAAATGTTCTGCTAGGCCAGGACTTGAGGGGTTATAGATCGAGACATACCAGGTTCCTGGCGGGGGGTCGAGTCACGGCACAGAAGGACCGCTCGCGGTCTCGCGAGGTGGGTTTTTCACGGACCTCGCTGAGCAGTTCCTTCAAGTTGCGCGCACACTCGATCCGGATCGTGCGCAAAGGCCGGATGACACGGACCTGAATGATTTGGAAACGATCAACGTGTATGCGGTGAGGGTCCTGTAATCGACCGTGCAGCTTGTTCGATGGCTGAGTACTACACTGGCGGCAGAGGTGGCCCAAGTGCGTACATGATACCCATCAGCAGCGTGCGCCTCCGCATTTCTAACTTTCTTTTTTGGCGGGTAACAGATGGATTAACCCCGAGACGGGCACTCGTTCAGATGTGCCGCACAACATGATCTACCCACTCAAGGACACCCGGCCGAACTTGCACTTCTTGACGGGGGTACACGTGAAGCACGTCACCTTCGACGAGTGCGTATATTTTTTTTTTTGACATGTCTGTCTTGCCCGAAGGAATGGCTATATAATGTGTGCAGCGAGAATCGCGCGACAGGCGTCGCGTATGCTCTCAACCCGCTGTTACATCCGGATGGTTTTATGGACACGCGTATTGTGCGAGGGACAAAGTTAGTCCTCGTTTCTGCTGGGACATTTGGTTCTCCTGGTATTCTGGAGCGTTCTGGCATCGGTGCAAAGGACGTACTCGACCGTGTCGGGGTGAGGCAGCGCGTCAACTTGCCTGGGGTTGGCGAGAATTATCAAGGTATTTCTTTGTATCAGCCATTTCGAACGTACGTTTTCTGACGTTTGAACGTACACGTGCAGACCACAATGTCATCGGATTCAAGTACTTTGCTGCAGATGAGGCACAATCGTTGGATTCCCTATTCTGCAACGACGAAGGAGCAACCGATGGTGCGGCTCGGGCTGGTGCTCCTCCCACCTTCCTCCCACTTTGATCTTCGCGTGCCTTTCGACTGACTGAGCCACTGCAGCTGCGGCTGCCGAATTCGGAAAGACTAAAAAGGAGATCTCAATGCAAAAGTGCGCCAACACTTGGCTTCTCACCCCTTGGGACTCAATTATCATCCGGCTAGCCCACTCGACGCAGGGATCAAATGGCGCCCGAAGCCGTCTGAGGTGGCGGAACTTGGCCCTGAGTTTCAGGAGTATTGGGACTCCTACTTCGCCGATGCCCCAGACAAACCCGTCCTGAGGATTGGCATGTACTCGGCGTTCGTGCTCCGACAACTACGACTGGGTCGTCAAGACGCTCATCATCACCGTTGTCTAGGTTTTTCGTGAATCCCACTGCGGTACCCCCCGGCAGATACTTCACCTTGGCTATCTACACCGTGGGCCCACATAACCCTACGTAGACACACGTGCAACACTTCTGATATCTGTATGAGCAGGAATACCCCCTCGCGCGCGGACATGTGCACATCACGCATGCCGACGACGTTTCTGCGCCCCTAGACTTTGTCCTGGGGTACTTCGAGTCGTTCGACCCTTTTCTTTACCGCTTTCTTCCATTCCGGCTCACACTATATTGTTTTGGCTTACCAGGATGGCGGACGTGCAGCCCCTGACGTGGGGGTACAAATTCGCCCGCGAGATCGCGCGCCGCATGCAGCACTTCCGTGGCGAGCCGCCCGAGATGCACCCCGCGTTCGCTCCGGGCGGTTCCGCGTCCGTCGTTGCGCGCACCGAGGGTCCTGTCCCATTCGATGCGCCACGCATCGTATACTCGGAGAGGACGAGCGTGCGCTAGAGGCATTCACTCGTGCAAACGGTGCGCGGACTCTTCTATTCTCTGCTTCCTTCGCCTCCACATTACTCGTTCACCCGCATTGATTTTATTTTTATTTTTCGGGGGGAAGTTGGTACATGCTGGCACTCTGTGAGCCTCCCCCCTCTCCTATAAATTGCGGGGCGTCGTCGATGACGTGCATTTGATACGTATCTTTGCGTTTCCATGTGCGCACCAGCTCGGAACCTGTGCGATGAAGCCGCGAGAGCAGGGAGGCGTCGTCGATGCGAGGTTGAACGTGTACGGTGTGCGCGGGCTCAAAGTTGCCGACCTGTCTATCCCACCGGCCAATGTTAGCGCAAACACGTACGGGACTGCGCTGGTCATCGGGGAAAGGGCCGTGATCATCGCGGAGGAGCTCGGGATCAAAGGCGTCGTCTAACGAGCAGCGGTCGCAAAGAATGCGGATCAAGTTGACCCGAAATGTGCTCTCACTGTGTACGAACGAGTTCTGACTGGTAACCATATGTAGTCAATAGATAACATGAGCTCGTACATCTCTAGAATACCAGGAATCGTGCTTCATAGCTTGCGTGGTTGTTAGCCATTTCCCTGGCTTTTTCTCAGAGAACGCCGCCAACTCCACAGGTTGACTCAGGGTTGGTGCTTTCTAGAGTTGTGGTAAGGAAGACAAACGCACTCAAAAGAGTATGCAGCATTGATGGCTTCGATGCAAATGACGGCTTACTAAATCACATACGGCGTACAATCAATCATTGCGAGTCGCTGTTACGCTTCTCCGATGAGATTTTTATGCCGCGTTGGACGGAGCGCGGTGTGATCTGGGAGATGCGGCATGAAGGATAGCGCTGCTGGTGGGACAATGATATTAGATTTGTGCTAAGTAGATGACACGGGCGAAGCTGTGTATAGAGGGTATGTACGAGAGACCGGCAGCGAGAATGGATGATGCTTGAGAGATTGGGCGAAAGCGCGAAGCGCTCCTCGATTGAAAATGAGAGTCTATGTGGCCGAGGCGAGGTCGCGACGGGTGGGTGGGAACCTCCCGGAGCGACTTGATGAGCGTCGGTGGACACAGAGGACCTCATCATCGATCCAAATATTTAATGGGTGTGGTGGGCGGGTTAAAATGAAAGTATCCCGGTTTTTCAGACTGGTTGAAAAGTAGGGCGGGCAGGTGGCGGCACGCAAGAGGAATGAGCACGTGCCGCTTCGCCCGCTCACTCAAAGACTGTGCTCTAGGCACCGCTCGTTTCCTCGCTTTGCTTTGGACCGGCTAACATTGTGCAGATGCTACCTGCAGCCCAGCAGTGAGATACGGTTAACCTACCTGTTCTAGTTCCTCTCTCAAACCCACAGCATCCGTTTCCAGTGACATCCTCTAGTACATCGAAGCCCGATATCTGTCGCATTTCATCTTGCATTTCATGTCGTTTCATACTGTATCGTCTCTGGCCTGGGAAACCCACACAGTAGCTTAGAACTTGGCTTAGAAAGTACGTTATCATAAGACGCCACTTCAGATTGTTCGCGTCGGTGTCAATGCAGCGACGCGTCTTGGAACAAGCACCGAAAAAGGTTGACATTATGCCTGCGCATGACTGCCGCCGCAGGCGCTGTTGTCCAGTTACCTATACCGACATCTGTTCGCTTCACAAGCATGATACGTAGGTGGCGCTCCATAAGCATGTGAACAGTATATAATTACCACTAGTGACACCTATGGGTGCTATCAAATGTCTAGTCCCACCGTAATCAACGAGGAATACGATATCGTAATTGCAGGCGGTGAGACATCCCTGGTTTCCAACTCTTCCAACCCACCTTCCTTCCATTAACACCATGGAAATCTGATTTCGAACAGGCGGCACGGCAGCGTGCGTCGTTGCCAGTCGTCTCGCTGTCGCCGACGCGAGCCTGCGGGTCCTCTTACTTGAGGCCGGTCCCACCACGTACAACAACCCTGCGCACACCCAACCTCTGAGGTGCTCGAGCCACATTGCACCTGGCTCGCGCACTGTGCGTGCGCACATTTCTCAGCCGAGCGCGGCACTCGGAGGCCGCACCACAACCGTGGGGTGCGGACAGTGTCTCGGCGGCGGAGGCAGCGTCAACTGTGCGTCTCGTGGCTCTTCTCTTTCGTATACGAGCTTCGGTCGTCTGATTTATTTATACCCACGCGTCGGGTCCAACTGTTTTAAAACTGATAGTCATGGCTTACGTGCGCCCGTCTGCCTCTGACTATGATGACTGGGAGACAGTGCACCAGAATCCAGGGTGGGGCTCGAAGGACCTCATCCCGTTCCTGAGAAAGGTGCGTAAGGTAGTGTTGCCCTTGAACAAGACTTCAAGTTTGAGGCATTGTAGATCGAGACATACCAGGTTCCTGGTGGGGGCACGACCCACGGCACAGACGGTCCACTCGCAGTCTCGCTGGGTGGGTTTTTGACGGACCTCGCTGAGCAGTTCCTCCAAGTTGCGCGCACACCTCGACCCCGATCGTGCGCAGAAGCCGCACGACGCAGACCTGAATGATTTGGAACGATCAACGTGTACGCGGTGAGGACCTTTTAATTGACTGTGCAGCTTCAAGTTGGTCGATGGCTGAGTAACACTGGTAGTAGAGGTGGCCCAAGTGCGTACATGGTACCCAGCACCGGGATGCGCCTCCACAACTCGGAGAGCACTGAATTTCTTTTTTCTCGGGAGTAGATGGATTAACGGCGAGACGGGAACCCGCTCGGATGTACCGCACAACATGATCTACCCACTCAAGGATACCCGGTCAAACCTACACTTCTTGACGGGAGTACATGTGAAACACATCACGTTCGACAAGTGTGTTTTGACATTTTTACGTGTTTCTCTTGCCTCGCTGAGTATATATAACGTATGCAGTGAGAATCGCGCGACAGGCGTCGCATATGCTCTCAACCCGCTGTTGCACCCGGACGGCCCGGGGGAAACGCGCACTGTGCGAGGGACGAAGCTGGTCCTGATCTCAGCGGGGGCATTTGGTTCACCTGCTATTCTGGAGCGCTCAGGAATCGGGGCCAAGGACGTGCTCGAGCGGGTCGGGGTGAAGCAGCGCGTCAACTTACCCGGAGTCGGCGAGAATTACCAAGGTTTCCCCTTGCCACAGTCATTTTGAACATTCAGTTTCTGACATCTGGGTATGCATGTCCAGACCACAATAACTTCGACCATAAGTACTTTGCTGCAGACGAGGCGCAATCGTTGGATGCGGTATTCCGCAATATGGAAGGAGCCATCGATGGTGTGCCCCTGGCTTCTATTCCTCCCGTTTGAGAGGCGTATCTGCCCGCGCTTTATGACTGACTATGGTATTTCAGCTGCGGGCCGCCGAATTTGGAAAGACCAAGAAGGAAATTTCAACGCAAAGGTACGCCGGCACTTGTATTCTGATCCCTTGGGACTCGATGCTCATCCAGCTAGCCCACTCGACGCGGGGATCAAGTGGCGCCCAAAGCCATCCGAGGTGGCCGAGCTTGGCCCTGAGTTTCAGGAGTACTGGAATTCTTACTTTGCCAATGCACCAGACAAGCCTGTCCTGAGGATTGGGATGTTCTCGGCGTTCGTGCTCCGATTATTGGGTTGTCAAGACGCTCATCACTGCCATCGTCCAGGTCTTTCGAGAATTCTACTGCAGCACCCCCGCGCAAATACTTCACCATAGCTATATATACTGTGAGCCTACCACATAACCCCCCGGCCCTCGGTTGCTGTACGTGCAACACTCCTAATACCCCAACGCACAGGAATACCCCCTTGCACGCGGACACGTGCACATCATGCACGCCGACGACGTTTCGTCGCCCGTAGATTTTGTCCCCGGCTTCTTCGAATCGTCCGCCTCCTTTCCTCCCCGCTCCTCCATCCCACCCTCACACTGTGTTTTTTTTGGTTTACAAGGAAGGCGGACGTGCAGCCCCTGACATGGGGGTACAAGTTCGCGCGCGAGATCGCCCGCCGCATGCCGCACTTTCGTGGTGAGCCGCCCATGCTGCACCCCAAGTTCGCTCCGGGCGGTCCCGCGTCTATCATCGCGCATGCCGATGGTCCCCTCCCATTCGATGCGCCGCGAATCGTATATTCGGAGGAGGACGAGCGTGTACTAGAGGCGTTCGCTCGCGCGAACGGTACGTGGACCCTACATCTACGTTATTCGCCTACTCGTGTTCAAATTTTTTTCGCTGGGGCAGTTGCCACGGCCTGGCACTCTGTAAGCCCCCCTCCCCCCTGCAAACTGCGAGGCGTCGTTGACAACATACGTATTTTTGCGTTTGCTTCTGTGCATTAGCTTGGCACGTGCGCGATGAAGCCGCGAGAGCAGGGCGGTGTCGTCGATGCGAGGTTGAACGTGTACGGTGTGCGCGGGCTCAAAGTTGCCGACCTGTCCATCCCGCCGAGCAATGTTAGCGCGAACACTTACGGGACCGCGCTCGTCATCGGGGAGAAGGCCGCTGCGATCATCGCGGAGGAGCTTGGGATCAAAGGTGTCGTCTAGCCGGTCGCGATCGAGAACCAAGTTGGCCAGTCATATTCATGTTTTCACTTTGTACGACATAGTCTCGAAGGTCTGATTCCGGCATACCTGAATCATTGGAATCGTGTCCTTGTACCACTACTGAATGCCAGAAATCATACTTCTGTGCCACACACCCTCTGATTGGATTTGTCCGACAGTACCCCAACTCCCTTGACATTTTCTCTACACAGACTAAGTGCGGATAGCGGCGATACGACGGACGAGAGATAGCACTTCAAAGTGAGAAACACGAGAACCAGGGTTATATACATGGCGGACGGACCACAGGACACAGGCAAGACATAACACACGGGCGGATAGCAACGACTCGGATACGGACGCAATCTCCGGAACTGGAAACCGTGGCCGAGCCATTTGCGGGCGAACGAACGCGCCAAGCGGCGGAGGTTTGGCGTCGTTGCGCACGCAGCGCACTTGTCGACCTCACACCTGTCACGCTTAGAACAGAACAACCTGACACAGCCTCCACGCCCGAAACACCAGTCTAGTAAGCTAGAAAGGTCCTTCCGGTAGACCCACTATGCGGGGAATGCGAAGATTGATCTCCCAGCTGCTCGAGATCTTGGTACAGCCACGAAGGACCAGCGATGGCGATGTCTTCTGTTGGTGATAGCGGTGGCGACGACCATGGAGAGACAGTGTCCTGTGGTACTGGAGGAAAAGAGCGATCTGTCAGCTCGGTATCTGCATCTTGAGCTTGAGCATGTGACGCATGATGCGAGTGGTGGTCGGGTGTCCAGCAGAGCGGGAAGGAGGACGGCAAAAGGAAAAGGTGCTCGAAATCGGTAGAGGCAGCGAACGTTCTCGGGGAGAAGTCGGTGCCCTCATGCAATGCAAGATAAGCTTTGCGCAGACTCTTGAGGATTAGGATGGAAAGAGAGCGTGAAGTAAAATCTGGGGTGTTCCGTGCCTGGACAACGATCTCGTTCCATATATCGCAGAATCCGTACTGTAAGACGGGAAGGGTGTTTCGAATGTTAAATTTGGAAACGATTTCAAGGGTCTTCCGCAAGGTGGTGATATCTTTGATGTTAATGTGCTTGAAATGGACGCGAATAATGTGCCAAAGAAGGTGATTGAGATTGGCGAGCAGCGCACTATCTCCATGGGCAAGATAGTTCTGGAAGATAGGTGCCGATGTACCAAGATGGCTAATAGCGAGTTCGGACCAACGGTCATCACGGTTTTTGACCCTTGCAATAACGGCGGCAACCATGCAAGTCGAATAGTAGGCCTGGTACGGGTCGTTGTAATGATCCCTCCTGATAAAGTGCCCAAATTCGACGAACTTCAGGAGTCCGTCCCACTCCCCGTTGAAAATCCTCTCGCAGATGAATGGATCGATACGAAGGGTTGCTGAGTGCATCGCGTCGGTACAGATCTGGGTCCGGCGTCGCCTAACTGACTGGCTGATCAAATTGGATGTCAAAGTACGCTGCATCAGTCCGATCAGAGCTTCGGATAACCCCCCCTTATTTGGTCGTATAAAAAGCGTCCGGGGACTGGAGACCACGTTCGAAATACAGAAGCCAGGGATGCCCGCGAAGAAACGCTCCAGTTCGTGGTCTTCATCTAAAGAGTCGAATGTCCACTTGAGTGCACGAGCATCGATCTTGGATGAAATTTTCAGAGCAGTTTTTTCGGCCGTCTTCCCCATGCCCTCTATAGCACGACTGAGAGATAGTCTTCCCAGGTCGATTACGCGATTGCGTATTGTGAAGTCAAGACAGTCAATGAGGTCGTCGAACCACCGGAGGCTTTGAACGACCGCAAAAACTGCGCTGTTGATGAGGAGCCAAGCGGATGACGAAAGCGGTGCATAGTAGGGGCTGTCGTGCCGAAATATGGGCATAAGCGTGATGCATCCGTACATGGCTGTGCAAAACCCAATCCACCAAATAACGGTGCAAAAGACCGTATAATGGACGTTGAATAGGAATATGAGGAGCCCCGCAAAGAAAATGAAGAGGGAAAGGTGTAGCAGGGTTGGTAACGCCTCGACCGCCCAGGGCAGGTGCAGTTTCTCGACACCCTCAGCGAAGAAAGCCCGAATACGTGCCCGCTTGTGGGGGCTGTACCGTGTCTGGGTAATCTTGATATATCGACGCGCCCACTGTTGCAGCAGGGTAGCCAGTAGCCCACACGAAAGACTGATGGCCAAACTCAAGAACCAAAGCGAATTCACCCAGATGGCATAAATAGGTGGAGAAAACGGAGGTGGGTTGGCCAGCGCGGGAGGAATTGAGACGTTTGATCTATTGGGATCAGCAAGGAGCTGATAGATATTTTGAAGATAGAACGCAGAGGTATCCTGCGAGTTTGGCCGAAGGTCCTGTATCGAAACTGCAACCAAGGCCGCAACCGCAGCAGAGAATAGACCGGTCTAAGACCAAATTGAAGCGACATTTCTAGAGTAGTACTGTATAGGAACTCACAAATACAAGGATCCCATCGGCGTCCGCTTTCCAGCTCTCCGCCATTTTTTTGTCCTCTTCCTCTGCCATCTCGTTATACATGGCGAAGAGAGCGCCGGACCCATCAGAGAAGTTGGACCCTCCCTGTGACGTCTGGTTTTGAGTTGACTCGGGAGGGTGGCGATCACCTATACTTGGAGATTAACGATAGTACCGTATGATCAAGTTAGAGGTACGGAACCTGGGCCGGTGCCGACAAGGGTACTAATGCCATCTGACACGTTCTCGGTGTGTGGGAGAGGAGACATTGCCAGTAGGGTTTTCACAGGGTCGAGTGAAGTGGTATGGCTATATGGGAACTAGTACCAAGTACAGTACAGCAAATGCGATACAGAACAGCAATGCGATACAATACAGCAATGCGATACAGAACAGCAATGCGATGCTGCTCACAAATAAATTCGAGTCACGACGCTCGCACACCAAAAGAGGAAGGTCCTCACTACAAAATATACCATGTATAGCCTTGTATCTACTCCCAGTTACTGTAACCGGACTGAAGTGCTGTAAGTAAAACCGAATACGGGCATCCGCTCGGTACGTGCGCGAAGCCCGATGAAGCCGCGCGTGCGGGGCGGCGATCTTGACGCGAGGATGGACATATACAAGGTGACGGCGTGCGCCGCAGGCTCAAAGTTGCTGGAAAATGTCAGTGCGAACACGTACGGAACCGCACTCGCTATCGAGGAAAAGGCCGCTGACGTCATCGCGGTGGAACCCATCGTAAGGGCATCGTTTAGGTGGTAAGTGCGGTCGTCCCCGTTATGGACTTGTGTCCAGTGTAGGCTGAGAGCCTTGTAGTTCTAGCAAAATGCTAGGGCAGGGTGACGAATTTGTGTGAGTGAAAGTAAGAGCAAGAGAGGAACACAAATTCAACGATCAAATACTGTACCTATCGCGTTTTTTTTTTTTTGCAGACAGCCTTGATCGAAACTGAACAGTACTGTACTTCGTTTCGCGCAGCAACGTTGGGAACATAATAATAATAAAAGGCAGAAAACTACGACTCATAAATTAAAAAACAAAAAAATCATAGAGGCGCAGCGCAGGGACGCAAGTAAGAGATCTATCCAATATGTTGAAAGTGGAAAATACATGTGAAGAAGACGGAAGGAAAAAAAAAAAGAAACATTGTGTGTGCATGCATGATGTGTTTGTTGCTTGTTGAGTGTTGTCGTCGTCCATGTACTATCAACCCAAATATTCTTAGCGCCCCGTTCTTCCTTCACTTCCACTTCTACGAATTTCACTTCCAATTTTTTTCCATTTCCATTTCCGTTTCCTCACTCAGTTCTCTTACTCAGCAGGCGCAGGCGACGACAGCCCAAGCCGCGGGTCCAAAGACACCGGAGACGGCGCACTGACCGCCATCGGCGCACCGCCACCTTCTACGCCAAGTGGCTCAGGCGACTCCGTCCGCAGCAGCGTCACATGTGCTCGAGGCAGCAGCGACTCTGGCGGACGCACACCGCCACGGCGCAGACGGGGTGTTGTGCGCGGGCTGCTGCGCGGGTCTGTGGGTGGCGGGGGCGGGAGCTGGAGAAGCGCACTGCTGGGTAGCCAAGAGAGGAACGTGCGCTGGTCACGCGGGGTGTCTGTGTGCGCCGCTGCTGTGGGGGCGGGGGCGGGTACAGGCACGGGCGCTGGGCTCGACCGCGTGCTCGGCATCGCGCCCGCGCCCGTAGCTGTACCCGCACCCGCACCCGTCACCAGGCCGGTCCCCGTGCTGGGGGTAGAGTTCGTGCTCGTACTCGTGCTGGTGCTTTCTGGAAGCGGGCTCCATGGCAGCTCTGGGCGGCGGGAGGGGAAGAACCGGCGTGGCGGCATCCCCATCGCGTTTAAGGGAGGGTACGTCGACGCGGACGTCACCGTTGCGGAGTCGTCTGTCTCTGCGTCACCGGCGGTCGCGCTGTGGTTGCCCTCGCGCCCGGACGAGCGTCGGCGCGACGTGAAATCGGTAAAGTCGACGGTCCGGGAGCGGGCCGGGACACGTCGAATGGATGGCTGGCGCGTGAGAGGCGGCGCTGACAGCACTGGTGCCGCTGTTGCTGGGGGTGGAGGAGGACCCCAGGCGTCTGGGGAGGCGTCACGCAGAGTGCCCCAGCTTTCGCGGCGTGTGGAACGCAGCGCATGGCGGAAGTGGGGCGGAGGAGGGGAGAAGTGTGGCTCGATGGTTGCTGGGGCGTAAAGTTCAGGACCAATCGCGAAGAAGAGAATCAAGGGACGAAAAGGAGGGGGAGAAAAAAGACGCACATAAGCCGGCCGAATTTGTGTACGCGTCGTATAGGTCGTAGTTTATGTGGGCACCCTCGACGGCGCTCTCTAGGCTATCGTTGTCGTCATCGAGCTCCATCTCTTCGGGCGGGACGACGAGGTAGTCGGTGAGATTTAGTGAACGGCGAGAAGCGAGACCGCGCACACCACGATCGCGGTAGACACGCTGCGGTGCGGCGAGGGTGCGCAGGCCCTTCGCTGTTCGGTCGGATATGAGCCGACGGTCGGCAGCCACTTGTCGGTGACGGCGCTCGGCCATTTCCTGCGACGAGAGCTCTGCATTCGATGAAACGAACGCGAAATGGACGGATACGAGACGCACCCTGACAAGCAGTTCCGTCAACGTGGTGGTAAACGAGTCCCCCGGATCAAGGTCTTCGACGAAAGCTTCATACGATATTGACGGCTCGGACTTCTCGAGTTTGGATCGTTTCACGGCACCCGAGCTATATTTTTTGAGGGAAAAAAAAAGGATAGGGGATGACGTGGTCAGCACTGCTGGACACAGAGGGGGGCAAGCCACCGCAAAATGGCAAGCGTACACCAGACTTTTGATCTTAGCGCCGAGCACGTCGTCATAGTATTCTGAAGTCCTGCGCCGGTGTCAGGTGAATAATTGGGAATGCAGGGGGGACCCCACACACCATTTACCCATTTCCGAAAGGTATCAGGGGCTGTAGTCGGGAGGACGGACGGGTCGACGAAGGAATTGGTGGGACTCGTGGATGGAAACGCTCGGTCCTTCGGGGATTATTTGGACATGTTTACTCCTGTCTGGGAACAAAAATGTGGCGCTCATCAGAGACTCGGGCGCTGTTGGGCTCGGTTGCAGTGGTGGCATCGCGCAGAATACGCGCACCCAGGCTATTTTGCGAGGGAGGTCTCGTAGTAGTTGAGGCGGGAAAGTAAGGAAATACCGGTAAGTGACATTGCCCCTTGCGGCAAGGGTGATGGGGAAACTGCTGCGCTCCAACTGAATCTTGAGAAATCAGTGGCGGCGGACCAGTCGTATTCACCAGAATTGTCATGAAGGCCCTCGATTCTCCCTTCCGCCATGGTCTTGTCAAATGTAGAAACTGGGTCTCAGCTGTGGAGCTCGGCTAATTCGTATGTGCTATATCTGCAATGTAGGGACGAGGAGCGTTCCACTGTCCCTGGGACAACCTGACTGCTGAACGGGATCTGCTCACCGGTTCCTGTTCACGCTTAGACACGACCCCTAGAAGAAGCCATCTTGAAGCGAAGAAACAAAGGCTGGGTTGCAAGCCACCCCCTTTCAATTCGACATCCTAACATGGAGGTAATTTAACGACCCACCCGCCGACCAGTTAGTCAAAAACGAAACTCGGGAGGTGCATCGTGCATCATTCATTGCCGTACGACACGCCGCGACTCACGGTGGGGCGGCGCACATCCATTTTTTTTTTTTCCCTAGAAAGAAATTCCGGCAGTAGGCAAGTCCCGAATCTTGACTCGCGCTCCTCCTAAGGCGGGGCGGGGAAAAGCCGTCCCCGAGTAAGTCGGCGATAGCGGCGCACGCTCGACCTGCAGACATCCTCATCCCGGTTTGTCTGATCTGCGCGTGGCGTGATGGGGGCTTCGAAGAAGCCCCGCCCTGCCAATTTGGTCTATCTTAGCTAGATTTACCCCGCCTCTCGAGGCATATTGTTCCGCGGAGGCCGCAAGGTAACGACGTTGCACGTGAACCCATCTCCCTGGCTTGCTTCACGCTCACCCTACGCGCCTATCGTTCAATACTGATGACCCTGCTGGACTGATATCCCTCCTGACCTACCCTTTATCTCCCTCTTTCTTGGAACCGATCATATCGGTTCGAGATCGTGATTTGTGAAAAGTATTTCATACAAATGAAAACTGCAAAAGTCGCTTTCGACAATCCCAGATGTTACCCTAGATTGTCCTGGATCAAGGGACCGCTGATTATACGGCGGCTCTCTTAAATAATTTTCCACGCTTGAGGATCTGAAGAACAATGATTTTATTCCATACACAAGGATCATAACTCTGCTGTCATTCAGTTTGCGGTATGTGGGGTGTCGCATACTATGAGGTTATGGAGTGGGTACGTCTGGTAATGACATGGTCGTGGGCATGGACATAGATGAAGAAAGATACGGATATGGATCCTTTTCGTTCGCGATACACGTTGAGCGGCGAGATCTAAAAAGATAATGGAGAAAGATGGAGAACAAAAAACCCTCTGTGACAGAATAGTACGTAGTATGCGTGATGCATGACAGATACAGGCAACGAACCTGTCGGAGCCAAGGGACCTGATAGAAGTACAAAAAGATTTCGACCACAAACACGTCAGTAGAAACAAAAAAAAAAAAAAAATTAAAGCATTTTGAAGCACGTTCGTTCGTTCGTTCGTTCATTCTTTTTGTTTTTTTTTTGGCCGGGCGCCGGTGGTAGTTTACATACCGCCCTCGGCGCGGAACCGTTCGCGCACGCGCATGAGCGAGTTGCCGAGTTCGTTCCGACCGGCGCCGGCGCCGTCGCCCCAAAACGCGTCGCCCGACTCGACGTAGATGAGCTCGGCGGGGTACGTTCCGAGGAGCAGTGCGCGCAGGTCGCCATGCTGGCGGAACTTTCTGTACAGGACCTCGTCCATCTGTCCGTTCCCGTCCTATCAGAACCGCTTGCGCACAAGAAAAGAAGAAAAAAAAAAGACGCACGGTAGCGAGCGCAATGTTCCCCCAGTCACGCCGAGTATGGTCTGCGAACGTCCCGCTGATCGCGGTGACGTCCTCGACGCGTTCACAGAGCCTAATCTGTTCCGCGAGGTCCGGACGGCGCTCGAGGAACTTGAGCGCTTCGAACAGGTGCAACGCCGTCGGGTATAGATCGTCCTCATACATCACCGTATGTGGTGAGTGGTACAACAGCCCCGAGTATTCCCCGTACCCATTGAACCGCACCGGCGGCACGCCTGCGGCGCCGGGCGACGGCATGCCCATGCCCATCTGCATCTGCATGCCCGCCCCCGGCGCAGGCATTGACATGGGCCCCGCGGCGGGGCTCGCCCCAATCGAGACGTGCATCGTCTGCCCCGAACCCATAACGGGGCCACCTGGGGCGAGGCCGGGAGGCACGACTGCGGGTGTGAGCCCCGCGCCACCGATGAACGGCGTCGAGCCCGCCGGCGCGGGACTTGGCATCGACATGGGGTTCGGCGAGCCCGGGCCCATGCCGGGCGGGATCACGGGCGGCTGCTGCTGTTGCTGCTGTTGATCGGGTTCTGGCATGCGCATTGGCATCTGTGCACTCCCGGGGACCACAGACGGAAGCACGGGCGTCGTCGTCGGGTGCCCGGGAGTAGGCATAGATCCGGGTGGGGGTTGCGCGTCGGCCATAGGCATGGGCATCGCACCCATGCTGGGAGGGATGAATGGCTGCGCGGCGGCGGAGAGCGAGGGCACTGCGAAACGGGGGTCGCGCCTGCGACGGAAGAACCCGCCGCTGCGCTCCTTCCGCGACTGCTGTGGGGGCGGCGCAGGGTGTGGCTGCGGCATTGGAACCTGCGGAGGCGGCGCGGCGCCGTTCGTGGTGCCCCAGGCGGAATAGTGCGCGCTCGGGAGCTGGGAGAGTAAGGGACGGAACGGCGTCGACGCGAGGACGTCCTTGGGCGGGCGCGGGAGTGGGTTGCGTGCGCTGCCGGAGCGGTGGTGGCGTTGGTCGCGTCGGGAGGCGCCGCGGGGCCGGCGATACTCTGCAGAGTCGTAGGAAGAGGGGCTTCCATAGGACGACGACACTGTCTCCGTTACGCTCGACTCCGTGGACGGACTCGGGCTGCGCCGGCGGCTGCGGTGGTGGGTGCGGTGTCGTTGGGACCGGTGGGTGCGACGCGGAAAGAAGGAGGCCATGGCACTGCGCAGGTCTGGGTAGTCCATCGTGGCAGGATATGCCATCGGTGCCATCTGTTGCGGGATAACTGGTACAGTTCCCGAGGCAGTAGCGGCTGTGGGTGCTGCCTGGGGATTACCAGCGGCTTGCATCCCCACAGGGGCCCCAAAAGGCATGCCTACTTGTGCGGTGTACCCATTGGCAGGTGCTACAGGGATGGCACTGTGTATCTGAGGGATCCCTTGTTGCACGAGATTATGTCCAGGTTGGGCAACTGTGTACAACATGTGTACATGGCTCTTATTCGACGACAGCACTGATGAGTTGGCGTACCTGTGAATGCATTTGGATATTGAAGGATCATAGGGGTCGTATAGAGATACTCTCTGAGCGCCTGTTCCCTTTTCTTCATTTTGTTCCGTTTGAAAGGGTTCCATGAGGACGATTTCGTGAGCTGAGTATAGCCAGGGTAGTTTGGGGGCATAAACCCCGGTGGTATTGGTAAGTGATCATTTCTAGATGAAGAGTTGCCCATAGAATAGGCTGTTCAAAGGCTGTGGAGCAAAGCAGCACGGTGAACGCGTGTTAGTGTCCCGCGTCGAGTCCGTGTGTCCGTGCGCGCTCAATTCGTCCAATGTTCAACTTAGCCGGTCCGGTACATCCGTCAACTAAATTTCAAATAACACACCCCACACAAAAAAATTACCTCCGACGACGGGGTGGTGAACGCGAACGAGACCTTGACGGCGACCGTCTCTGACCCCCGCGTTCTCGGTCACCCCATGGCGCACGCGGAGGCGGCGACTCTCTTCTGGGTGGCGGCGGACGCCTATCCCTATCTCTTTCCCTGTCTCTGTCTTCCCTAAACCGTCCTCCATCCCGCTCACCACGAGCGCCACCCCCACGCTCTCCACGACCACGTGCAGGCTGTGGTGGAGCATCAGACCCCCCACGCCAGTGGCCCCCTCCACGCCCCGTTCCAGGGGCCGCGCCGCCCGGCCCCGACGAGCCAAGCGCACCACGCCCGACGCCGCCAGCACCAGCATTTTTCCATCCATTCGCAGGCGCGGGGCCCTTCTGCAGCGAGGGCGAGGTGGCAGTCGACTCGCCAGGGAAGCTCGCTTGTACGTTCTTTGGGAGCATCACGGCGACGCAGAGGTAGTCGCCAGGCACGAAGCGCAGCTCGTCGAGCGTGCGCGCGTCCTTCTGCCGCGCCAACGTGCTGCTCTGCACGGCGTCGGCCCCTTCGCTCTTGCTGTCGTCGTTGGCATCGGCAGCGTCGGCGAGCGGGAGCTGCTCGACGGTGCCGAGGTCGCCGAGAGTGTCGCGCGAGTATACGACGCCGAGTTCCTTCTGTGCAAACTGTCCACGATTGCCCGCGTCTGCGTAGATCGTACGGAAGGAGTAGCGGGCGAGAGGGTGGCGGTACTCAGGTGTGTTAGGTGCCGAATTACGAATCGTCGTGAGGAGCTCATAAAGCGTCGCATCTTTCCTTTTTTTTTTTCCGCGGTTGACAACACGAATCAGAAATGGAAAAAGAAAAGAAAAAGACACATACCAAGTGAATATCTGAAGCTCGTCTGCTATAGGTAGGGGCCCATCTTCAAATTGGGATATCCGATGGAATGAGCCAGTTTTGACAAAGGCACGTATGAGAAAAGGTGCTGTCTTTTTTTGGCCGGTCAGGTAAGGGTGATTCCGTTTAGTGGAAAATCTAGCGTACCTTTTCGCGGTCAACAATAGGTTGACCTGAGGGTGTTTTGTCCTCCATTGCGTGTGTAGTGGTGTTCAAGTCCAGGTCCTAGGCCAAGGCGCGCAACTCATAGCCAGCTCTGTCCACGGAACAAACACAGCCAAATATTTCTCACAAATTTCACACGCAGTAACAGCGTCTTTGTCAATGGCAGTGCGAGTAAATTACACGTTAATAGCGGCAAGTTACCCATTGAGAAAGATCTTTGTTAAGTTTTTCCTTTTGTTTTTGTTTTCCTCACACGAAGAGTGCGAGTCTCCGTTGAGAACAACGCTGTATGACGTGAACTTCTTTATCACGAGGACCCAGGACCGACGCGCATGATGCCCAAGTAATATTCACGCGACGCCTTATCGCCAGCCAGCCCCTAGCCTCCTATTTACAGTGAACATGAACTATGGACATCTTTTCTCCGGATCTTGATTGTTTATGAAAAGACCCCTATCCCCGCACTTTGATGGCGTGGTGAGAAATGCCTCACACCTGCAGCGTCGGACGTGTCCGTGACCGGGCAGGCTACACGCACTCGGATTCATTTCTCGCGGACGGACTGCGGAACCAGAAGACACAATAACCCGTGCTTTTATTCCCAACAGAAAATGTAAGTAGAACATCAGCATCAACATCAATCATAATAGTAGCACAGTTTGACAAGTGCGCCCACGTCCCCGGGACACACACACGTGTGGGCCGCTGTGGATAGTGGTGGCATGAGTAGTGAAAGTGGGGTGTGCGATAGCGAGGTACATCAATACCCCGCGCACGAGAGAGCGTAAAGCAAAAAGACCAGTGAGCGTCTCCGACGCGTCATGCATATACGACCGGATATAGAGAAAGTGGGGGGGTCTCAGACTGAAGAGGTATACACAAGGAAGGAAGAAAAGAAGACTCAGGCAGAGACGAGACCGGAAACGATAGGCGAGGAAGAGAGGAGAGAAATCAGAAGTGGATGTTCGAGCCATGCCCCGCGCGCCGCGCGTGGTGCCTGCGGCGCATAGGCACGCTGGCGTTCTTGACCGTGTGGGTGGGAGCAGGGGGTGGCTGTTCGTCGCAGTCCTCCTCGTCCTCGTTGTTGTTCTGGTGCTGGTGCTCCTGCTTGTGAGGGTGGTGATGGTGATGGTGGTGGTGGTGGTGATGGTGGAACTGCATAGACGGCTCTGGCTTCTTCGACGATACCGACGTCACCGACGACGAAGAATAAGGGCCCTTGGCAGGCGGTGTGGTCGTCGGCTTCGGCGAGACGGACCCCGGGTCCTTGCTTGCGGGGCCGCCAGACGTAGTGCTCGTGCTCGTGCTCGTGCTCGTGCTCGGCTTCCCATGTCCATCGCCACTGCTGCTGATGGGTGAGTTGACCGGTGGTGGCGGGGGGGAGCTCGACGTTACGGGCCCCGGAGGGGTAACGGACGGCGGGGCAGCAGGGGTAGTGACAGTGGTGGCGGTGGTGGTGGTGGTGGTGGTAGAGGAACTCGGAACCCCTTTTGAAGGCGGCGGGCTGGGCAAAGGAGTGGGCACGGAGCTGGTCGGAGAGGAACCATTAACGGAAGTAGGCACAGGGCTTGGCGGGGGACTGGCGGGAGAGATGGAAGGAGGGGGCATCGAGCTCGAGGTCGAGCTCATGCTCATGCTCGTGTTCTGCGGGGGGGTCGAAATCGGCACAGGGTTCCCGGATCCGGACATGCAGCCCGGGACGACGTCAGCAGCGGTAGCTGGCGCGGGGCCATTGGTCACCGCGACGCAGCCCGGGAGGTTCGGCAAAAGGGCGTTGGAAGGAGCAACCAGCTCATTGGGGAACGGGTTTGGCGCTGCACAAGAGTTCATGTCTGCGTTCGAGACAAAGCGACCCTCGTTCTGGAATACGGAGCAGTCCTCGATCACCCCCGAGTTTGCCGTGCATGTCTTCACCGCGCGCGAAAGCACGTCCTTGTCCCATCCGTCGGCAAAGTCGCCGTGCAACCCAAAGCCAGTCGGATCGCCATTCGCGAGCACGAACCGCCCGCCATCGTGCAGATTGTTGAACGGCGCCACGCTGAACCATACCTCGAAGAAGATGGACACGAGGTGGTGTGGGTGCGTGTACGGGCATTGGCCGCCATCAACACCATCTGGGTATGCCATGTGGGACTTGTGGTCCGCCGAGTCGAGGTTCACACCATCCCAGCAAGCAGGGAAGAATATCTGTGCTCTGAGGGCACCTGGGCAGTTCGTGTTGGCGAATCCTGACGTCTCCGGTTGATCCGGACCGTTAAAGTCGATGCTTATCGTCGTTGGTGTCAGTACAGTAGCGGTTGTTACAATGCGAGGTATGGACCGACCATTTCCAAGTGATAGCTCTAGCTTCGGGGGTGCCATTCGGTTTGCTTCGGAGATATGGGTTCCCTGCAAGCATACGCAAGCCGTCCGGGAAGGCTTCCACGGTTTCGTTGGCTGCGTTGCGCTGGAGATAGTACCTGGAGCACTTATCAAGGAAACTTCGCAGGCTGAGTCGCTTTGGAGACATACACTATCATTCCTCCATGGGTGACAACCTGGAATGATCCGTTCTTGTACTGATAGTACTAGAATCGGTAATAGTATTATTATATCTGATACTTTACGTGAAAGTCGGCTGCTACGTACCAACTCTGGAACCCAGTACGCAGATTTGTCGTCCTTGACCATGCACGTCGTGCACTCGGAATTACGCAGGTCTTTGAACGTAGTACTCAACCCAATGGCTAATACGAGAAATCAGATAAACGCTTGCCATTCAAAATTTGAAACGAATGCGTACCGTTAGAACCCATAATGGTGTGAGCATGGGAGCTCGCCTTGCCGGGGGAAACGATAGGGTCTACGCGAGAATCGAGGACCGGTTTGGCACATGGTAAGCGAAAGAAGGCGTTAGAGGAAGGTATAAGCAGAAGCCCTAAGGTCAAAAGAGAGACTATCATCTTGTACAAAAGAAAGAGAAAAAAAAAAAGAGTGACTAAAGGAGAGGAGGGAAGGGCGACTGAATTGAAGGATGCAGGACTCGCCAGAGAGGACTTTATGTGATTTGAGCCTGCGTCAAAATTTTCGAAAATATTTTAATTGGGTGATCATTGTGTGTTAAATCGCTTCAGCAGCTGGTGAACGTAGGGTGTCATGTCCTTGGTCTACCTGGCAACGATCTTCGTGTCGCGAGGGGAAAGAAAAGTATAAACAAAGCCGACTTGTTGGCATTGTTTCTATCGCCGCATCTTCACCATTTACCCCCAAATGACTTGGTCATAAAAATCAGTAAGGTACCACTTCCCCACTGTCTTGTCAAACTACGGTCCAGGTCACCGAAGCCAAACAGACTGCCTTGTATAAGTCTGTGCTCGGGTTCAACAGTGGCAGAAATGTACGAAGTTTCACGATATTCTGGACTGTATTGCACATACGCCGACAACGGAAGTGTTCGTAATATCGGTGAACGTGCTGATAGACGCCGTTCCCTTTCTGGAATCTCGCTGTCAAAATATCAGTGAGGTGACTCAGTTTCAAGGACCCGGGACGTACCGCGGCCTTGTCCCGAGGGGATCTGGGGTGGATGCACTGTAAAGCCCGTTTATCTGTCTCTGTTTCCAAGTGTTGTGCCTGAAACGGTTTTTATGAAAATTCTAAATAAGGTATTATTTTCCGTGGGGTGCCTCCATAAAGCTTGGCCAGGCCGTAACTCCTTGACACCAGAAGCCCCCATTCTGTCAAAGTCTTCCTCATTACTTCTTTGCAAAAATCCATTTATATTACCGGGTTACAAGACAAAGACTAAGACTGGTCGTAGCGTGTCCCCTTCCTCGTTGCTTCTCACAATATGGTTTTTTCCTTGATTTTTTCTGTCAGCTAAGTGTTATTATCAGTTCTGTCATGATGAAACGGTACGAATCCGTGGTAGAATCTTTTCTCCGGCAATATCTGAATGCCTATATATTTACATTCGCGTTCGATCGCTGAGGCGCGTGGCACGAACCCACGCGACGTCGTGGTGAGGACGACGACTGTACTGAACCTTATGATCTTATCTTATTGATTCCCCTTTTCGGATTCTGTGCCAGCATACCATGTTCACGTGCTCTGGTTTTCTAATTTCCACGTCGTAATCTCTGGTCCCCCGACTTGCTGGGGCAACGCATTGGTGTGTACCTGGGAAAACACACTATCTTCGTAGTAGTATTTTAGCTACCTCAGTTCCAAGTCCGTGCCTGCGCGTACGGAGGCCGGGGCAAGGACTGAGGTGACAGTCATTGGTTACGACCCAGACTTGGATCCAGAGCCACCTTGATAGTCGCTCGATAGGCACCTGATTTACTGAACGGCTTACGCCTTAAAGCAAAGACAACATTTAACCTATAGAATCATCCTCGCACCCACGTATTGTATATACAAGTAAGCTAATGTCCGAGTTCTGCCCACGACGGAATATTGTATGTTGAGGGGTTACTACCTCACGACCTTCCTCGCGACCTCGGTTTTTTCGATTCTCGGAAACAGTAAGTCCAGGGAAGGATGCCCCGGAATCGAGCTCAGAATTATCTGTTCTAAAATATCTAGCAGCGAGAATCTGGAATGGAAAATTGACCAGAAACGCCTCGACAGACGCCATTGACAGATGAGCTGAGGAGCTTCAAGCTGTCGTTCCGTTGGGCAAACAGATCACTCTCGTTTCTCCAAGCGCCACTATCAGCCTTGCGATCAACAGTAATTAGGAACTGAGATAACTTATGCACCCGCTTGCTATTCGAGGCAAGGGGCAAGTCAGTAGCTGGGACCATGATTTGAAATTCAAACGATTGATTATGCTGATGGCCTACGTGAAGGACGATTCTGAATTTGAATTTTTTCGTGTATCCACAATGCGATTGCAAGATAGGAAGATGAAGACCCATTTCCAGATAACTTGCTAAGCTGGTGCTCAAGCTGACGGACTACGTACTGTATGTACCCATGCTCAGAGGGAGATCCCCTTAGAGATGTGCGGCGATGTGCGTGTTCCATGGGGCTCCCATGCGAATGTTCGCGGAAGGTGTCTCAGCTGGGAGGGATGGCTTCCTAGCCCAGAGAGACAGGGAAAGGTACACAATCCGGTGGATAGTCATACTCCTGCGCACTATGCCGCTGTGCAGGGGGCAGCATCATTTCGGACGAGCGGAACCGTTACAGTGTTCCGCGGAACAACGCAAAGCCAAGGCGCGCTCGGGCCTCTCACCACAGTCCCAGGGCCATCATCGTGCCTCGAATCACTATGGTCGGGAGCGTACCGACATCCAGCAAACACGCCATGATCATGCCAGGGGTGTGGGTGCCCTAAAATATTGTCTAGCTCAATCTTGAAATTTGATCAGTCAAGCTTAATCGAGTCTCAAGGATGTTCGCGACTCCCGAGCTTGGCCACCTGACCTCTTTTTATGAGGCATGCAACCTCTCGATAGTCGCTACATCGCCCCGAACTACTTCGACATATCGAAGGTAAGGTTGAGGGAATTCGGTGTATGTTCTTTGCTTTTTTCATCTCTTGATTCTCTATGTGTTCAATAAGCTCCACGAACCCCGATTCGGCAGTACAGATACCGACGTATTCCCATCTCATCGCACATATTCTGACAGTGTGTAATTGCATGTCTATAGCTATGTGACAACCTGCTGTTTTTTTTTTCCCACAACGGAGATAATTCGCTCGCGCCGAAGCAACGTCATTGACGTTATCGTGACGACGCCATCTTATGCTTATGTCGACCTACTGGTCGGTCCTTTTTGTGACTATAGTAGTCCCTTTCGGCACCCCAGATGGACCGCAAAGTCTCGTATTTAGCTTCACTTCTTAATCATGAGCAAGTGATCGTCTCATATTAAAACAAGCAATCAGAACAGAACTTGGGGGCGCGGCAAGGGGCGCGGGACCGGGATGCAGTTAATAGTTAATACCCCCACGTGAAGGCCATCTTATCACCAGGGTCACTTGACGAACGCCTGAGCACACACTTCTGAGAGTATCACATTATGACACAGTAGCACTTCAGGTCGCTACGCGATTGACAGTCCCCGTGTATGGGCGCTAGTGAGAACTTGGGCGGAATCCCTGTGATGTTGAGCATGATTGACGCTCCGGGATGCCAGCAGGATGCAAAAGATAGGGTCTATTTCTATGACCAATAACGAACACATACTCTCGGGGAACCAGTAGTAGTAGACACCACAACTTATCTATCTGTCGTACAAGGTTTCAAGCTATTCAACGGCATGCCTGCACCCTCACACGAACACAGCGTGTGAGGGCCAGACCCACCCCACATACAGCAGGTTACAACTTTGTTTGCTTCTTACGTCAACACCATATACCCAAAAGAGAAGAGAAGAGGAAAAAAAAAACCGGCACTGGCCGAAAGGGAAGTGGATGCAACGTGATCAATGGGCGCCGCCAAAGGGGAGTTTCGTGCGTTGTCAAGCTGCGCACGGGAAAAGGGAAGTCTAGTTGGAAAAAAAAAAAAGGGCAGTCTCGGACTGCAGCCGAAAGGGGAGGCATCATGGAAGATCGGAAGGGTGGAAGGAAGCGAAGCGAAATGATGCTGCAATCAGACGGAAAGGAGCCAGTCCTGACCGCGCATAGCACGATGACTACGCCTGTTCACATTCGCCCCGGAAACTTCCTCGGGCGTGCGCGCCACGAGGTCTTCGTCCGACGACCTGCGCGCGGCCGCAGCGGTGCAGCCGGGGACGAGATCGGAGGCACTGGCTGGGCCGGGGCCATTGGTCACCGCGACGCAGCCTGGGAGGTTCGGTATGGGGCCGGAGACGTTCTCCGGAAGCGGGTTAGACGCGGCGCACGAGTTCATGTCTGCGTTCGAGACGAAGCGACCCTCGTTCTGGAACACGGGGCAGTTCTCGATCACCCCCGAGCCGTCCGTGCACGTCTGCACCGCGCGCGAGAGCACGCTGCGGTCCCATCCGTTGAGGAAGTCGCCGTGCAGCCCGTAGCCAGTCGGGTCGCCGTTCGCGAGCACGAACCTCCCACCGTCGTTCAGGTTGTTGAATGGCGCAACGTTGAACCACACCTCGTAGAAGATGGACACGAGGTGGTGCGGGTGCGTGGGCGGGCACTGGCCGCTATCGACGCCATCCGGGTACGCCATGTGGGACTTGTGATCCGGCGAGTCGAGGTTCACACCATCCCAGCAGCCAGGGAAGAACACCTGTGCTCTAAGGCCGTTCGGGCAATTCGTGTTTCCAAATCCGGGCGAGTCCGGTTGACCCGGGCCGTTGAAGTTGATGCTAACATTATACATTTGTTTAGTATCAGCTTGCTACCTAAATAGAGGAAGAAGCTGACCAATTCCAAGAGATGGCTTTCGATTCGGGGGTGCCTGCGAAGCTTCGGGCATATGGGTTTCCTGTGAACATACGAAGCCCATCTGGGAAGGCTTCCACGGTCTCGCTCGCAGCGTTGCGCTGAAGATAGTATCTGCAACACTAATAAGGGAATGTTCACAGTTTAAGACGTCCTGGAGACCTACACGACCATTCCTCCATGGTCGACCTCCTGGAATGATCCGTCGGGGTGCTGATAGTACTGAAGATAGTTATTCAGTTTGCTATTTCCGTAGGCATTTACACGCCGTCCCGCTACGCACCAGCGCAGGAATCCAATACGCGGACTTGTCGTCCCTGACCATGCACGTCGTGCACTGGGAACCACGCAAGTCTCCGAACTGGGTATTATACCCAATAGCTAGCACGGGGAGTCAGGTTAGACCGTCGTCGTTGTCTCACGAGGAACGGGCTCACCATTAGAACCCATGATCGTGTGGGCATGGCTGCTTGCCTTGCCAGGAGAAATGATCGGGTCAATGCGAGAGTTGACGACCGGTACAGCGCATGGCAGGCGCCAGAAAGCGTGAGCAGAAGGGACAAGAAGGAGTCCGGCGGCGAAGAAAGAAAGGCGCATCTCGTCGCAAGACACGAAGAGAACTGGGTGTTCGAAACTGAGGAGTGAAAAGCACCTGTGGATGCTGGCATTCTGGTTAAACACTAGGTGCCTTTATACTGCGCGGAGAGGGTAGTGGATTATTATCTGGGGCACCTTTTCATTCCGGCGGTTAGAAAAAAAACTATCCAAGTTTCAGGTTACTAGATCTGAACATACCTCTTTGGCACGCCGCAACATCTACAGCCATTTCTCGTGAGGAAGGCAGAAAGTACGAAAGTGACGTTGACGCTCGCCACGCGCTCTCTCTATCGCCGTCTTTTCGCCTACTCCCCGGATAATTTGGCATGCACACACCCCTCGACGCTTCGTAGTGTCACCAAGCTGACGACCTTGAGGGGCGCTCAAGCTCAACCATGGGAACGCGGCCAGCTTTCCTGCTCTCAGGGAGTAATGAAGATGCGACAGGTCGAAAGTTCCATGAGATCCAAGCCGTATGTCTTCATTAGTATTGCCTTGATGGGTTATGCAAAGTCGCACGATCTAGACTTCTGTCAACTCGTCCAATTCGAAGGGAGCGACATAACGCCGTTTATAATTAACTTGGTCGTGGGGGCGTGGTAACCTACCACCGACTCATTTGCCATGATCTAGGATCTGTGATTATGTTTAGAGGCAAGTTCAAGTTGATACTCCGCAGGTTGATAACTTCAATTGTGTGTTCATTCGGTTCTCTTGTTCTGTTTTCTCGGAGATCAGCGGGACACGACAGCTCCACATCCTGGTCCTCTTACAACCAGTGGCGTTGACGCCTCTGTTTGGTTTGTATGGAAAAAAAAATTGAATGTCTTACTAGAAGATCTGATTACTGCTATTCGATCCTTAATGACCAACGCCTCAACCTACTTGATTGACGTGACATTCGTGAAAGGTCATGACCATGATGGTGCCTCACCCTAACTAGTGACGTATGTTTTTCGTTTTCTTTTTCTGATGTGTCACGTGCTTAGCTGCTGTCATGTGATTTTACTGGTCTGGCTTCCGCGTTCGGGGGTGCGCGTGCCGTGTCGTCCATCATCGGACATTCGCACAACTCCTTTCTCTATTCGGCCTCTATTTTTCTTTCTTCGTTCGACATACAGCTTCCCTGTCGACTCTAGACACGTGAGGAACGTATACGAACTAGAAACCCTTAAACCTCATCGCGCTACATCAGTACACCGAGTTCTGGTTGACAGTGCCAATTAGACTTGCGGCCACCAATGCCCAGTGACTCTTTCATACACTCAGTAGCTGGCGCCACCGGCGGAATTCTGGCGATGACGGCGACGTAGTGAGTGTTTACTATGTCCGCGGTTATCAGGCACTCATCCAAGTCTCTCGTAGCCCATTAGTTTTCCTCTCGACGCGAGCCGCCAATGAGACCAAAGAAAACAAGGTGAGCTTCGATTTTTGATAAGCGACGCCACACTCCGTCAATGAGCTGTTTCTGTTCCTCGTTTTCTGATCCTGGCCTACAGTCAACGTATCGGGCGGTGGCTGATGTCTTGAAGCGGGAGGGCTTCTTTGGACTGTACAGTGGACTGAACTCGAGCCTTCTCGGTATCGCTATAACCAACGGGTGTGTTACCCCATTTTCGTGATCCACCTCCACGTATTCACACGCCGCTACATTGGTCAAGCGTGTATTATTACTTTTACGAGAGCTCCAAGGGTGTTATCGTAAGATCTCGGAGTGGCTCTAAAGCCCTCTCAACCCTCGAATCCATGCTTGCAGGGCTTATCGCTGGTTGGTCCTTCTTGTTCATGTGTCATCTTTTCTTGACCAAAAAAAAAAAACACATAGGTTCCGCGACAACCGTCATCTCTAACCCCGTCTGGGTGATTCAAACAGCGCAAACTATCCGTGGAATGGATACAGGTTCTGCAGAAGCTGCTCCACCTCCGCCACAGAAGCGCCTCGGCGTCTTTGAGACGGCCGCACGACTCCTGCAGACTGGCGGGCCTGCCGTATTCTTCCGTGGTCTTGGTCCCGCACTAGTGCTCGTAGCGAACCCGGTTCTTCAATACACCGTTTTTGAGCAGCTCAAGAATGCGCTCGTGCGCCGTCGTCGCGCGGCCGGGCGCATTGGCGCGCTGCTCACCGACTGGGACTTTTTCATGCTCGGCGCTATTTCGAAGCTCAGTGAGCCATTTAGTCCAAACAGGAGTCATGCGGTGGTTTGATGATACGCCACGTGATTGAATAGTTGCAACTGGGGTGACATACCCGTATATGTACGTCGGTGCTTCCGTGCCGTAATGGCTTGGAACAGCTGGAAGTTCTGTTTGACACCCACCTTTTCAGTGTTGTCAAGTCACGCCTACAGGCTGGCCATGCAGCAGCAGCTCGCTATCGCTCTGCGTTGCATGGTCTACGCACAATAATCGCTGAGGAGGGCGTGAGTGGGATATACAAGGGCGCAGGGTCCAAACTCCTCCAAAGCGTACTGACTGCTGCCATCCTGTTTGCGAGCCAGAGACGTATCTATGAATTGACAAAGGTGACATCCCTGTTCCTGTGTCATGGTCCCATCCGTTTGCTCACTCCGGATAAAGTCAATCGTGCCAGTGACGGCTAAGTGATCTGTTTCGACTGCATGATTGGGCTTTATTCGAAGAGAGACGTCGGTTATTAATAAACGTACAGTCGCTACCGGCGGCGTAGGAATTTTGTCTTTTCTAAAAATGAATTGTAACGCCTCCATTCATCCGAGGTTTCTACGGGGACTACTCACATTACCGTAGAACACCCAATGTTCGGCCTATGAGGTGCCCCCGGTAGGTGAACAGTGGTTCCGACTCAATTTCCACGACATTTCATACCGAAGTACTGAAACGTATCTTGATGTCGTATGTGAGAGCCACACCATACAGTCCTAAATATCTTTTTGTTATGACTGACATTGACCATAATGACCCTCAGGACCATAAAGTGCTTCTATCCTGACTTGTAATACCATTGGTTAACAGCTAGCGCAACGGTGACCTACGTACAATGATGGCTCTGTGCAGAACTCTTGGAGCAAATTTCCCGAAGGCCGAAGATTACCCTGTCGAAAACGTTATCGGCCCCCCAAAACTGTGAGCAGGCTCCGAGATCCTCGGCCGCGACCTGGGTAGTTTACCGGTAAAGAAGATTGCATCACAAACCGCATCTGCACTTGATGATGACAATCGTCACTAGATTTCGTCATTCTCCACATATGCAACTCGTGATCAGATCGTTGAACTCTGAACCACATCATACTCTCGTTCCCTTTTCCGGGTATATCCGGTGGGGGCTACTTGTCACTTTTCCACTGTGCTGTCATTTCCACAGCGCTTAGCTATCACTTCTTGTGGAACTCGGGGCCAATTGCCGCCACTGCGTTGGGATTGGGTGAGCTGCAGCTTTTGGCATGCCATGATCCGGCCGTCATGGATGTTGACCAGTTGACTTTCTGTCGCCCGCCCAGGGCCTGTGTGTGTGAAGATGCCATTGGCAGCTCCTCAGAGGCCCGTTAATGATGTCATTGCTCTAAGTCGAGCTCGCACTCCATCCAGCGCTCCGGCAAGCGCGAGAACACCCCTGCGTGACCAGTCAAGTGATGCGTACCATAACCAACGCTACTCTCCCTGTTATCCATTCCTAGCCTTTGGTATGAGCGTGGTCCTTCTATTCTCCGTGATTACTTGCTCGAGGGGCGATCGCTCACACGCCACATCGCTCGTTCCTACGACACCATCGCCAAGTCTGCTTGGTTGCTCTTACGCTGCATCGCATATCCATACATACTTTCTGATTCCCGCATTCGAGAATGGCACGTGCCGCGGGAGCCGCGGATGTTGGATGCCGTATCTTGCAAACTCCGTAGCGAAGGCAGCATCACTCCGCTTCATCACGTCTACTTGCCAGGGGCACCCTGTATCGGCGTGTTCTATGATTCACGGACTTTGCACCCCCAGCGTCGACGTGACACGAGTGGACCGCACCGCGTCTTCCTGTGCCGCACAGCAAAAGAGAGCAGGGTTCTTGGCACGAGTACCAGCAACCCAATGAACGCTGAGGACCGTAATGCAGCCCTTCGCTTCGGGATGACACAGTCTGCGAACCGTTTGATACCAGATATCCTACCGGAGCGACCTGCTCGCTCGGCTGCCCACAATCGATGCGCCTGAGCCGCACACAGATGCCGTGGAAACCCTGGGTCCCGCATGGGAGGAAAACCGCGCGCCGGCGGACTTTATCTCGTAAGTTGCATATCTTGTGGCCCCATTCTGAGGTCATCGCCGAAATTGGGACGAAATGGTCTCGTTTATCGATCGTCATGAGTGCTCAGCTCCACCCCAGCGTGGAGCTGTCGGTCCCACGGCTATTGTAGGAACCCCACTAAAACTGCCCGGGGGATTGATGACGTTAATGCGAGGCGGTAACGGGCAAACCACTGTGGGTGGGTTGGCTTGTTCCTTTCAAACGCCATTCAAGAACCAAGTCTCGTTATAGCATGCACCACGCTTCCTAAGATGTAGGCCGCGATGAGTTGCTTAGCATGCTGTGCTGTGATACTTGGTGTATGTGCGCTGTTAATGCTGCCGCATACCACTACGTATTCTCCCACTGGCGCACCTTCTACATCCGTTGATACGTTGGTAAATTGAGTTCGTCGAACCAGGTAGTACAGTCAGTACGGTAGTGCATCGGGACCGGCAAAGACCGACGACCTTCGCTTCAATCGATATCTCGCTTGATCAAGACAAGTGCAATACCTCAATACCTTGTTTTTGGTGATGAGTTCACGGAACAGCGGACCCCCATCTGCCTCACGGAAAGTACGTTGACCACCCATACTGCGCGTGACTTCGCTTCTCGATTGGGCAATCTGTGGTATGATAGCATCGTTACAGACCTCATTTCCTTAGTAGTTGATGCCCTGGAGGCAAAGGAGTCGCCGATAAATCGGGTCTAGTGTTCAATGTACCCCATACATTCTGCGGTCTTTAGGTATACTTTTACAGCACAACCTATGGTGTCGGTTCACGGGGGCCAGAAATCTTCTTTTGTTGTCACGCGCATCACCCACTGGCACGTCTACCGTAGCAGCTCAGGCCGGATCATATCTTTCCACGGGCCTCGAAAGCACTTGTTCGGGGTTAGACCAGGCCAAATCTTTCATGGAGCGCTCCACACAGGAACTCGTAACGACCGGCTTCGTGATCGGTTACACTATTCTCGGCTCGATGCACTTCTGTGGCGCTATTTCCACTCTCGTTGATCTCACGAGGCTGAACTCCCTTTCCCCAAGGTAACTCCGGAACGGTAGCTCAGTCACGAATGCATTGAGCAACACCCCTCTTTCCGTTCCTTCTTGAGCAGACTTCCGTCACTAAGATATGTCTGGAAGGGAAGACGCGCTAGCGGTCATGATATAGTGATACCTCCGACGTTGCGTCAGATACAAGGTCAGATACCTGCTCTCCAATAATTTACGCTGTAGAACTATTGCCCATGCGGAAATATAGACGCCACGCCCCCCAACCGAGGTGCTGCACCTTATGAGCTTTGAGATCTGAGCACGCTGTCTCCTCTACGTTCTTAATACATGATTTGCGTTTCCGCAAGGAGCGAAGGACTCGCGGCTATCTCACAATAGGCCCACTGAATACCCTAACTCTCTGCTTCTTTGTTGCCAGTCATTGAAGCTGCGGATAGACTAAAACACGTTCACCTTCTCCGCGGGATTAGGAGAGGTGGCTTTAGCCTGTAGACCAGCAATCAAACTGTAAGCGATGAAGACGCCGTTTTTCAGTTGGGGTAGTGGGAGGGTGTATAGACGCTGGGTAACGCACAGCCGCACCCGGTGTCAATCCAATCGTCAGCTTGAGCACACTGTATGACTTCCTCCGTGAAACAAGGCTCGTGACTAATGACAGGATCATCTTGGTGTTGCCTATGATCGAGGAGGTGAAACTAGATGTCGATTCCATGAAGAGCTTGAGATGTGCATGAGAGTAAAATCGTCGGTGACCTTACACCATTGATAAAACCGTTGCGAAGAAGAGAATGGGGGCTTTGAGACAAAAAGTGATATTTGTACTGCTGGACGCGGTTCTCCGAGTCGCATCTGCGTAGTAGGATGTGTGTCGGGCACCGTTGATAAACCGCTGCGCGTACACAGCTCACCAACAATGCCAACAGTGCCTACCATAATTTTTTTGTTTTGTAACTTTTGTTTTGTTGTGTCTTTTTTCGCGACCCTATAAGCAGACCACATTTCTCCATAGTCACTGGTCACCGGTCACCACTGGCACTTTCTCTTACCAACACACTTGAGCAACTTTTCAAAGCTGCTCGTTGACCGACGGACGACGCGACGACGCGTGAGCGCTTAAGCTTGAAGCTTGAACGCTTGAGCAAGCGAGGTCTACGATAACTGACCTCGGGCCGGTCATTGCTGCATCACCACATACCACTCTCACACTCTCATACATAGCACACTCATCGATTCTCATTTACTACGACCCAAGAGTACAACCCGAAGAACCCCCGAAGGTTTGGCGGAACTGCCCCATCGGTCACAGGTCACCAGTCACCACTGGATCAATCTCTTACACAGTAAGTTCATGGGCACACGGGTACGAGACGACTCTCTGAAATTGATTTCATAGGAATTATCGATGAACAGGGGTCAAGACTCTCCAAAATCGACGTCCTCGTCGCGTCGTTCCTGCACTGCTAGATTGCACACGCTCCCTGTAGAACTCCTTGCGCACATCTTTACCTTCTGCACAGAGGTACCAGACAACCCTCTTCTCCCATATCCGGCCTGGTTGCCTATCACGCATGTCTGTCGCCTTTGGCGTACAATTTCGCTTGACCATGCCCCACTATGGACTTCCATCACCTGTGGATTGTCATTACGTTGGGTCAAGGCCTTCATCGAGCGCTCTCGAACAATGCTGATGGACTTCGACATTCGCGTCGATCCTCTATGGCGAGATACCAGGAACAACATTGGTCTCTATCTCTATCATAACGATATTATCCAAATTCTCGCAGATTTCACGCGAGTCCGCTCTCTCCGCCTTACAGGAACTCGCCGTACTATCCGCCCCATCGTAGATTCGCTCCGCAGTTCGTTACCCATTCAGAGCCTTTCCTTCTGCTTTCATAACCACGGAGAGAGATTCGTCCTTTCTGATAATCTGTTTGGGGGAAAGGCACCGATTCGCCGCCTACAGTTTGTCGCAAATGGCACCATTGTCGCACCTCACTGGCTCCTCCGCGGTGTCACCCATTTCACAAGCACAGAGACAATGCTCTCCGAACTTCTCGACGTCCTTCGTCATATGTCAGCACTTACGTGTTTTGATTTTCGACCTGGTTACCTGTGCTGGAGAACATCGGACGTGGACGAACTGCGCTCCTCGCCGATTCAAATGCCACAACTCAGGAACTTGATAGTCCGTCCGTCGGATCCTACTCAATTCAGACTGCTGAATCAGCTGCTTTCGTTGCACGCTGGTGCGAAGAGGCGGCTGGAGCTGGGTGCGCAAGGGTCTTACGATTGGATCGTTAATGAGGATTGTATGGACGGCCTCTCGTCGGTCGTCGAAGCTGCTAATGGATTCCAGCATATCCATCTTTCAGGAGGACGCAAGGAAGGCTGGTTCCGCATGTGGACTGGGGGCGCGGCTACGACCTGGGAAGATGCCGAGTTCTGTCTCTGTGCGGAATGGAGTGAGGTCCCCAAATATCGAAGATATCTTCGTGGCAACGTATCGGCGTCCCACTTGATTGCGCTGTGTGACGTGCTAGGCGCAGCACGGGTGCACAGGCTCGTGATCGATTCGCCCTCTCTCGGCATGTTGAAGTCATATTGGTGGGAGCTCCTGGAGAAACTTCCCGGAATCGAAGAGTTGGAGCTGTATTCCACCAGTGTGGACGCATTAGGTGGCGCGTGGATAGCAAATACAACGAGAAGGGCAAGTAGGGCCCCCGCTGTGCTGCCTGCACTGCGAAAAGTACGGATTCGGGCCTCTGAGCTCGATCAGCCATCGCCTCAGTACGCAATAACTGGGGAAATCCCTACACGAAGGATAGTGCGGCTCCCAAACTCTACCGAGGGCGATATCACATGGTCCCCAGAGGCGGTATCTGCGGAGAAGGAGCTCGAGGACATGTCAAGCGGGTTGCTGAGACTGTTGCAAGGTTTAGGTAGAGATCTAAATGCGGATTCAGAAAAAAGGAAAGGAAAAAAAGGGCGGCGGGGATGATGGAGTGGTTCACATACACACATAATATACTAGTAGCATGCTGGTCGTTGTAACTTAGTTGTCAGTGCGTCCAATTTCTTACTAGCCAACCGTCGAAAGCGCATTCGCGGACACCGGGCACCGATTCAGACAAGCAGACGTAAGACCATCAAGAGAATCCCTCCTTGCGCCGATGAGGCCATCGTGGCCTTCGCAAGTTGCACAAGGTTGCTGTCTTGGATGCGCTTCGAAGCATAGTACAGCAACACCCATTTGCACCCTCGCTTAGAATTCATCGGGATCCTTCATCGTCGCACCACTGGGGTTGCTGCCAGCTTAAGGTCTGGCAAGATGAAGATACCAGACACCGGAATTTTCTCAACTTGAACGCACTGCGTCACGTCAGCCTGAGGTACCTGCACTCCAAATATTTACTCTGCAGGACGCGGCACACACTAAAAGGATAAGCAAGACGCAGACGTGCAGTTCTCCTCGACCCTCCAGTCGAAATGCTTCACCTTATGCACTTTAAAATCCGTGGACGGTCACCTGTCACCTGTCTTCATCGCGTTTCTCAACTCACAAGTCACAGTTGAATATGCGTTACCGAAAAATTGGAGTTGCAGTCGCAAGGGGTCTCTGGAATGCTGCGATTCGCTGGGTTTTTACTTCGTTGTCAGTGTAAGGCTAGTTAAAGCACATTCATTTTTTAAAGAGGAGCGGGTTAAGCTTCAGTTTATGTATCAGCAACCAAACTGCGAGGTATGAAGGCTCCGTTTGTTGGTTTGGAATTTGGAGTAAGCTAAGAGTGGCACTGCAGAGGTCGCAAAGCCAGGGGAACGCAGAACTGTAAAGGCCCGAATCGGCCGAAGCGCGAGAAAGAGCGGGCCCCCGGAGCGGTCCGGGAAGGGTGACCTTGCAAAATACGATCAAAATCTTCAAATTGATCAAAACGCGCAAAATATCCATTTTACCAGTACTTGGCCAGCGTGCGCTGGGGTTACTGTGACGTCTAGCGAGAAGATACCATTCCATACTTAGATCCATGTTGGCGTTCGGAAGGCAGTTCCAGGCACTCCAGGGGCGGGGATATTCCTATAAAGGTAAGGCATGGCAGGAGTCGTGTACCGTGACGAAAGACACCCGGCGTCAGGACGCCGCCACGTCTTGCCATTTGCATTGCCCCCAATACCTTTCTATGGGCTACTATTTTTCTCACTCGAAACTTCCCCACGACTAACACACAAACTGAAAGTCGGAAGCAACGATTACGTTCATCCTGACGGAGTAGACTTTGGGAGTACGTTATGTCTAGCAGTGCAGGGTGTTTAGGCTCCGAGAAAGCTGCGTGGAGAGACCTTGTCCTTCCCCGCTGGAGAGCGAACCGATATCCCAAAATGTGCGCAAGTTATTCCTAGGAATTGTTTAGTGTGGTCGAATAATGTTGGTTTTCACAGCCGCTCAGCCGCAGATGAAGACCAAGCATACTCGAAAGCATCGCCTGGCGTCTCCAACCCAATAAACAACCTTCCTGTCGAGATTCTTCAGCGTATCTTTACCTGTTGTGCCAAACCATGTCCGCCCGACAGTGACCCCTTCCCCGAAGTGTACCCCGAGTGGATCACTATCACCTATGTTAGCCGTCATTGGCGTGCTGTTGCCCTCAATCATCGCTCTCTTTGGGGTTCGATCACCCCTAACCTGTCGCGGGACTGGCTTAGGGCTTTGATTGTGCGCTCCGAACCAGCACCTGTGGATGCCGACCTCCGAGTCGGACAAGAGACCGTCAAGAGAATCCGTCTGTGCACTGACGATGTCATCGGAGCTCTCGCAGGTTGTACGAGGCTGCGCTCCTTGAGACTCGTAGGCCCGCGAAGAGACGTCTCCGCTGTTTTGGATGTGCTTCGTACCCCGACACCCATTCGAAGCCTCACTCTGTCCTTTTGGGAACTTGGTCCCCCAGTCAGACTTCCCGAGGGTCTGTTTGGTGGCGAAGCGCCTCTCCGCCACATTCACTTCACCGCGAACCGCTGCATCATCGCTCCTCCCCAGCTCCTGCGTGGAGTCACTCATTTTACATCAGGCGAGCAGATACCATTCCCACTTCTCCTTGATGCTCTACGTCAAATGCCTGCGCTTACACATTTCACACTGCAACACTGCCGCGCACACTGGCAGGAAACCGATGCACCTTGCGATCTGATAATCGAGATGCCGCACCTCACGAATCTCGTCGTGCATGCGGATTCGCCCCGCTTCTTTGTGTTGCTCAACGAACACCTCTCATTACCGAAAGGCGCAAAGAGGTGGCTGAAGCTCCGTGTACTAGCCGTTGCAGGGTGGGACCGCTGGGCACGTTGGTTTGCCAGTTTACCCCCAACCATCGGGGCCGCAAATGGGCTGAATCATGCTTACCTGTCTGGCGAGGCGAAGGAGGGTACTTTCCGCGTGTGGACCGGGGACACGGACTCAGCTTGTGAAGATGCAGAGTTCTGCTTCGACATGTACTGGTATGAGAGCCCCCCGGACCCGCCGCCGGACCCATGTCTTACGAGTCTCGCAAGTCCAATTTTTCACTTGCCGGTTCTATGTGACATGCTCGGTGCCTCGAGGGCGCGTAACTTAACGCTCGAAGGACACTCCGAGCTACCGAATTCATTCTGGTGGGAGCTGCTGCAGAGACTGCAGGCCGTCGAGCAATTGGAGATACACTCCGACGCTGCGAATGCGTTGTACTCAGCTTGGGACGGCATTGACGCACCCGTTGTTCTACCAGCATTGCAGAGTGTTCGGCTCGTGCAAACCAAGATGGCGACAACGGCGACAAGCACCGCCGCTAAAACCACCATGGAGCCGCAACCTCATGGTACCGCCGGTCGGGGGAGTTTAATCTCTCGTCTCATACTTTCTAGATTTTCAAAGCCACAACATCATGCGCACGCGGTCCCTATCACCTATCGAACCGCCAATGGACCTTCCTCAGATCCTGAGCCTCCGGCGATACGCGCCGAAACTGCGTTGGGGTTGATAAAGTTGTTGCACGGAGGCATTGGTCACTGGGGGGCTTGATCCAGTTACTCTACTACAGATGTTGTACATGATTCTCGTGGGGCGCAAGTGTGATTTATGGTTTACATTGGGCACTGGACTTGATACATTGGACACTGGACTTGACGCGGAACTCGGACTTGATCTCCGTATATATTACCTATTCGTGGTCATATCGAGCACTAACACCGGACTATTCTCTCCTTTCTCCTTTACCTCTTCTTCATTGCATGTGGATACATCATCGTATTTTGTGTTTTTTTCCTAGTGGTCAATTGATTCACTGCGATCGCGTTACTCCTTGATGAGGCGCCACCTCATTCCAACTCGTGTCCTAACCCACATAGCTAGACTTGAGAATGAAGGTACGATAACAATGATGACGGAGAATGGTAGGATACTTAAAATGCCCCGGAAGGTGACAGAATGGGCTCATCTGTTCGGAGGCGGGATATCCATCCACATCCGCCAGCTACGCTTCGTTTCGGACTAGTCGCGTGGCTTGCGCCGGATAGCGCTCCGGCGATATAACGTCGTTCTCCGGTCCGCCCGCTCCATTTTGCGCTCCACACCCCGCGCTACGCGCAAAGCCTCCACTTCCGACGTCATATTAGTGGAAACGTCACGGGTGGTGGAGGAGCTAGAGTCACGAGTTGCATCTCGGCGCTACGGACTCGGATCCGGGAGCGTCCTGCTGAGGTTAATTCTCTTCAACACTACGGCGTTCTGGTCGGCGAGTGACGACATGTGTGCATGACTACTTCCTCCGACGTTACAGAGGTATACAACATCACGGCCGTCTGCAATGTCCGGGTTGCAACCAGTCTGTAGTGATGGTACTAGCCCGAGTCAACGTGGGCACGTGCAAGGGCGCCCCAGAACGATTGGTTCCTTTTCCTGGAAGCTCTGCGCAAGGTACAACTCAATTTCGTACATGTACTTTCCAAGACAGAGTATCCTTGCGCTATAACTAATTGTTCTTCTCCAACCTACTTATAGGCTCCTGATGTACGGTGACGGAAGCCAGTTCGGCAGCAAGTTGAACGTGAACTTTCCGAAATAACCCTATTACTAGTATGCTTAGCTGAAGACGAGACAGCGTGTTAAGGATGTAATCACTATCCGTTTACTAGCATGGAAGATCGATTAAGAATTTGGACTGAGATGACCAACAAGGCTGTTATACGGTAGACTGGAGGTCTTGCTGGAGGTCACAGGCTCTAGGCCGCAAGTTGAATTATTTCTTGCCATGGACCACAGGGCCGTGAGGCAATACATCTTCGTTCTAACGAACCATCACCAATTCGGTTTTCGCCTCTAATTACACCACAGTTTTTGTTTGATGTTGTTTCCACGGGCACTGGTCGTCAGTGCCACGTTGTGATCACGAGTCATATTGATATCATGCAACTCCTACACCGTGACTGGCACAGACTCACACTCGTTGGAGTACATCCACCATCTACTCCTCTGCTCCAGAATTCGCACAACACCAAGTTGCCCGCACCTATATATCCCCGAGAAGGAGGGCATGGCCGAAGAGAGCGTGAAGCAGAAAGTGTTGAGGGTTGCAAGAAAAGTCTTGGCTGCAGATCCTCATCGAAGGGTAGAGCTCGAGAATGTATAGTACGTATTGATCAGACATGCCAGTCATACCGGGTTTTTTAATAACCCCGATATCGCTATTTTCCCAACAGCCATGCTACAAGATCCTTCAATTCTCTTCCTGCACGGTTCCCGCTTCCAAAGCCTAATAGGCAGAAGCATCTCCCTACGCGGCCTGTCACACAACTTCTCGATACTGACAGCCTTGGCGTTTACCCGTTCCGTTTCCCTGACCTTCCACTCGAAGTTCTTCAGCACGTATTTCTGTGTTGCACCGAGCCATCCATCGACGGCTCTCCTCCATATCACAAGGTCTGCCCAGAATGGCTTCCCATAACGCAAGTCTGTCGCCTATGGCGCGCGGTCACGCATCACTACCCACCACTCTGGTCCTTAATCACGCCAAACCTCAACGTGTTCTGGGCAGACATATTGCAACAGCGCTCCCAACCTCTCCTACTCGATGTTCACCTTCGAGTTGGCAGACGTGACATAGACGACCGCGAGGCAACTATGTCTCCCTATCCCGCAATGGTCATCCTCCGTTTTATCACTCATCGAGTACGCACCCTTCGTCTCGACGGTCCCCGCGAAGACATACAGAAATTGCTCTCGACTCTCCGTTTACCCTCCCCCATACACGCCCTTTCCATCAACATTCCACTCTGGGACCTCGGGGCACCTTTTTCGATACCTGAAAGCCTCTTCGCCTTTAACGCGCCTATACGTACCCTGTCCTTCTCCGCGGATCGCGCCCTTCAGGCCCCCAGATGGCTGCTTCGCGGATTGACGAGCTTCACGACCGGCGGCCGAGTATCACTTCCAGATTTGTTGGACGCGCTGCGCCAAATGCCCATCCTCGAACACTTCACGCTACTCCACTGCAGCCCCGCTTGGAACGAGAGCGATGTGCCGCCTGGTGCGCTGATCCCGATGGTCAAACTGGAGGAGTTTGTCGTGCGCGCAGAGTCTCCACGGCACTTCGTGTTACTCGCTATGCAGCTCGCGATACCCGAGACGGCGCGGAAGAGACTCGCGGTACGCACGCTGGCCGCGCCCGGATGGGGCCACTGGGCACGGTGGCTAGAGGCGCTCCCCTCGCTCTACTCTGCGCGTGGGGGGTTGCAGCACATCCTCATTTCCGGCGGGCCGACACGTGGGTGCTTCCGCGCGTGGACGGACGGGCCGCATGACGTCATGGCCCGATTCTGCTTCGAGATGGAGTGGCATGGGAGTCCTCCAGCACCAGGTGGAGTACGCGCAATCGAGCTAACGAGTCCATTCTATCGTCTGCATACACTATGCGACGAGCTTAAAGCTGCGCGCGTATCGAGAGTCATTGTCGAGGGCGATCCGGCACGTGTCGTTTTTCCGAGTGATTACTGGTACCAACTTTTGGCGCGGTTGCCCGCCGTGGAGGAGCTTTGGCTGTATCCAGGCACAGCTGAGGTACTCCGGTCCGCCTGTCCGCCTGGGCCGCCCGGAGGTAGCGCCGGACCAATTCTTCAGTCTTGGAAGAGGTTGTATGTCGTGGAAGGGAGGGTAACCGCACCGAAACTGGAGAACTTTAGGTCCACTTCGGCACCCTATACTACTGGGCTGTCTTATGAAGAGGAAAGAGGTTCGTCGTTGGATCGTTTGGATTTCCTGGCTTCTCTGCCGTCACTACACCCTGCCGTCGAAATGAAGGACGAGGCGAAGAAGAAAGCGGAAGCGCTTTGCTTGGATGTGACACCTGGGTTAATGGCGCTTCTCCAAAACGGTCCTACGCAGCCCAGGGAGCACAGGGAGATTCATCTGCGGAACTGCGAAGTGGAAGATGGTGCCCTCAGCCCACTTTGCGCCCTAGCCAAAGTGCGAAACGACAATAATTGGGTCCTCACGGACCTCACATAGAGTATCTAATTACTTGATTTTTTATGGGACTTGTTATATTCACTTTTTTTAGCCCGGTTATCGACTTGTTATTGTCATTGCTATACGACGTATCTCTACTGTAATAGTATCGAGCACCTATCTGTCTGAAGTAGTTTTACGGGTTCTATCACATTCGGGGCAGGATCCGTATCCTGATCGTATGTATGTATCTGCACACCGCGGGCATTTTAACCAATAAACAATACTCTAAACCGTCTATGATCACTAAGAAAAGGTCTATAGCGTGCGCAGGTTTGGGGAGTGTGAAGCGTCGGGAAGTGTTGCGCAGGCCTCAGCGGGGCGCAAAACTTCGTATAGGGGTCTGCGGAGACCGCAGACGCGTCGCTGTCGAAGGGATAAAGCCGCGCGAATGCGGTGAGGTCGCGATAAGAAAAGGTGGGCTACACGGAACCCCGCTGGGATGAGTGGTCGCTAGTGGTCGGAAACAGTCGCGCACGCTTCCGCGTGGCACGAAGCTTCGGAAATGTGGCCGCCTGCGTCGAGAATGCTTCGGATCCGGGTCGCTAAGGCCGCGCACGAATGCGGCACGCTGGGGGACGCGATGGAGGAGCTACACTGAGCCCCAAAGTCCGAAATCTGAGGGGGAAAGTCTATACCATAACCTGAGGTGTAAAAGTTCTAGTTACATGGGCTATATACTAGGGGAAGTGGGCTAAGAAAAGAGGGCACATTAGCTAACAGGGGAACAGGGAAAGGCTAAAACGCGTAGGCCCGGGGAACGGGGAAGCGCTCAGAGAGCACCGTGACCGGAAAGCGGCGAAGCGCGTGGGAAAGTGGCGCTTAGAAAGTGCACACAAGCGTTGGAAAGTCCGGCTGAGTGCGAGCGAGCGCAGGTGAGCTAGAAGGTGCAAAAGGCGCGATTTCATCGGCCGGAGAGAGTGTGCTTGTATCACAGGTATGACGATAATCGTGGACGATAATAAGCTGGCTGATAAGTCACCTGAAGTTCCAGAACTTGAAAGCACTTTAAAAGCGTTCATCTTTTGCTTGGTCCTTGCGGGATCTCGATCCCCTTCAACAATTCCCTTTCCGCGATGATGTTGGCCAGAGAAGACGCGGTTAGAATAGGAAGCCTGAATAATGCCTTGAATACCACACTACGGAGAAATCTCTCACCACCCTCGTATGTTAAGTGTCATCGATTCGGAGTCTTTACGTTCTGTTCTGAAATATGCCGCACTGGCGTGCAGGCGCATAGCCCTCCAGCTCCCCCCTGAGCTCCTTCAGAAGATCTTTCTTTTTTTGGTGGATCTTTACGTTGCACGAGAATCCCTTCATGGTCGACCAGATTGGATAGCGATAACGTATGTCTGTCGCTTCTGGCGCTCGGCCGCACTCGGCCAGCCAGAACTCTGGTCGTCTATCACCCCGGGCCTCTCCTTTTCTTGGTCGCGGGCCATGGTGGAGCGCTCTGCTCCGCTCCCTATGCGCATTGACATGCGCATCCGCCCCTTCTTCGCCGGCGGGTTCGAATCTCTCGCTGCCTCTGAGCTACTCCCTTCCGCATCCAGGATCCGCAGCCTCCGTCTTTCAGGCCACCCCTCCAACGTCCTCAAAGTCCTCGATCGCCTCTCCAGTCGGTCTTCACTCGAGTCACTCAGCCTTTGGATGACCCGCATGGGAGGGCCCGTCGACCTCCCAGAGGCCATGTGTGACAGACATACGCCGCATCTCCGCCGCCTCACGTTTGAAACACCTACATGTATCCGAGCGCCGGTCTGGCTCCTTGCCGGCATCACACACTTCACGACCAGCGCGAGCGTCTCGCTGCACGAGCTTCTCCTCCCACTCCAGGCGATGCCGCAGCTCCAGACGCTGCGTGTAGTACACCTCCTCAATGAACGGGGTGACCGAGATGTGCCCGAGCAGGTGCTGCTACCCTGCGCGGTGCTACCGCGTCTTTCGCTCCTCTCCTTCTGCGACAACACCCCACGCCGCCTCGTGATCGTTTCCTCGTGCATCGACGCGCCGCCCACAATCCGCAGACACTTCTTCTGGCGTGTATTTCTCATCCCGGGATGGGAGGACTGGGGTGACATGTTCACGGCTATGCAAGCCATCATTCCTACCGACTCTGCACCGGGCACTGACGACGGTGGACTGCGGTTCGCACAGGTGACGGGCGGGCATGAGCAAGGCTCATTCGAAGTATGGTCCCGGGCGGGCCCTGAGAGCGCCCATGCCAACGCCGGTCATTTCGCGTGCGAAGACGCGCTCTTCCTGTTCCGCGCCGAATGGCAGCGCCTCCGCGTCTTCATTCCCGACGGAGAAGGCCCGATCGATGAGCTTCTCCCGTTCTTCCACCTTGCGAACCTGTGCGCGCACCTCCGCACCACCCGTGTCGTTGACCTCACCGTAGCGCCCGAGACTTCAACCGTCATCGGGCACAGGACTGGCGTGCAGGACGCACTGGAAGTCTTGGAGCGGTGGCAAGTGCTACTTGCCGCGCTGCCGTCGGTGAAGACCTTGCGCCTGTACCGAGGCAGCCCCGCATGCCTTTTAGTCCTCCGCGCGATCTCTTCCTCTGCCGCTGTCCTGCCGCACCTCCAGAGAGTCTTCGTGGTCCAGAGTACCGTCCGATACGGCACTGCCTCTGATGTGCGCTGGGGTGGCACCAGCGTTTATGGCGCCGATGCTAGTTCTGATATGACTAGCCGCGGGCTCGTGCAGGCGAATGTCGGTGCAGAGCTCTTGCAGGCTGTGAGCGGGCGGTCTGGGCTGGAGGTAGTTCTAGTCGGGTGTGAGGTAGATGAGGGAGCACTAGAGGCGTTGAGCAAGCGAGCTCGAGTAGATATTGGGGACGTATTGATGTACATGCAACCATAAATGTGACTTTGGTATATTACTTGTAGCTTTATTATGTTATGAGTAGGAAGGATTTCTTCGCCGTTCCCCAGTTCGAGGAACGGGGCTTTACGGTCTTGTTCGGCGACTGCATTGAGCATCGACCAGAACCGACTGGCACACACTCGGAGCTACTGGAACCACGCACTTCCTGAGGGTGAGGCAACACGGTTCACAACCTCAGCCTCTGTCCCACATTCTCCATCGCAAAGCATATTTACTTTGGATTCTGTTCGCTCTAACCATTCATAACGGTTTTACGACGCCCGAAAAGGCCACTTATTGAGGAAATATACGGTACATCGTGTCTAGCCCTGCGGTGCACTGGCATATACACTTCCAGCCTCAGCGCAGGCCAACTTGAACATCGTTATAGATTAACCCGATGGTAAGGGCAAATCCTTGCTCAATTGACTATCCTGCTTTTGTGTCCCACCGTTTAACGTTTCATATGAGTGGGGGAATCCCCGAATGAACTTTGTGTGGATTGTCAGAAAGTTATTAGAAACAGCCTGAGGAACAACCGGCGATACAGACGCCCTTACAGACGCCGTAACGGTGCTGAAGGATCCATCCCATGGCTCGAGACATGGCTTCGTCATTTACGAGTCAGATGAATCTACAAGGAAATTTATTCGACTACTACCACTTATTTTTCTTCGTTAGACCCTTTCCGAAGAGAAGCGACGAGTCGCACAGTGCCAGTGGCGAGTCGGAGTCCGTGTAATAGCGCAGGTCTAAGCCGGTCCGGTCTCCGCAGTGCCCTAACAGTTAGTGTCATGTTGACGCCCCCGGGCCCGAGTCAGCCACGTATTTCAACAATGTCCCTGACACTTAGGCGCTGTCTCATTCCTGCCATTGTTCACCGCAGTTGATGGGCACCGCCTTGTGCATGCAGCCAGCTAGCTGTTCATTACGTTCACCGTACCAGGACACGTCATTCTGGAGGGACAGCAATCGTGGCGAGTACCTGACTCGAGCACCTTTAAAAAGTGGGCTCCCTTCAGGACTTCCCCTAGTCCGTCTCCGCATTCGTCATCGTGATGCTTTCTCAAGGAGTCACACTTGGGACCGGTAGCTTGAAGATCGCCCTCAATACCTTCTCGTTGTGGAAGAATCCTACCCCTCCCTCGTACGTCGAGTATTGAGCCTGTTCTTTCTGACACTCACGAGTCGGACGTACAGGCACGTGGGCCTCCAGCTCCCTGTAGAAATACTTCAGAAGATCTTTCTATTGTTAGCGGAACAATATGTGTCGGAAGGAGGCAACCCGCCTTCTCGACCGCACTGGATAGCGATAACACATGTCTGTCGCTACTGGCGCTCAGCAGCGCTCGGCCTACACGAACTCTGGTCGTCCATCACTCCGGGTCTTTCCATTTCATGGTCACTGGCCATGATGGAGCGCTCTTCCCCGCTCCCTGTCCGCATAGACATCCACATCAGCTCCTCGCATACTAACGGCCTCCACCCGCTCGCCGCTTCGGAGTTGCTTTTCGCTGCTTCCAGGATACGCACTCTCCGCCTCGTCGGCCTCCGCGCGGACATCCTCCGCGTCCTCGACCGCCTCCGCAGCCCTTCCCCCCTTGAATCACTAGAACTCTGCGTCATCGACAGCGGACAGCCCGTCGACCTCCCAGAGGCCCTGTTCGGAGGCAAGGCCCCACATTTCCGCCGCCTCACGTTCGCATGCGACGCACACATCCGCGCGCCGCGCTGGCTCCTCGCCGGCATCACGCACTTCACGACTGGCGCGGACATTGCCCTGCCCGAGCTGCTCGACGCACTGCGGGCGATGCCTCAGCTCGAAATGCTACACATACCACACTGTCGTGCGGTATGGGAAGAGGAGGACCCAGAGATGCCACCTACGCCACGCGTTGTGCTGCCACGTCTCTCTCTCTTCTCCTTCCGCGACACCACCCCGCGCCGCTTCATAATCCTTTCGGCCCATATCGATGCTCCCCCCACCCTCCGCAGACATTTCTTCTGGCGCGCATGGGCCGTCCCGAGCTGGAACCGCTGGGCGAACATGCTCGCGAGCTTGCGCACCCCCACCCCCACTGGAGCCGTTATCACCCCACGTGACTCTGCACCAGGCTCAGGTGACGGTGACCTGCGGGTCGCGCGCGTGATCGGCGGTCCCGCGCGCGGCTCGTTCGAGGTATGGTCGCGAAGGGGGTCTGAGCGCGCCAATACCAGCGCGGCTGCGCGCGAGGATGCACTTTTCTTGTTCCATATCGACTGGCAACACAGTCCCGTCGACCCGCACGGCGGGGGCAGCCTGCTCGACCATTCCAGCCCATTCTTCCATCTCGCGGGCCTATGTGCGCACCTCCGCACTGCTCGCGTCGAGGACCTCATTATCGCTCCCGAGAGCGCAATCCTCGATGCAGGTGGGCGTGAGAAAAATACGTTCGAGGACGTTGCATCGGAAACGCCGGACGTCGCGGCACACTGGCAGGCCCTGCTCGCTGCGCTGCCATCGGTACGGACCCTGCGCCTGCATCGCAGCGGCCCCGCATGCATCTCAGTCCTCCGTGTGCTCGCCTCGTCCGCAAACACCCTTCTCCCTGACCTCCAGAAGATCTCCGTCGTCCAGAACACCGTCCGATACGCGGCCACGCCCCCAGATGGCGCCGTCTTGTGGAATTTTAAGCGCCTTTCCGGCAATGGCTCAGCCGTAGCACGCGCACATGAGTCTGCACACGTGAATGTGGGTGCGGAGTTGGTGGCAGTTGTGAAGGGGCGGTATGGGCTCGAGGTCGTGTTGGTTGGGTGCGAGGTAGATGACGAAGCGTTGGAAGCGTTGCGGAAGCGAGCTCAGGTGGACATCGGGGACGAATGGGTGTACGTGTAACCCAGAACGGTAGTTCTTATTTGTAAGAGTAGCGGGGACGGCTACTACGTACTTTCACCTTTTCGGCGGGATATGAGTTAGCAGAGGAAGTACTGTACCTATTTGAGCAAATGGACTCTGGGAAATAATGGGTAACACCCGGATCCGGGTGGCAAATTGGACTCCACTATAGGAGAAGCCTTCGCACTCACGTGCCGTTTTGACACCCCCCTGTCATCTATCGAGCTCAGTGGCTTTTTTTTTCTTCGACGGACACCACCATCACAAGCTAGGGACATCATGGGAACAAAAAGGCGAACAACGCTGTTGCAGAAACAGGCCCAACGATCACGACGGAACCGCTCTCATGCACAGTATGCTCATCGACTTTTGCGTATGCGGCGTCTCTTTAAAATTGTTTTCATAGACAACGACATACGAACCAGGATCAAAACGCTCCAAATTTTCCACCCTCATTGTATCGTCCTTGCGTTGCCACTTTGCGCGCGGTCCCAGCAGAACTCCTTGCGCACATCTCTACCTTCTGCACAGAGATGCCCGATGGCAAATTTCTCCCATATCCTGCTTGGTTACCTATCACTCGTGTCTGTCGTCATTGGCGTACAGTTGCACTCAGCCATAGCTTACTATGGACCTCCGTCACCCCTGGATTATCATTACGTTGGATTGAGGTCTTCATTGAGCGCTCCCGAACTTTGCTGATGGACTTCGACATTCGCGTTGCCCCTACATGGCCAGATACCGGGACCAGTTATCGAGATATTATCCGACTTCTCACAGGTTTCACGCGAATTCGTTCTCTCTGCCTTACAGGACCTTCCTCTCATACCGTCCTCCCCGTCATAAATTCACTTCGCCGCTCGCTACCCATTCAGAGCCTTTCCTTATGCATTCATGAATATTGCACCCTCCCTAACGACCTGTTTGGTGGGAATGCACCGATTCGCCGCTTACAGTTAACCGGCGGCTACATTCCCGCGCCTCACTGGCTGCTCCGTGGTGTCACCCATTTTACGAGCAGTGAATCCACCTCGCCCTCTGACCTTCTCGACATCCTTCGTCAGATGCCTGCACTCGCATATTTTGAGTCTCGAACTGGTTACCCGCACTGGATAATTGGAGACATGAACCAAGACATGGACACATTGCGCGCCTCACCAGTTCAAATGCCACAACTAATGGATCTCGTTGTCAGCGCAACTCCCCCTGATCAATTTATAGTGCTGAATCAACTGCTTTTGTTGCAAGTGGGCGCAAGGAGGCGGCTGGAGCTCCCTTCGTCAGCGTTTCATAGCAAGTTCTTCGATATGTATTCCATCGACGACCTTTTACCAGTCGTCGAAGCCACAAACAGACTCCACATCCATTTCTCAGGAACGCAGATGGAAGGCTGGTTTCGCCTGTGGACTGGGAATGCGGCTACGACCTGGGAAGACGCCGAGTTCTGTCTCTATACGGAATGGAGAGCGGCTAGGCTTTCAAGAGAAAATTTGCGCGACTTGTTCGCGCTGTGTGACGCGCTCGGTGCGGCACGGGTGCGCAATCTCGTGATCGATTCACTCACTCCCGCCCTACCGAAGTCATATTGGTGGAAGCTTCTAGAGAATCTTCCCGAGATCGAAGAGCTGGAGCTCTCTCCCACCAGTGTGGATGTATTAGGCAGTGCGTGGAAGGTAAACAAGGCCCCCGTTGTGTTGCCAGCACTACAAAGGGTACGGATTATGGGCCCCAAACTCGACAACTCATCGCCTCAGTACGCAATAACTGGGGACACCCTGGCACGCAGCATAGTACGACTCCCAAGCTCTACTGAGGGCGATGTCGCGCCATCCCCGAAAGTGGTGTCTGCAGAGGAGGAGCTCGAGAACATGTCAAAGGGGTTGGTGAAGTTGTTGCGAGGTTCAGCTGGACGAGTGGGGTGATGGGATGTCACCGGACAGTTACCGCTGTAGTCGTCAGCGCGTCTCCGATTTCTTACTGGTCACGTACCGTCGATAGTGCGTTTCGGATGTTGGATCCCTATCTAACAGAATGCTCTCCTCAGCTCAGGCCTGCTATCGTGCCTCCGTGCAACGTTATTCTTACAGGTAGCGTTGTTATACCGACGACCTCTTCTCCTGTAATCTCACATCATCACGACGAACCAGTTCCATTCACTGCTTCCCCTTCAATCGTCTATAATACAACGACCTCATCCATACCCAAACCTGATCATACGTAGGCTACATGCTTCCCGAAGACGAGCTACTGCCTCATCACGACGTCAAAGCGTCTATTGTGATCGCTGAATCTCGTGATCTTGCACCCGGCAGTCTCGACCCCCAAGGTCATGCTTTCTTCTCCCCCCTAGGTGCGACGGCTGCTGTAAAAGCAGAAGCCACTGATCGCATCTTTAGTCTCTTATCCACACCTAACACCGTCCCTCAGGCCATCCCTAATTCCTTCCGTCCTGTAGACGACGCCTCAAGCGCTGCCTCGTCGTCCAAAGAGACTTCTATTTTAGGACCGGACGAGGTGTGACGAAACGTGTCGTGATATACTATGGTCACGACTCGGGAAATCCTACAGTAAAGCTGGCGTTGCTTCTTTTCGTTTTCACCTTTTCCATATGTATTCCGTGTTTCCACATGCTCCGTGATAATACTGGACGTCAATATTGGGCGTCAATCCTTGCGCTAAGAGGAACTTGTCGAGTAGACTAGTACGTCGTAGTCTTGCCTTTTTTTGTCGCCGCACATCTATCACGTCCATAAGTGCCACAATCGTTCTAAGTTACGAAAAAAAGCTGTACTTCGACTCGGAAATTTGCGGCCACCCCGAATCGCTCGGATGGATGGAACCGGCGCAGCCCGGGCCTGTGATCCGGGCGATAGTTGTCGTCGGACTCGACGTCACGGTATCCGATGAAGGCCGTGCTTAGTTCCAGTGCTGCTGCGGGGGTTGCTCATCGTTTGCCTCGCATTCTCAACGCGGACGTCGTCCCCTCCGGGTCCCCCTCCATCATCCTTCGACTCAACACCGAGCTCAACACACTCTGCGTCGATACTGTAATTCTCAATGTCTCAGGCCGAAGTTCCTCAGGAGACCATCGACTTGGAAGATAGGGCGGAGCGTGGGCTCGGCGACAGAGGTACTGTCCAGCCCTCACTTACGTATTTCCCCCCGGTGTTCGTTAAACGTAACTGAACAGACGACCAATCGACAGAGACTCGGACTCTGGAGTCCAACTTTGTTGATGGCTCGGGTCCTCTCTTCACCATGTATACAGAGACGGCAGAAGAACATGACAAGAAACAAGCCGAAAGATGGCAAGCGGATGCCGACGGCATTCTTATATTCGTGGGTCCTAATTCTACTCCCCGCATATTGCCCGCTCAGTGATCATAGACCGGTCTATTTTCTGCTGCCGTTGCAACATTGGTTTCAGTATCGATCCAAGACCTCCGACCCAACTCACAAGACACAACTGCGTTCTACCTTGCGAATATTTATCAACTGCTCGCCGACGCTAATGGGTCCCAAGTTTCCATTCCCTCCACCCTGTCCAATCCAGCGTCTTCATTCATCCCACCAAATTACGCTATCTGGGTCAATACCCTCTGGTTCTTAAGTTTGGCCATTAGCCTTACGTGCGCCTTACTGGCGACATTGCTGCAACAGTGGGTTCGTCGATATATTAAGCTCACTCAAGCCCGGTCCAGCCCACATACTCGAGGTCGGATTCGGGCTTTTTTTTCTGAAGGCGTCGACAATCTTCACCTCCCCAGGGTGGTCGAAGCGTTGCCTGTCCTCCTGCATATATCCCTTTTCCTCTTCTTTGCGGGCCTCCTCGTGTTCTTGTTCAACATCGATCACACCGCCTTCAGCGCCATTGCTTCGTGGGTCGGGCTATGCACATCGGTATACATATCCATCACATTCATGCCACTCTTCCGATACGACAGTCCTTACTATGCCCCCCTCTCATCCTCGACGTGGTTCCTCGCCACCGGCGTCCTAACTCTACTCTTCCAAGCACTTCGGTGGTTTGCGGCATTTACTTGCGTTAGCCATAGTAAATGGAAGTACTTCGGCGAACGAAAAAGACAGTATCACGAATGGTTCACACATGGCCTCGCGAAGACAGCAGAAGAATTCGCTCGCAAACTGCCATCTGCAATCGACGGGCGCGCATTGATGTGGACCCTCGACTGTTCCGATGAAGATCACGAATTGGAGCGGTTTTTTGCGGGTATCCCCGGTTTCTGCACCTCAAAAGTTCTCAACGACCCTATTCGCAATTGCATCCAGCCGAATATGGAGAGAATGACAGAAGCTCTTATTGGTTTGTTCCACCGCACATTAACATCTAATTTGGTCGTTCCCAAAGTCAAGACGCGGCGGCTTGCCATTTGTAGGGAGGCTATGAGTGCGGCACTCCTTCGCACGACGCCGCAAATCTTTCATCGTATCATCGACGGAGAATGGGGTGGTCTACTGAACTCTGTTGACCTTGGGCTCTTGCTAAGGAACGCTGATCGTAGCGACCCAGCCACCGCTTATCATTCACAGACCATACTCTCCATCATTCTCCTGAGGGTACGACAGCAAGAACGCAACGAACACTGGTTCCGACTTGTTACTGACCATTTAGGTTTTCCGAGACCCGTCTTGGAGGACTATCTTGCACATGGCGACAGTATCTCACTCGCAATTTCCATCCGCATACTTCGGTACATCATTTGTGACCATTTCGACTCCTTTTGGCTCGGGGATCCTGCAACGCGCTGGAAGGCCCTTGAACTAGTTACCAAGTTCGACGTCCGACACACTCTCCCAGTGCTACAGCATGATTTCTGCGACCTATGGAACGAACTCGTCCCCCTGGCGAGGAACAGTCCGGATGATCGCTTTCGATCTATTTCTATCGCAATCCTCAAGAACGTCCGCAACGCTTACATAGCTTTACATCAGGACACCGATTCTGCCCCAATAGCATTCTCGTCCTCCACCGCTGACGATGATCATGTATTAATGTTATCGTCTTCTTATCCCCTGTGCGGTGTCTCTGGCCATCACCTGCACCCTACGTCCCACACTGGCCATCGTCCCATTGCCCCCCGTTCCCCGTCATTTCCCATTCCATTCCCAGATCATAGCATCTCAAAACTAGCATGCTACGTAGCACCGTCTCCCGCACCACAAAACGTCGTCGTAACTTCTAGCTGTGTTTCCCCGGTCACTCAGATTAACGTCAATCAATTTCCTGGTATCGTAACACCCACATCGGATTCAATACCCAATGGTCCTGCTGCCAACACCGCCAACACCACCATTATTTTGTCCGCGCCAAGCTCTGTGCTGGTTGCCCATTCCGTAATACCAGACGGCCCACCTGCCTTCCCGGTCCCAGTCCACGACACTATGATGCCCTTTCCGGTGCCGCAGCTGCCCGCAGACCCGGCCGCATCTCGTTCGGGCCATGCACCTATTGGGCCAGATACCGACTCCCCGGCGCCAGCTACCACTTCTCCCATCGCACCTCCGCGGTCGATTGAGGCTCTGGATCGAAGCGCTACCGCTGATGGCAGGAATAGTGCGAAGGTTGCCTTGCGTAATGACAAAGCTTAGGGGGGGCACCCTTCGGTGGGTCCCGTAACTACTACGACTGCACTTCCTAATTCGATACGATCTCCACAGCCATCCCCACCACGATCACCTACAGAAATAGTTATCCCGAGTCTTTCGCGACCCTCTCGAGATGCCGGGCAACGGGGAAATCGACCTCCGCATTCCCTCCATAGCGAATCCACTAGCAAGGCATAGCTTTTTGTATGGCTTGGCGCATGTTTTTTTTCATTGTCGGTTTCGAGTCACTTCATAAGGCACATATCTTCGAATTCGAATTAGCAATGTTACACTTATTTTCATAGGTTTTTGATGAACATTCCTTGCACAACCACAACCGCGATCACTGACAATATATGTATATTATATGAGCCACTGGCGTTGTGGGTATTACACCTAACAGCCCGCAGTATGTCGTAGTAACGGACGAACTGAGAGAATATGAACGATTGCATGCCAAGGCGCATGTATGCCTCTCGTCACGAGCGATCTGCCCGGCGTTGGTCTCCCTATGATCATGCAAGTCATAGGACTTACATTACGCAGGCTGTATCTTTGGACACGCAGTTTATCGCCTGTGCTGGGTCACATGCGTCGCATACCTTCAAGTCAGCGCAGAGACGGTTAGCGCTGCTACACGCTTCCTAATCTACCCTCTTCTAACTTCATGTGCTTCCATAGTCACCGTCACCCGTCGTCTTAAGCGCCCTATTGCTGGCAGAGGAAGATTTCCAAAGGCTACCTTAAAGACCGCATCGACACCGGCATCCTCCGGTTTGCGATCCCCCCCACGCCCCCCCTCCACCCATTCACCGCTCTCCTCTCCGAAAAGCGGGGCGTCGGTAAACTCCTCAATTTCTTCGACCAGACTCGCGCGCTCTCCAAGCCAGAATCTGGTCCCCCTATACCCGTGCCCCCTGAACCCGACTAGGTAGGTGCACACTGAGGTTTGGCTTCCTCTTTTGTCCTCGGACTATCTAACTGGTGGACCCTGCTCCGCATATGTATGCTTCTCGTCTTCGGATTGTGACTGTATGCCCGGTGACCCATGTGGTTGCCGCCATTTATTACTTCTCTGAGATTTGGGTTCCGTACTTACCTTTCTCGGGGGCACCTCTTCGGACTAACGTGTTTCATAAATACGGCTCTGCTCTGCTGTGACTGGTCTGTAACTCGCTTTACGCATCCCAGAATAAATATTGATCCAAAAAAAAAAAAAATGAAGATTTCCAAAGACAAACTAGCGTTGCGCGCTCACACTACTTGCTGACTTTAAACTAAGAAATTCTGTAGTACGCAAATACTGTGCACCATATCGGAAAACCCACGAAATCGACAAATCATCTCCTGTTCCCTTCCGATCTTCCGATGTACGACACAGAAAGGTAGGCCTAGTTACGTGAGGAATTAGAGTACCCGGGTGGAAGTGAAGGTTTCACAAGTATACAAATGCATGCAGTTGTCGGTCGGGGTAGACAGTAGACCAAGCAGTAGACAGCAAAAAAAAAAGTTTGAGAGCCGACGTTCTAGGTGTGAGCGTACGCCGTACTCACGTGATCACGGTCTAGACGCTCCAATACTCGACGACTCGGATGGGCGACATCGAGGCGGGGAAAGGAGGCATAGGGTCAGCATTGATGGATGGTCCAGGAGCGTCTATAAGCATACCACCAGACAGAACCCTATGGAGGCAGGCAGGCAAGTAGAGCACGTGACCTTCACGTTTGTCCTGGGGTCGAAGAGCAAATCTTGGAGCAAATACTGGTAATCCTCTATCATATTTAAATGGAACGGCAAAATGGCCTTCGACATACAAGGATGGCCGGACTCGGAGCTGAAAAGCGCTGAAAGGTCGTCGTCGGCTGCTGGAGAATGCGGAGCGTCGTAGAGTCTTATGTAATCACAGAAGGATGTCAGCAAGGATGTCAGCTTGCTTTCAAGCTGCACTCTCAACCAACTTTCACATCGTCCCTGTAGTGGATACACTCCGCGCCGGAATCTTCAATGAGTCACTCAGATGAGCGAGCCTTTATACCCGCAGCGCGAAGAGGTACGGGTATCAACTTATCTCGGTCCTGGCCGTTCTCACCTGCCGCTGCCGCGTCCATAGTCAGACGCCGATATACACGCCGGCCGACGCAGAATCAAGCGTCACGGCGAGTTCCTTACGTTTTTGACGGAGTCGGTCGTATTTTTTCGATGTATCTGGAGATGGCCCTGGAAGAAGACAAGAGGATGGTCGAAAACTGGGAAGCGGACGCTGATGGGATCTTTATCTTCGTATGTATCCATTTCCCCACCGTTCTTGTCACCTACTCAAGGGTAGTAGAGTGGTCTATTCTCGGCTGCTGTCGCAACATTGATCTCGGTGTCGATTCAAGACATTCGCCCAAATTCACAAGACGCCTCCACGTTCTACCTTGCACATATCTATCAGGTTCTTGCTGACCAGAATCGATCCAACATTCCCCTACCCTCTTCCCCACCCCCATTCTCTCCACCAACATATGCCGTCTGGGTCAATTCACTTTGGTTCTTGAGCTTGGCCATCGGTCTTTCCTGTGCTCTGCTTGCGGCCTTGTTACGGAAGTGGTCACGCAGATACATCAGGGTCACCCAGCCACGTTTCAGCGCACATGTGCAAGCACAGATCCATGCGTTCTTTTCGGAGGGTGTTGAGAAGTTTCATCTTGTATGGGCGGTTGAGGCCTTGCATACGCTGCTACACATTTCCCTCTTCCTATTCTTTGCCGGCCTCGTCGTGTTCCTATGGAATGTCGATCTTACGATTTTCAAACTGGTGCTGTCATGTGTCAGCGTCTGCACAATTCTATATGGATGTATCACAATCATGCCGATCTTCCATCACGACAGCCCATACTTTACTCCACTTTCGTCGCTAACTTGGCGCGCTGTGAACGGGACATTGTTCGTCGCCTTGTGGGCTATTCGGTGTCTCGGAAACCGTTTTTTTTCTCGAGAGACATACAGACGCGTCCGTGACCTGGAGAACCACTACCACAAATTGCGCTTGCAGGGCGTGGTGATGACAGCCGAAGAAACGGCCCGGAATTTACCGTCGGGGTTTGACGCCCGCGCTTTTATGCAGACGTTCGAGTCTTTACACGAAGACGACGAGCTGGAGAGCTTCTTCGAAGGCCTTCCTGGATTTAGAAACTCGAAAATTGTCGGCAATCCACTTCCCAATCTCACACAAGAGCAAAAGTTGAGGCTTTCCGGGGAGTTGATAGAATTCATGGACCGCACTTTCTCGTCGGATTTTCTCCCTGAGCCCGTCAAACATCGGAGAGCAATCATCTGTGCGAAGGCCATTGACCCTACTGACTTTCCTGAAGCATTTGAGTGGGTCATACACTCTAGTATCGTGTCAAAAGACCAACATAGTCCTCTGCGGTCTGCTGAAATTGGGCATATTGTGAAAGGCTGGGCCAATAGCGCGGATGAACACACAGTTTTGCTTGTGCAAGCCCTGGTTTCTACCATTCTTGCGCTGTCGGGAGCGCAACGGCGCGATGACACTTGGTTCGCTCTCGCCTCGAGCGAACTGGGTGTTCCAGAATCCGTCCTTCGAGACTACGCCACACGCGGAGACAGCTTGTCGCTTGCCATCTTGATTCACGTTACTCGGAAGCACTTTATCCTTTTTGGGGAACATTTCTGGCCGTGGTCCGAGCTCTCGGAGGTTCTAGAAACAGCTTCGAAACTCAACATACAAGATACGTCGCCTGAACTGCAACACGAATTCTGCGCCCTGTGGAATCAAATCGCCCTCAAAGCGCAGACTGATGATAACAGGACGATTGCGCACGATATCCTCAAGCGTATTCACAGCATTTTCGTTGCTCTACATCAAGCTACCGATGCTCCCCTGACAAGGCTCTCCGCCTCTACTGATGGTCGCGACAGGAGGCCACGGGAACCATTGTCGTACCCGTTGTGTAATACTCCCGGCCATCATCCGAACTTGACATCTCATATCCATGACGTCTCTGCTCCAACAAACGTTTCTCGCGCTATTCTGCGCGACGAGCCTGCTCTCCTTCCTGCTGCCCTCTCCACCTGGCATTATACGCCGTCTTCATCCGTACCCGTCCCACTTCACGTTGATAAGGATCCAGCGGATGTACCACCGCTCGACGACACTATCCCCATTTCGCCAGTCATAGCGTCGTTGCACCTTCCACAGCAGACGGCGTTTGAAGGCCACCTCGTTCTTGCCGCTTCACCTGCTCTGGCTACTGCTGGTGCAATCCGAGGGGAGACTGATACGCCCCACAGGGCGGCGGGCTACTCCTCCACGAAAAAATCAACCTCCACCACCTCTCTTGCTTCAACTTCTGCGCCAGACGGTTTTGTTGTCCCGCAGAAGAATGCAGTCCTCCGCACTTCTTCTTCCGACGTACCAGACACTTCATCTCCACTTCCTCCCATTACGATTATTGGCAATATTCTCCCTGAAATTCCGCGGTTGTCCTCAGACCCTTCTGTGACTCGACCCCAGTACGCGCCTCCTCTGTCGGAAGATTCCCCTCTCTCGATTTCATCTACCACTCCTCCCGGCGCTTCTCGTCGGTTGCCGACCACCGTTCCTGATATGGGTGTCGCTGGTGATGGCGAAGGTAATACGAAGGCTTCGTCGCGCAAGGACAAGGTACTTTTCGACCCTCATTTCGTGGATTCCGCAGACGCTGTGGCTTCCCCGAGCCGCAAATCGTCGTCACCGACGCTTCCAACAACTACAGGCGTAGCCGTTGCCCCGTTTCTCCCCTCAAATCCTAGGAATATGGAAGATAGTCCCACTCCCCTCTCGCATCGCCGTGATATCGTGTGACACGTCTCACTAGCTACTTGATATTCGATAGAGTATGCATTCTCGTTCTATATACTACCGCGGGTATTACGGTGTTCGTCCGATGCGCAATCATATTTACAAATAGCGTGGCAAAATGTATGATGGATGGGAAATGCGAGCCTAAAGACATCCCGCAGCTCCTTATACTACTAGTAGATTTACCATGATTACGCTAGTGGGAACTTCACCAGTATTGGGTATTGAGGCGGTAGGAAGGCTGCAGCCCTCAGGGGTCTCCACGTGCAAAGGCACAGGAACCGCGCGATTAGAAAAATGAGGACGGTAACAAACAGGCCGGTATTTTGGCGTTAAGAGGGAAAAGATCGTCATAACGAGGGCATATGGCCAGGTCTGGAAGTGTGAAGAGGATTCGAATACAACAGTGAAGCAGTACAAAATATCGCACGGCTGCTGAGCGCTGACTCGGGGTCCGGGCTTGAGGTTGAGAGCCTTGAAGATGCCGTACACAGATGATGGCGACCTTGGTGGCGAAGCGGATGAAGAGTTTCTGGATGACATAAGACTGCATGGGACCATTCATTTTTCCCACGCCGGGTATTAAATATCACAGGGATGACGTCTTTTGAACGACTAGCTCAACTTACCTCAACTTGAAGAAGCTAGTTGACCGAGCCCACAAAGTGGTGCGACACTAGAGTAGCTGCGGGGGGGACACAGCATGTAATCGGACTGCCCCAGGCCGAGGAGTCATCCGAGGAGTCATTACGCATGCCAGTGGCTATTGTGACCACTAGAGCGAGATGACAGTGACTGGACCAAGTTCTCTCCCCATTTATATTCTGGGGCATATGATAGCGACAAAGACAGGCGGCCAAACGACTCCTAGTACGACGCATTGACCATGCCAAAATTAACTATACACCCGTTCGTGTCCAATGTGTACTCGAGCTCGTTTCTGCAACGCGTCCAGCGCCTCCTCGGACACATAGCACCCAGCTAGCACCACCTCCATCTCAGACCGCCCGCTCACAGCCCTTACCAGCTCCGCGCCCACATCCGCCTGCACAAACTTGCCGCTAGCTACAGAATGGCCAGCGCCAGCAACACCGAGGCCGTCCTTGGGTGTGGGTGAGGGTGAATGGATAGCAGAATGGAAGACAAAGACCCTCTGGAGGTGCGGGAGGAGGGGGTCTTCAGACGCAGAGAGTACACTGAGGACAGAGACACACGCAGGGTTGCCACCGCGCAGACGCAGGGTCTTTACGGATGGCAACGCGGTAAGTAGCGCCCGCCATTGCGCTGCGACGTCCGGCGCGTCCGTCGCGGGCTCACCCACGGCTCCCGTGACTTCGATCGCGGTTTCATATGCGATGGTGAGGTCTTCGATAGGTGCGGTGCGGAGATGTACACACAGGCTCTCGAGGAGGAACGACGGACAAGGGTAGGCGGTCGGACTATCTTCGCTCCGCGAGTCAGCGACGCTGGGAGACCAGTCGAAGTGAAACAGAAAAAGCGCGTCCTCGCGCGCTGCCTTGCTGGCGCTCTCAGAGTACGTACGGGACCACATCTCGAACGAGCCACGCTCGTACCCGCCCACCACGTGTGCGACCCGCAAGCCGCCATCGCTGGTGCCCAGTGCAGAGTCGCCCGGGATGAAGGCCTGCGTGGCTGCGAACATGGTATTCCATTGGCCCCAGCTCGAGACGGCTTCCACCTTCCAGGAGAGGTGCCTGCGTACCGTAGGGGGCGCGTCGATGCGCGAGGAAAGGACAACAAAATCGCTCGGGTTGTTTCCGCGGAAAAAGAGGAGCGAGAGGCGTGGCAGGGCCACACGAAGCAACGGCACCTGCTCAGGCGGGCCTGTGACACGCCATGGGCCGAAAATTGTCACTAGGCGCAGTACCTCGAGCTGCTGCATTAACTGCAGCACACCGAGAAACTCGTGCAATGAGAAGACTGCGCTGGTCGTGAAGTGCGTGATACCGGCTAGGAGCCAAGGCGGCGCGCGGACGCGAGCGGTGGTTTCGAATTTGAGGTGACGAAAATGTGGGGTCTTTCCACCGAACAGGGCAACTGGGAGGTCGACGTAGTCGGAGGCGTAGGCCATTACCCAGAGGTCGAGAGCCTCGAGTGGGGACGGGCTGCTGAGGTGGTCGAGGATACTGAGAACGTCGGCGCGGTAGCCGGAAAGGCGGAGGCTGCGTATCCTGGGAGATATCAACAATAGCTCTGAAGCAGCGGACGATTCGATTCCGTCTGCGAAGCAGGGGCGGATGCGCATATCGATACGCATGGGGAGCTGTGCGGAGCGCTCTATCATGGCCCGCGTCCAAGAGATGGAGAGGCCCGGTGTGATTGACGACCAGAGTTTGTACAGGCCGAGCGCGGCCTCGCGCCAGTAGCGACAGACATATGTTATCGCTATCCAGATTGGCTGACTTGGATAGGGAAATGGAGAGAATCCTCGTGGTGGAAGGCAAAGATCCGCCAAGAAAAGAAAGATCTTTTGAAGAAGCTCAAGAGGGAGCTGGATGGTTGACTCGGAGTGCCTGCATGCGAGTGAACAAAAGGTTAAGACTCGGTGGAGGACAGTAGACTCAACATACGAGGGTGCTGGTGGCGAAGCATTCCTCCGTAGTGAGGTGTCCAGGGTAATCTTCGGGCCGCTCATCCCAACCATCCCAACCGCATCTCCTCCAGCCAACATTACCACAATAAAAGGGGGTGGGGGGGAAAAGGATCAATTATCAGAGGAGATCCTGTAAGGACAAAGCAAGCTTTCTAAAGGTAATCGTCAATGCCGTCCCAATGGGGATAGTAATCTCGTACGACGAACGTACTTGTAACGACGACTCGGATGGCTACAACTTGAAATCGGTACCTCCCGGCTTCACCGACTACTGTACTAAGGACAGTGGCGACCTGAGCATGTATGTAATGAGGCGGCGCCTAAGTCGGAGGGACACTTGGTTCCTGACCGACATGAGGGCGCTAAGATGGCCGTGAGACCGACCCGAGCTGTGGCAGATCTGGACATGCCAGGCGGAGTGTGCGAGACAGCGGCCGAAGGTAGAGCGGCTCGAGCGCCGTCAGCCGCGAGTCAGTTACTTACCGAAGCTGCCAAGACCGCGACGGACATTTAGCAAACAAGATACGGCGAGGAAAAGATCTGTTATTTTTGAGCTACAAATAGGCCTGTTCGTCCCCAATGACCACCCGAGCTCGCTTCCGCAACGCATCCAGCGCCTCCTCATCCACCTTACAACCGACCAGCACTACCTCTAGCCCGGACCGCACGTTCACAACTTCCACTAGCTCCACGCCCACATTCGCCTGCACGAAATTGCTGCTAGCCAGAACGGGGTCAGACTCAGCGACAGCAACGCTGCTGCCGTCTGACTTCACGGCAGCTTAATGGACGATGCAGCGGACTACGAATACCCTCTGGAGGAGTGGGAAGAGGGGGTCCGCGGGCGCCGAGAGACCGCAGAGGACAGAGATGGATGTGGGGCAGCCGCCATGGAGGCGGAGGGTCTTTGCAGACGGCCACGCAGCAAATAGTGTCTGGAATTTAGCCGCAGCATGCGAGAGGTCTACCTTGCGCCGACCGGCAATGATGAAACATTCGACCACAGCCTCAGTAGTGATGGTGAAGTCGTCGATACACGCGACGCGAAGGTACTCGCGCAAGGAGAGTGCCATGAGGATGAAATTCTGATCACGTGTCCCCAGCGGTGCTGTGTTGCTACCATACCAACGGACGTGTAACAGAAAGAGTGCGTCCTCGCGCAATGGTGTATCAGCGCTTTTCGTGCCCGTTCGGGACCACACTTCGAACGAGTTGTCCTTGGCCCCGATCATCACGTGTGCGAACCGCAGCCCGCCATCGTCGACGCCTGGTGCAGACTCGTCCGGGACAAAGGCCTGCAAGGCCGTGAACTTGCTAGCCCAACTGTCCCAGAGTAGGATGGATGTTGCGGACAAGAAGAGTTGTCTGCGGAATGTGGGGGGGGGGCGTCGATGAGCGAAGAGAGGTCAACGAAGCTGTTCGGGGAAATGCCGCTGAAAGAGAGGAGCGAGAGGCGTGGCAGCACCACGCGGGGAAGTGGCATCTGCTCAGGCGGGTCTGGAACACCCAATACATTATTGAGCTCTATGCACAGTACCTCGAGTTGCGGCATCGCCTGAAGCGTGCGGAGAAGCTCGTGCAGCGAGATGCTCGCGCTGGTCGTGAAGTGTGTGATGCCGGCGAGGAGCCAGACCGGCGCTTGGATATATGTAGGTTCTTCAAAGGTGAGGCGGCGGAGATGCGGCGTATCTTTGTCACACATGGCCTCTGAGAAGTCGACAGGCTCTCCCATGCCGGTCACCGAGAGGCTAAGTGACTCGAGTGAGGACGGACTGCAAAGATGGTTGAGGGCTTTGAGGACGTCGGTGGAGTAGCCTGAAAGGCAGAGGTTGCGGATTCTGGATACGGAGAGGAGCAGCTCCGAGGCGGCGGGCAAATCGAACCCTCGCATGAAGCAGATGCCGATGTGTATGTCAATACTCATAGGGAGAGGAGCAGAGCGCTCCACCATGGCCCACGACCAAGAGATGGATAGCTCCCGGGTGATGGATGACCAGGGTTCAGGCTGGCCGAGTGCGGCCGAGCGCCAGAAGCGACAGACATACGTTGTCGTCATCCAATCTGGTCGATAGTACAAACAAAAAGTTGTCGTAGCGCGGGAAGATCCACCAAGAACTGAAAGATCTTTTGAAGGAGCTCAAGGGGAAGCTGGAGGGATAGGTTCCTACATCCAGCATATTTTCTGAATTACGTAAAGACTCCGAGTCAACGATACTCAACTTACGAGGGCAACGAAGTTGAAGCATTCCTCCCTACTAAGGTGTCCAGGGTAATCTTCTTAACTGTGTCTCCTCGAGCCATCATCGCCACGATAAATGGGGAGAAGAAAAGAAATCCTTGGAGGAGAAAGCAAAGGATGCACACTTTTGAAATCGTCAGGTTACTTGCCACGATCGCTGCACAATACTGGGATAACAATTTCTTGTACGACAAACGCAGGTTTAAGCAAGAGCTAGTTGATCGAGTCCACAAAGATGTACCTCACTAGAGTAACTGGGGAGGAATGGCAGCACTGTATGTACAGCCCAAGTTGCGGGACACTAGGGGTGTGACCGAACGTCTTGTTACTCGGCCGAGTTCCCCTCCACCTCCGGCAAAGACCGGGCGTTGAATGCTGGTCCTAACTTACAAATACAACACAGTACGACTCAGAGCTACTACTGACACTCTCAATTCATACGTACACCCATTAGCGCCCAATATATACTCGAGCTCGCTTCTGCAACGCGTACAGCGCCTCCTCAGACATCTCACATCCAGCCAACACCGACTCCAGCACAGACCGCCCACTCACAGCCTCCACCAGTTCCGCGCCCACATCCGTCTGCACAAACTTCCGGCTAGCCACAGAAGTGCCAGTGCCAGCGCCAGCATCGCCGACGCCATCCTGGCGCGCGGCGGTAGCGGAATGGACGGCGGAATGGAAGACGGTGACCCTCTGGAGATGGGGGAGGAGGGGCTCCGCAGATGCGGAGAGCGCACGGAGGACCAAGGCGCATGTATGGCTGCCGCCGTATAGACCTAAGGTTTTCACAGATGGCAGCGCAGCAAGCGGTGCCTGCCATTGCGTTTGGCGTATGGGTCGCGCGTTCGCCTTTGACCGCGGTCTCAGGCGCGATGGTGGCGTCTTCCATATACGCAGTGCCGAGACGTACGCACAGGCTCACGAAATGGAAGGATGGACTGCAGTGGTGGGTCTGTTTGGCTAGGTGGAAGACGGTGTAAGAGCATTCGACGTGAAAGAGAAACAGCGTGTCCTCGCGCGCTGCCGTGCTGGTACTTTCAGTCAGAGCACGTCCGGGACCACACCTCAAAAGAGTGGTGATTATACCGGCCCACCACGTTTGCAACCTGCAGGCGCCCAATGTAGAGTGGTCTGGGACGAGGACCTGTATCACAGTGACCATCCCAGCTAATTCGTTCCAGCGCAAGACGACCAGTCGATGCCAGAAGAAGTATCTGCGTAGGGTAGGGGGAGCGTCGATACGGAAAGGGAGGACCACGAAGCTATCTGGGGTATGCGAGGTGTGATCGTCACGGACTTGGATGGAAAGGAGCGAGAGGCGTGCCTGTTTGCAGCATATTGTTAGGACAGAACGTAGAGATTCCGAGTCAAAATTCGACATACGAGGCAGCGGGCTATCCAGGATGAACTTCAGCTATCTTGTCTCAACAGCATCTCCTCCAACCAACATTGTCATAATAAAACGGGGCGGAAAATTTTTTTGAAGGAGACCCTGCAATCTTTCTGAAGCTGCTCTTCGGGTACAAGTCAGCCATGTAAAGAAACGGCACCTACTGTAAGTTGGAGGGAAATCGATGTCGCTTCTTGCCGACGTGAGAGAGCTAATATGACCGCGAATCGGACACTGACTTGGAAGCAGTTGCAGGGCGCAATTGATACGGAAGGCCGCCCTATATTACGTAAAATATCACGCTAGGAGGTGTGGTAGGGCATTCCATGTTTCCGGAGTCGCTGCGTGCTGATTCAAGGAGACATTCATCAGGACGGTTCTTCGAAGAGCGAAGACTCGAAGGAAATGTGACCCGAGTACCATCCTGCAGCGTCCCAGCCGACCACAAGATGATATTGTCGCGGACTGTATGTTCCATCACAGGCAGTCGAGCGAGCAGGTCGCACGGAATCAACGGCGTTGTTACTATGTTGTTCTGACTGTTGCACTTTTTTTTTTTCTTTCTGTTTTTTGTGCAGATGCAAGCGTTGACAAAAAGATGATTCCTGTAACTCTGCTCTGCCACTGGGAGGACACAAAGCGTGAGGACCAATCGATTAAAAGCTTCCGTCGGTGTTACACATGACCAGAAGAAAAAAAAATGGCGAGGTAAGTACAGAAGCTACATTGCTTGCGAAAATCAACGAGAAAAAAAGAAGATTCATAAGCATAGGTGCTGTGCCGAGGCAATCAGTCACATCATTTCGGATGTCGGCTCCGATCGCGCTTCTAAGACAGAGAAAGAAGTGAGGCTCCCGTAGGAAAAACAACCACGATGAGAAGGGCGTGCATACCGTCCGGCTGCATCTCTGCTGACCACAGTATGATGTCGTCGCGTAACAAGTGGAGAATCATGAGCGAGTCTCGGAATGTGTGTTCCGGCGTAGCATGCATGGCGGCGACGGCCTCGTCGAATGCGTGCTTCGCGAGGTGGCACGCGCGATCAGGGCTGCCACGCACGTCATGGAAGAAAACGGAGAAGTTGAGCGCGACGCCGAGGCGGGTCGGGTGCCACGGCGGCAGCGTGCCAAACGCGTGCTTGTACGATGCCTTGTACGCCTCGAGCGCGAGCTGCGCCGAGCGCTCACGCTGCTGCCGGCGTGCGAACTCGGCGAGATACCGATGGTAGTCGCCCTCCCTGTAGGAGACGCCGCGCGTCAAGTAAGGGATAAGCTTTTTAAGGATGGGGTGGACACGTGCATCTTGTGGTAGAAGACACGTTCCTCGCCTGCCTCGGCGGCAGGGACGAGGTATTTGTCGAGCAAGTCGAGCAGGTCCTGGCACGCGTCTGCGAGCTCGAGCTCGATCTTTTCGCGCTGGCGCCGGATGAGCGCGAGCTCGCGGGGCATAGCGGTGCCGCTGGCAGCCTCCTGTTTCTCGATGCCCTCGACGGTGCGCCAGCTCGTGCGGAGCGTACCCGTGACGTGCTTGTACGCGATCGAGAGGAGGTTGCGCTCTTCCATCGTCAGACGTGCATCCGAGTACGAGATGACCGATTTGAGCTGCTTGATGACATCTTTTCGGGGCATGGGTGCCCGCGTTCGTTGAGCGATCGTGCGAGATGGGAGAGAAGGAGCATATGTAGAACAACGTACCGTCCCACCGTTCGGCCTGCTCTGCGAGCTTGGCGAGCGCCAGACACTCCGCGCGGCTTGCTCTTGTGTTTACCTACTGCAGGTGAGAGGCGGCTGGGGGGGCAGAGGGGGGGCAGAACTGGCGCACGGGAGACATGGCACCGACTCGGCGTCAGACGGGCAGGACAGGGAAAGTGGGGGATGCAAGGATAGGGGGAGCGCGGGGTTGGGCCCAAGAGTAGATTTTACATTTTTATGAAGGCCGGAGCTAGCTGGTACTGGCTGGGTGGCACCAGGGTTGGGGCAGTGGGCATGTGAACAAATGGGAAGCGAGGCAGAAAAACGTGTCGCGCTTTTGCATGCCCTTGTGCCGCAGTCCTATAGGTGGCGGCCGCCGGGGAATGCCCAAATTAGGATTCATCGGTCCGACGAAATGCTCCGCATAAACAAAGACCCCCGGGCGCGCTCGCTTAGGGGTCGCTTTCTCAACCCACCATCACATCGCCACCACTCACATTAATTTCTCCCATTTCTAGCTGCTACTGCCCCTGAGACACGAGTGTGTTCTCCTGTCTGATCCCCTATCATCTGCTCTTGGGCACGCGGTCCCAGCACCGAATTAGCATGCAAACTCTACTCAGGTGGTTCCGAAAGCAAAACACCGACGTTGTATCTTGGGTGGTCATGTAGTACCCACCCCCCGGACCTGGTCCCATGGTAGAGCCCTTTCCTGAGCGCTAGGGTGGCCTTTACCCTTCATTTGAATACAGAACCTCCTGGCAACACCACACGGACTTGGCCGCGAAATCCCATTCTTGCCCTTGACACCATCGTCCCTATGGTACAGTAAATGAAACGGGATTATACATAAAAAACACACGCCATGTGCGGGGCCCCGCTGCAAATCCATCCATTACGTCTTATGATAGCAAATCCCCGTCAGTTCATAAGCGACTACCCCATGGACCCGGTCGATAAACTCCGAGCGTCTGAGCGAAAATCTTACGCCTCTGGGCGTCTCCTCCATCTGGAAGGCTCCCATCAATTCATAACGCCGAAATAGAACACAATCGAAAAGGGCCAGCACTCATGCTCATGTCTGACGGAGTATAACTCAGGCGCACATGCCCAAATTAGCAGCCCAATCTTGTGGTCCGCCTCCATGCACTGCGCCTCGCACTGTATGTGAGAAGAACGAACTATCTAAGGGCGGCCATGATACCAGCCTTAGTGAGGCGCTGTCAGAACTAGCGCCTCGGTGTGAGCACCGAGCCATCACCTTATCCCCAAAGTGAATGTGAACACGCCCGATGCTAGCGGTACGAATGACAGAAGCGCGGCATAGTTCTCGCTTTCTCTTCTAGCGAACTGCTGCCGGGTCTGCGTTGGTACGCACATGGTAAGGTCGTAGTCGCTGGAGGTGGTGCTAGATGCTAGGATCAGACCAAATTCGCAAGGCAATCCACAAAAAAGGTACTGCGTGCGCAAGCAGCGCTGCTAGCAGATATATCGTCAAATGCCTACTGCGTTAGCAGCGCTATTACGAGGGAGTCCGCAACTGTCGCCGAGGTGCTCCGGCGACTCTCCGAACAGCAGTCAGCAAGTAAACCACCCGAGACCTGCCTCCATCTATATGAGGAAGTAACCTGTGGCAGTTACTATAAGCTGACGTCGAGAAAACGGACAAACTTCGGAGAAACTGTCATATACGGATGACGCGCCCCTCGTGTCGACTCTGAGGAATCTAGGTGTGAGATTATCGATGAAGTGAGAGGCTTCTCCTCAAGCTAATATTCACGCTCGGACTTCACGCTACGACTTTGGCACAAACTCGCCGATTTGGAGAAAGATGGACGGGTCGTCCTCGGCGATGATGACATCTCGTGCCACCAGCCTGAGTTTATGAAAGCAACCAATGACTATCGAGCGCACCGCCGCATTCAACGCAATATTTTAAATAGCCTTTTTGCGATCGAGGTCCATCGTCTGGTGCCAGAATCAGATTAAAGACGGAAGCATTGTCGGAAGTGAATGTTCACACATACGGTCCCGCACGGGTGCTGTCCTGTGGGCACGGTGCAGATCATCGATGGCCTGGAAATCGTCATACTGTTTAACGTGAATTGGAGCTGGCGATAGAAGTAACTGTACTACCTTTTCCCCTCTATTCTCGATGTCCCAACCTGCTGGGGTTTCTTTTGAGAATGTTTGCGCGCGTGCCTTGACTGCCCATTGTCCATGGGGACGGTATGCTTGCACAGGTTGATCGACCGGGCGTGGCAGTCGCTAATACTCCTCGACGAGGAGCGTATTTCCCGGGTTGAGTAGACACTTGGAAATGCGACTTGTGTGGACGAGCGTTGTCTAGTTATCGTTTGCGGACGTATATAGGCGCTCCGTGAACTCGCGCGGATGAACGTTGAACGCTTGCGTGCGCGCCACTTGGATCCCGTTGACCATACCATCAAATGGGCGCGGGAACCTCTCGTTGTCTTCATTGCCAGGTGATGGATCTTATCAAAGTAGACGAGCACGTCGTTGCGCTAGATCAAGGGCGGGAAGTTAGGATATCATGGAGGTCGTGTGATCTCCCAGGAGCGCGGTCTGGGTGGGTTCCATTGTTTGCTTTACCGTGTTCTTGTTTTGGCATGGCACATTCCAGGCCCAAGGGGCTTACTTGGACCTCAGAACTAGCGGTTTCTTCTTTCCGCCTCAGCCGTTCCTCTTTCTGACCAAGTTGGGTTCCGGTTTTCGTTAACCAAACACTGTGACACTGACATACTCGTAGCACGACGGCGCGTCGTTGCATTATCTAGGTAGACCTTCACTTAAAATACGATTGTTCCCATCACTGACTGAGTACGCAACACGTCATCGTGCTATCTAGATGCTGATAAACGCAGCAGAGCCTCAATAATGCTAAAGATTATGAGCCCAGGCCTCAGAGTGCCAAGGCCAAGGACGCCCGACGCTAGCAAAGTGCGGGGAGAATGAGAACCCACCGGAGCACGTTGACTGGATGCGCTATATGAACGAGGAGCTCGCAGGGATGGGTATCACCATCCCCGACTCCAAGTATGCCACCATTCTCGTTAGGTCCATGCCGATGAAATCGTATGGAATTTACTTCGCATCGATATCGGCAGCAGCGGAAGTGTCCGGGCGGAGTCTCACGCCAACCATGGTGATGAACTTCGCAGCCAGGGGGTACGACCAGCGTCATATTGAGAACGCGCGGACGCACGGGGGAGCATTTGCAGAAGACGGCATCTTGTACATAGGAGCGCCTGACACCGGCAGGTCTCGGCGGCGGGGCATCCATTCAAGAAAAAGGGAAGAAGGCTAGGAGCCCGGTGGTGGGAGAGCAACTCAGAGCACAAGTTCCAGAACTAGCAACGACCCCTCAGGGTTTGGCCAGCTTCGCGAGGGTTAAGGCCGTTAAGGAGTCCACGTCGCAAAATTCCGGAGCGGTTTATAATTGAACTCGCTGATAACTAGCTTGTAACTTATCATACTGTAATAGCAACACAAATTCTCGCCCGACCAACTGTGGTGGCTTCAATTCTCGTTGACAAATGTACCTGCTTGCCCGTCACAGTGAATCGCAGCTAGCACCCGTACGTCACCACAGAGAGACAAAACGACGAGACGCGGGTTATCGTACGACTGCTGGTGGGCGGACTCTACTTCTCGACGCCCTGGACTGTGCGCGCCATTGACGCGCTCTTGAACGCGATCGATGCGTTTGTGCTCTTCCAACGTCAGGTGCGCGTCCGATTGCTGTAATTACTTACTTGTTATAAGTTTTGCTGGTGGCTGCCAAGGCAACGAAAGCCTCCTCGGTCGCTTAGGGGTTACTCTCTGACCTCACGGTCGCCATCCGAGTCACCTCCGAATCGTCACCACTCACAACTGCCGCTGCTTTTGAGAGACACAGACGTCCATCTACTTAATCCAAATCATCCGCTGTTGGGAAGGCCGATGTCATAGGACCGAATGGGTGCATAAACTTTGCTCGGGAAAACAGAAAACAATGATGCGAACTGCATCTTGGGGAGATGGTTTGGTACTGTGCTAGAACCCCCAGATTTTCTTGGTGGTGCCGTCCTTTCCTGAGCGCGAGGACCTCTTCCCTTCAATTGATCACGAAACCTTCTTCGCTGGCGACTCCACTTGGACTCCAAGTCGGCGACACCCTTGACATCGCGATCCCTCTGGTGCTGTTGATGAAACGAACTATATTACCATACATGGATATAGGGAAGGCAAGCACATGATGGGTTCCTCGTTGCGAACCAATATATTTCGTCCTGGAGATCTTAGCCAGTTGGCAACAAGGTAACCCCATAGACCCGGCCAATAAACCCTAAACACGACAGAATTCCCTGAGCGTCTGTGCGAAAATCTTTATGGCCCGGCGCGTCTCCTCCATCTGAGAGGTCCCCATCAAATCACAATGCCAGCGACAAAAAAAAAATAATTAGCACTTACATCTGGCGGAGTGTAGCTCACACGCATGTGCCCAGTTTGGCGGCCCGCCTCCGTGGGAGGCGCACCTCCCAGTACTGCAGGCGTCTCTGTGGGAGAGAAGATCCATCCGGGGGCAACCAGGACGCCCGCCTTAGCGAGTTCCTGCCAGAACTGGTGTTCCGGCGTGAGCACCGAGCCGTCGCTTTCGTTCCTCTTGTCTAGCACGTCGCCGAAATGCAACTTCAACCAGACGAACATGCCTGACGACGGTGGCACGAACGATAGCAGCGGCCGCGCAGTCCCCGTTTTCTCAACTAGAGGGTCGCCGCCCCCGCGCTGGTACGCGCAGAGCAATCCTAGACTTCCAGAAGCGGTATCGGGCGCCGGGAACAGCTCGAATTCCTCCGCGAGGCAATCCACGATAAAGTCACGGCGGTGCCGGTACTGCGTGCGCAAGCCGCGCAGCCAGCGGATATACCCGTCAAACGTCCACTTCGTCAGCAGCGCCATCATGAGCGCTTGCCCAAGTCCGCACGGGTTCTGCGTCGATGTTTCGCCGAAGCATTCCAGTCGCTCTGCGAACAGCGGACTGCACGTAAACCACCCGAGCCGCATCCCCGGTGCAATTGTCTATATGGGGATGTATTGTGTAGTGTTTAAGCTGATGGAAAGAAGACGGACAAACCTTGGAGAATGTGTCAACGCGGATGACGCGCCCCTGCGTGTCGACTCTGAGGAAGCTGGGCACGAGGCTATCGATGAAGTGCGAGACCTCTTCTCCCGCAGGGGGATCGCGCTCGGCGGGTTTCCGCTGCGACTTTGGCACGAACTCGCCGACTTGGAGGAAGAAGTACGGGTCGTCCTCGGCAATTATAACGTCTTGTGCCATCAGCCTGAGCTTAGAAAATTCACCATTGGCTATCGAGCGCACCGTATTCAACGCAAATATCGTAAATGGCCTTTTTGCGCTCAAGTCCCATTGTCTGGTGCCTGCATCAGATCGAGATCGAAAATATTAGGTTGCTATACATACCGTCCCGCACGGATTGTGCCCCACGGGCATGGTGTAGATCACTCGAGGTCTTGAAATCGATATCCCGTTTAACGAGAAAACTGCAGCTGGCAAGAGGAACACGCGTACTTCGGGCCACTTTTCTCGACGTCCCACTCGCCCAGGATCTCTCTTAGAGCGTCCGCGCGCATGCCTTGGTTATCCATGGGGACTGCGTGACAGTGCACGCCGATGGGAAGAGCACTCCCCAACGCAGAGGGATACGTCCACTCCTCGACGAGGAGCGTGTCCCCCGGGTTAAGTAGCAACCTAGCGATGCGGTCCCATCTGCGTGCCGCCCAACTCCGGTCAACCACCGAACTCTACAATTATAAGGACCGCATACCCGTCCGTGTTACCTGTGTGGACAAGCGTGGTCCAGTTCTCATATGCGGGTGCGTACACGCGCTCTGTGAACTCGCGCATGAACTTCTGCAGGCGCGGGAGGCCTCCCGCGGTCCCATACTGCAGCGCCGAAGCGAGGTTGGCCCCATCATCATCTGGGCGCGGCTCACAGAGAACCTCTATTTGTGTCGTTGTGTCGTTTCTGCGGCCATCACCTCCACCAAAGGTGCGCGACACGGTGAGCGGGAACGCGTCGACGGGGAGGACACTGGCTGAGACGGAAGTGAAAGGGAAGTAGTCGGGGCTTGGAAAGCCTGTAGGTAAGATGTAGTGAGAGCGGTGTTCACGCTTACGCCAAGGACAACTCACCGCCAGCAAGGGTAATATGATCCTTTCCAAAGTACTTCTGAAGGTCCTTGAGAGGGGAGGGCGCATACCTGCGGGCGTAGTCAGAGATGTGGTGGGACAGGTCGACAGCCTTGGTACAATTCTCTGAGGACATGATGGGGGTAGGAGAGTGAAATAGATACACACGACAGGGAGATAAGGAGAACTGTGCGGAGGCGACCTAAGGGCCTGTCCGGTGTACTTACCAAAACCTATTGTGCGCCCGGGGGCAAACTTGCTGTTCGGTGCACTTTGCTCCGAGGGGTTGGCGACGAGGCCGAGATGAAGTTCCGTTGAGTTTCTGGGGAACGTTGATTACAGCGATTTAGTGATCCTCATAGCACCTATGATTCATAGATCCTATTCTCGGTCATTGTCCCAAGGATGCAGAACGCGACGAGCGTTGGTTCCGACTTGCTCAGGCTATTGACCATTTATGTATTTTGAGGCTCGTCTTGGGAAATTCCGTTACCTTGCGAATGGGGACTGTCACGAATTTCCCTTCCTCTTTCTCTCTCTACCAGGAACGTCCCTATCTTCCTCCATCTCTTTGCCCAACCTGTCATGAACTTTCGTATCCCTTTTTCTCCTTCTTCTCTTTCTTTTTCTTCTTTCCATTGCCAGTAGCTGTATGCCAGCACCAAGGTGGTTGCGAAAATGTAGTGAGATATAGGATGTACACTTTTCTCATAAGGTCGATAGGGATGGGGGGGAGGATATCTACGTAAGAGAGCGTCTATCTAAATATGATATGTTGTTCTCACACATCAGACCAGACTCTCTGCACGCCCTTTGCTTGCATTCCTGAGAGTGCTGCACCTGCGCGCACCCTTAAAATTTCGATTTCAGAGAACTCCAGACAGATAAGGTTAAGTATCCGGTTTGGATTGAGGCGCTACTACTGTTGGCAGAGTGGTGTGAAGCTTGCCCTGCGCAATGACAAACTGCGGGCCCCACTTCGGCTGATCTCGTAACTACTTTGTCTGCCCACGCATGATTTGGTATGGTCCTCCGCAACAGCAGCCACGACCTTCTGCAGATATTGCTGTCGCGAGTCCTTTGCGATTGCCCCGAAATACTGAGCAACGAGAAAATTAGCCTTAGCGTTGATCAAGTACTAGACATGCTAGCGTTTAGGAACTCGAGCAATCGTTCTGTTGTGCTGCGTTCTTCGGGTCGGCGCATGTTCGCTGAGATTCTGAAATGGCTTTTTCAAGCTGTATCGCTTGGCGCATGTTTATTTTACTGTCTATCGCGAGAAACTTCAGTTACTTCACAAGCATACAATATGGAGAGATTGTTTTTGAATAGTAATGTTACACTTATATCCATAAGTTTGGAGAGCGTCTCTTGAACAGCTGCGGTGTCAGTCAAGTTGGTCAGCTGCCACTCTCTCCTCAAAGTAGAGTACCGTTGGCGTGACACCAGGTCATTTCGCATTGTCGCGCCCTTTTCTCTCGAAAGTGATCTACAAAGAGGCTGCGTCGATACATCATCCTTCCTCACATCGACAAGAGAAGGAAGGGGTAATCGGGCCTTGCCCGCTCGTTTACGGCATGCACGGGAATCTGCTCCGCCAGTTCATGGAGTGTCCTTTTTGGTCGTGTTCCGTCTCTGAATATAAAATTATCACTTTCGGACAATGGAGCGTACTGTACCCCTAGGTGCAGTACAGTATCACTTGACGCGCGTGAGGCATCCGAGAGTTTTTGACAGCGTTTTTAGGCAAATGACCATTGACGGGATCGTGCGAAAGGACCAAGTTCTCACCACCTCATTCGGGCGTCGCCACGGGAGGAGACAGACCGGCGAGGCGCGGGTTTTGCGTTCGCACGGACTCCTAGTACTCCCTTAGTTGCCTACTTTCCGAAGCCCTGGACTGTGCGCCAGCTGGTGCGGAGCGTGCCGGTGACGCGCTCGTACGGCATACGCGATCGAGAGGAGGTGGTCTCTCAAGTGCGCGTCCCAGCACTGTAAGCAGTTACTTGTTACAAACTTCGTCCGCAGCCACCAGGGCAACGAAAAGCCTCGCTCGCTCGCTTACAAAAGGGGTCGCTCTGACCTCACCCATCAAGTCACATCCCGAATCGTCATCACCCACTCCCATTTCTCTGCTGCTGTTGAGACACACAGGCGTGTATCGTCCTTCCTGCTAATGTCTCATCACCTGCTGCTATCAGTCGCACTATCGATATTGGCGCGTAAAATCTGCTCAGGCTACGAAAAAAAACTAACCGATACGAACTACGTCATCCTTTCCTGAGCGAGGGCAGCCTCTGCCCTTGGATCGATCACGAAATCCTCATCCCTGGCACCCCACTCGAACTCGGCGGACTTCGTGACCCTTATGGTATTGTACATGAAACGAAAGGTATTATCATAAACAGATCTAGAGAACTCGAACACATGATTTGCTTCCTCGTTACGAACGCATCCATTTCTTCTTAACCAGTTTAACAACACAATCACCCCATAGACCCGGTCAACAAACCCTAAACATGACAGAATTCCTTGAGCATCTGCGCGAAAATCTTTATGCCCCGACGCGTATCCTCCATCTAGAAGGTCCCATCAGTCTACAATGCCAGCGATCGAAACAAACAAGCAAATACCAGCACTCACGTCCGCCGGTGTGTAGCTCACACGCACGTGCCCAATCTGGCGGTCGGCTTTCGTGGGTGGAGCACCTCCTAGTACCATAGGCGGCTCTGAGGGCGAGAAGATCCATCCGGGGCCGACCAGGACGCCTGCCTTAGCCAGTTTCTCCCAGAACTGGTACTCTGGCGTGAGCACCGAGCCATCGCTTTCGTCCCTCTTGTCTGGCACGTCCCCAAAGTGCAACGTCACCCAAAGGAACATGCCCGACGACGGTGGCACGAACGACAGCAGCGGCCGCGCGGACCTGGCTGCTTTCTCATCACCACCGCTCCGGCGCGGGTACGCGCAGAGCGACGCTGGGCCACCACCACCAGAAGCGGTACCGGGCTCCGGGAACAGCTCGAATTCCTCCGCGAAACAATCAATGAGAAAATCGCGACGGTGCTGGTATTGCGCGCGCAAGCCGCGCAGCCAGCGGATATACCCGTCGAACGTCCATTGCGTCAGCAGCGCGATCACGAGCGTTTGCCCAAGACCGCACGGGTTCTGTGCCGAGGTCTCGCCGATGCGTTCTAGTCGCTCTACGAACAGCGGATTGCACGTGAACCACCCGAGCCGCACCCCCGGTGCGATCGTCTATATGGGGTTTTTGTACTGTAAGTTAGTGTGTTCAAGCTGACGGAAAGAAGACGGACGAACCTTGGAGAATGTGTCCATGCGGATGACGCGCCCTTGCGTGTCGACTCTGAGGAAGCTGGGTTCGAGGCTATCGATGAAGTGCGAGACCTCTTCTCCCGCAGAAGGTTCGCGCTCGGCTTTACGCTGTGACTTTGGCACGAACTCGCCAACCTGGATGAAGAAGTACGGGTCGTCCTCGGCGATGATAACGTCTTGTGCCACCAGCCTGAGCTTAGAAAGTGTCCATTGGCTTATCGAACTCACCGTATTCAACGCAAATATCGTAAATGGCCTTTTTGCGCTCAAGTCCCATCGTCTGGTGCCAACATCAGATTGATATTTCCCATTGGACGGCTGTACATACCGTCCCGCTCGGGTTCTGTCCCACAGGTATGGTGTAGATCACCCGAGGCCTTGAAATCGGTATCCCGTTTAATGTCCGAACTGCAGCTGATAGGAGGACGCGTACCTCGGGCCATTCTTTTCGTCCCACCCAGCCAAGATCTCTCTTAGAGCATCCGCGCGCATGCCTTGGTTGTCCACGGGGACGCCATACCAGCGAGCATCGATGGGACGGGCACTCGCCAATGCAGAGGGGTACGTCCACTCCTCGACGAGGAGCGTGTCTCCCGGGTTAAGTAACAGCTTGGCGATACGGTTCCACCTGCCAGTGCGTGTGGCCGAGCCAACTCCGATCAGCCACTGAACGCCACAATGACTAAGATCACATTACCCATCCGTGTTGCCTGTGTGGACTAGCGTGGTCCAGTTGTCATATCCGGGTGCATACACGCGCTCGGTGAACTCGTGGATGAACTTCTGCAGGCGCGGGATACCTGTCGCAGGACCGTACTGTAGCGCCGTGGCGAGATTGACCCCACCGTCATCTGGGCGTGGTTCGCGGGGCACTTCAATTCGTGTCGTTGTGTCGTCCCTCTGACCAGCCCCTCCACCAAAGATGCGCCATAGCCAGCCGAAGGCTGAGGAAGACGTGGAAGCGGGAGACGCGGCCCGTGGCACAGTGAGCGGGAATGCGTCAACGGGGAGGATGTTGGCAGAGACGGAAGTAAAAGGAAAGTAGTTGGGGCTCGGAAGGCCTGTAGGTAAGGTTTAAGAGAGATATTTGGCTTACGTCGAGACGACTCACCGCCAGCAAGGGGAATAGTATCCTTGCTAAAGTACTTCTGAAGACCCTTGAGAGGGGAAGGCGCATACCTGCGAGCAAAGTCAGAGACGTGATGGGAGAGGTCGACGGCCTTGGTGCGCTTTTCCGAGGACATGATGAGGGTAGGTGAGTAAGATAGATACGGCGCCTTTACACTGGGAGATAAGGAAATCTGGGGGCGTGCGAGTGGACTTTCTGCACCCGACTTGTTGTGAAAAGACCTCCGTGAACAATGGCGTGCGACTAATCAGAAAAAAAAAGCGTACTAATTATTTTTTTTTGGATCGAAAGTGTTCTAACTTGCCTTTCATATTACCTTCCATCATAGAGGTGACATGGAGCGCATATTGCTGTGTAATGAACTAAGCGCTGAAACCGAGAGCTTACCCAAAAAGGTTACCCAATACCCCCGCCGGGACTCGAACCCGGAACCTCCAGATGCCCGTTGTATAGAAGTCTGACGTCATGACCATTAGACAACGAGGGCTACCTTAGTACTCTCCACATTGCGTTTCACAAACCGCGGGGTCTTCAATCAGCACCTTTAAATCTTATCGTTTATCTCTCCTGCACTTTAAAAATTTATTGACGAACAACGACGATGACGACGGAGACGACGATGGCAGAGACACGCGCAGATCCAGCTCCTGCACCTCCGCCCAAGGGTATCCTCCTAAAAGCAGATGCCATCGCGGAGCCCTTCCTTGTTGAAGTGAAAGCAAACCTCGCTGCTGTCTTGTCATCCTCCTCTTCGACGACGAGCCCACGTGGGCCGCCAAAGCTCGTTGGCATCCTCGCTACTGCAAGCGCTGCGCCGAGCCGATCCTACGCCGAGTTTACGCGCAAGCAATGCACGGCGTTGGGCATCGCGTTTGAGTTACGTGAGGTGGGCGAAGACGCCGGTGTCGAAGAGGCGATCATCGAGGCGAACGCAGATATCTCTGTCGATGGGATCATGGTACGGCTTTCTCGGCCATCATACGCCGTCTATCTTATCTCCAAAATCAACCTTCAGGTGTACTACCCGATTTTCGGGAAGGAGCAGGTACACTCCTCGCTTCTCGTGCCCTGCTATACATATATCCGATACGCGCAATAGGACCACTACTTGCAGCAGATCGTCTCGCCCTTCAAAGACGTCGAAGGGCTCAACTACAAGTTCCACTACAACCTCTACCACAAGTTACGTCCCCGTCCTCCTCGCGCTCACTCTTACCCTTCACTCTGACATGCACCCAGCATCCGCTACCTCGAGCCGAGATCCCTACTCGCGTCCTCGCCCTCTCTCGCAGTGGCAGCACCGCCAACCGACGATGCTGTCCCGCCACCCGGAACCGTCAAGTCGATCCTACCGTGCACGCCGCTCGGCGTCGTGAAAGCGCTCGAGCGCGTTGGGGTATACAACGCGCTGCTACCCTACGGCGATCGCGCCTACGGTCGCACCGTAACCGTCATCAACCGGTAATTCTCAGGTCCCCCTTCTGCAATCCCTCATCGACCTCTTTGGTAAGATCGGAAGTGGTGGGCCGCCCGCTTGCGGCGCTCCTCGCCAACGACGGCGCACATGTCTTCTCCGTCGACATCGACTCGATACAGGAGTACACTAAACGCCCAGCTTCGGCGGAGGCGGGTGCTGGCGCGCCACGGAGGGCGTACCACCCGCATCATGTAGTGCGTCCCGCTCCGCCTGAGATGGACCTCGATCGGTGCCTCGCGCTCTCGGACGTGGTGGTGTCGGCCGTGCCCAGCGCGACGTACAAGGTACCGACTGCAGCACTCAAGGATGGATGCGTTTGCGTGAACGTAGCAGCGGACAAGAACTTCGAGGCGGACGTACGAGACAAGGTGCGTGCCAATTATCAAGACTATTAGTCCGGCGATCTCATCGGTTGTGTGTTTTCCTTTTTTGGGGTTGGACAGGCTTCATTGTACATCCCCGCTGTAGGAAAAGTGACGATCCTAATGTTACTCCGCAATCTGTGAGTAAAGATTCTTCATTCCAAGTCAACTCGGCTCTGACCCTCTTCGGTTCCTAAAAAGGCTACGACTACTGCAGTATCAAGACTTGCTCAGAGAGTCAATATAAACTAACAAGAAAATAGAGGCACCCCCAAAAAGGTATGGAAGGATCGATAGAGAGCTCGTACAGATCTAGAAAGAGAGATGATAACAAAAGAAAACCTAACGTATTATGTATCTTTAAAGTGCCAATTGGATGTACGGGGAGCCAGATGTTGAGACAATGCGACATTACTTGGTAAAAGATCTCGGCTATTCTAGTGCACCCCTCCCCGCCCCCATCCTCAGTTTCGCTACGCCCATCGGATCACCGGAACTGAGCGTCTGTTATGCGCAGCTCGGGTGGGGGCCGGAAATAATCTGGTGGGGTGCTGGTACCGGAGATAGGCGTGGTGATGCCGGAGGTTTCGTCCGGAAGGATACGTAAGCGCTGGCGATGCGCCTAGCAATAGACCCGGTCGAAGGGCGGTGTCAGCGCAGGTGATGAAGACAGAAATGGCACGTACAATGGGCAACTTGGGCACAAGCGCAAAGAGAAGGGCAGAAAGGTTAATCGCGAAGAGCCACGGGTTGTAGTTGGTGTAGTGCGTCGAGAGTAGGAACCTTTCTCGGGAGTGGTCGCGTGAGTAGTCATTTGCGGGGAAAGAGAAAGACGACAAGAGAGGAGGGACTCACAGCCCGACGGGGACGGAGAAGAGCCACTTGCGCGAGGGGGTGTTCTGCGCGCCGCCGTCAATCTGCTCCCAGAGGGTGAGGTCGTCGTACGCGCCTCCGTGCAGAGCGCTGCCGAACGGGATGCCGGTTACCCAGTGGAACATCAAGTACGAGCACTATGATTATATATAAAAAAGAAGTTTGAATTTTTTTTTAAATGAAAGAAACGGGAAGAAAGCCACGCACGGCGAGGTAGGTCAGGTTGACAGCCGTCCAGGAGATGTTCTGTGTGATACCAGGTATGGCGTCGATGATGACTTTGCCGGTTGCGATGAGCACGAGGTGGATCATCCATGCGCCTGAAGAGGAGAGGACCAAAATTCACGACACAAAGCTCGACGATAATGGCGCAACACCACAGACCTTTACGGTTGACCCACTCGGCATTGATGTTTGCGTAGGCTGCTTGATCAAGCGCCTCTTCGTTTGAACTGTCTACGTGTTCGACTTTGAGGACGCTGCGACTGCGGGCACGCCTATGGCCCGCATTGCCATTTCCGCCGCCGTTACCGTTACCGTTGTTGCTGTCCGGGTGTAGAGACAGGCCAGGGAGTTTGATGCTTGGTGGACTGAGACCAGTCATGGTGTTGTGTTGTGTTGTGGCCGAGTGAGCGAGTGAGAGTGGCCCAGACCAAGGCTGTTCGACCACGTGACTGGCAGGATGCTCCTTCACTGGTCGACGCTTGAGCCAGCCGGTCCCTCCAATCTCGCTGCCCTCAGGTTCTCCTCTCTCGTACGCGTGCGATCCCTGAGGATATTTCCAAAGGATGCGGTTCCATTTGCAGAACAACCAGAGATAGTCTCGTGAGTCGTATGACGCTGCCTCTCGTGATCGTTCACTAACAACGCGAAAGGGTGACAGAACCAGAGGCATTTGTTCTGGACATTTACTTCAATGCTCACCCCATCTCCAGCGACTCCAAGCAAAAGCAGAAGGCCACAAATGCCCTCGTGCCCACTTCGTTAGCATATACTGGCGGCTTTGCCGAGTACCCCGTGGACATGGGCGCCGAGGTCTGTCTCCTCGCTCCTTTCCTGAGAACACAGTCTGACTGACGCTCAGTTCGCTTCTCGTCTCATGATAGTCAAGGGTAACTTTACAAAACTCTCCATGGCCATATACGGCGACGTGGCGTCCGAGCTCCCCTCGGCTCCCTCATCCTATGCCCCCATTACTCTTCCTTCGCTAATCCCAACACCACTGTCCCCTCCTCTTGACCCGGCGAACTCGGAAGATCCAACAACGCTAACACGCAACCTTCTCTCCCTCATCCCCGACGCACCACCTCTATCCCTTGTCATCCGCCTCATGTTCTGCCTCAAGCCAGCCAATGACGACTGGGATCTCCCCGAGTTTCCATATCTCCACTCAGATCTCGATGTGGACCCAATGGAGTTTGACCTGGACTATGCATATCAGTTGACAAGTCAGCCCGTTGCAGATGATGTCCCACTTGACGTGTTGCGGCGTTTCGCCGACCGGGTCGCAGATGCGATTGGTCCCAAGGTGCGCGTTGTCATATATGCGTGCGTTCGTTCCTAGCTAACATCGCACGCGATGCAGAGCGAGAACCAGTCCTATCTAGTAGCAGGTATCCTCTCCCGCGTCGCTTGCCAACATCGCGAGCTCTCTCGCCTCCTCATCGTATGGGTTTCGTCTATTACCTTACCACAAGCACTCATCCCGAGATTCTAAGGACCGTATTGATATCCGGGCTATCTTTGACGCCTCCTCCATGGAGGAAGATACGCTCATGCACCTTCTGGTCGCAGCCGCAAACCCTGACATTGCCAAGACACTTACCGCAGCCGATCTTCCTAAAGAACTCGAGGCTCTCGGGCGCGCCCCAGGGCTAGATCCTTATATGAAGCGCGCAGCACAGCGCCTAATCGATCGTCTGCGTGGCTGGGACGAACTTCTGGCTGCGATTTGGGAACCCAATGCCTCTTTTGCTTCTGCGAGAGCGGTCCTACGCGACCTTGGTGGAGACGAACCGTCCTTCGGCGTCGCTCTGCACGCGTTTGTCACACATCCCGATCTCGTTGCGCGCATCTCCGAGGCGGAGGAACTCGTTGAGCTCCGTGCTTGGGTTGGAGTCGCATGCGTGCTTGCCGCGTACGCGTGGGCGGATAGCGTGCCCAACGAACTGTGCCGCTCACGTGCATTTGGTGTTATGCGTGTATGGCAGGGCGCCCCGCACTATCGAGAGGTGCGCCTAGATGTTCATCTTATTCTGCCCTCTTGATATTGACGCAGATGCTGCAGGTTCTGAATTACCTCCTGCTCCTCCGCCAGATGATTTTCCGCCTTGAATGTATGATGGACGACGACACGCCGACGCGCTCTGGGATTCATGCCGAGCATATCCTGTACGATCTCACACGCGATCCGCGCGCCTTCTTATCTCCCCACCTCATCAAGTGTCTTCTCGCACTTCAACCTGGGTTTTCTGCGATCAATGACGCAGAATGCGCCACCTTGCGTACCCTAGCACGTCTCGTTGACGATGGGCTTCCTGCCGCGATCAAGGAGCTCGCACACACTCCTGCACGACCCGTCTCTGCCGACGATCTGCTCAAGCTCCGCATCGCTACTGTTGTCCTTATGCACGAACTCGAAACCGGCGATTCTGACGAGGGTGAGTGGGCCACCCTCAACGCTCTATGGGCTCAGAACACCCACGGGTTACCTCTCCACTTGCTCGCCGCGCTCGAGATCCTCACCGCCGACGCCCAGGCGCATTTTTCACTCACCCTGCCACCACCCCTCACGGGCTCTTCCTCTCGCGCGTCACTGACAGACCTCCTGGCCGCCGCAAACGAGCTCTTGCAGGTGCTCACACACCTCATACCTACCTATCCACTCCCTGGGCGAGCGGCGCACGGCCTCGTTAACGTGGTTGCGGACCTTTTCGCATCGGCGGACGCTGCGGATATGCTAACTTCCGTAGACAGCACGCGCGTGGCGCAAGGGCTCAGAGGGACGTGCGTCGGCATTGTGCGCGCGCTTGATCCCGAGCTCGTCCTGCGCACCTTGCTACGACGCGGTGCGGACGTCGCCGGCGCGAGCGCAGCATCGCAGGATCCTGCGCGACGCGCCCAGCACGCGCTGAGCCTCGTAGACCTCGTACTACCACTCGAGTCCGACGCCCCGGGCGCCGACGCGACACGACGAGCCTTACCCAAAATCCTACCGGAGCTGGCGACGTTCTTTCGTGTGCTGGACGTAGACGGGCGTGCACACCTCGTGCGGCGGCTCGCAGAATTCGACGGCGGCGTACTCGGTCTCGCGGAGTGGCTCGTGCTCGAGGAGCTTCGCGCACTCGGTGGTGCGCTGCGCGTGCTCGCTGCGCACGATCCTGCACACGACCCCTCACCCGCGCTCTGTGCCGTCAAGGCGCACCAGGCAGTCTCCGCGCTTCGCCTGCTACACGACCTCGTACGCGGGATGGCGCCTACCGCACAGCGCCTCCTCGCGTTCATCGGCGCGGAGTCCGAGCCCGCCGGTCTGCTCGCAGCAGCGATGAACCTGCTTCTCGCGACGCGCGCCGCGTCGCACGAGCAAGTCGAGCTCGCACAGGCGCTCGTACAGTCCGGCACGCTCGACCGCAACTTGTGTTTTGTGCTCGCACTCGTCTTTTTGCGTGCTGCGCAGCACGCGTCGCTGCCAGTTTCTACACCCACATCGACGCCGTTGGCGCTCGCACTCACGGCGCTGCGGCAGGTGCCCATCCGGACCATCGAACCAGACAGATTATCAAGCGAGCTAGGCGACGCCCTCCTCGTCATAGCCTCCCCTACTCCTTCTACTTCGACGATGAAGGCAGAGGCACCGGCCGTGCTCGCGCTGCTCGAGTGGCTCGTCCAGCAGTCACATGCGGGCCTCCCGCAGCTCGCAGCGCTCCACGGCATCTCCACCGACACTTTCGCGCAGCTCTGCGACGAGCTCGCCGGCGCCCTCCCCGGCTCGCGCCGCGCCGCCCTTGAGCACGTGCGCATGCACCTACAGACTGCACACGCGGAGGACGCGGTGCCCCGCCCGCTCGTAGAGCTCCCAGCGCCAGGCGCGCCAGTGCGTCTCGCGCTTGACGCGCTCCTCCGCCCGGACGCCCCGCACCACCACCAGCACGATTCGGAGGATCTGGAAATGGCGCAGGACTCCGCCCAGCCGCCGCTGCGGGCGACGACGCCGGTGCATGCCCGCGGAGTGCTTAATATGGTCACGGTGTCGCCGCCCACGGCGTTATTGCGCAGCCCGGCGGTGACGGGCCTCACGAGGACGTATACGGCGAATGATTTTAGGGCGTTGAGGCAGACGCCGAGCGCGCGGCAGAATACGAGCAGGCTGCCTAGTACCCATGTCGACGTACGTTCTCCCTCTCTCCTTTTGTGTTGCGTTGCGTGCTGAGATCTGGTTGGTGATATTGTAGGAGTTTCAGTCGGCGGCGATGGCGGCGTCGTCATCGCCGGTCATGATGCCCATGCCGATTCCGGTACTACCTTCGAATCCGTATGGGATGGGGCTGGGAGCGCCGTTTGGGTCGTGATGCTTGATGACACACGAACTTATGTTGGTTTTTTGGGATTTATACACGTGTAAAAGTAATTGCTGTCATGGATCACAAATGCACTCGCGCGTGAGAGAAACGATTCTGGTATGATTATTTGTGTATTTCAACGACAACAAAATAGTACGGGAAACAGAAAGACGCGCTGTCCAACTACCTCTCTTCGCCTACTTGCGGGGATTAAAAAAACGTGATCTCGAAAGCGATAGCGACATGTCATAGCGAGAGCTGAGTAAAGGAAATAAAAGGTGCTTCGTCCTGCTGGACGCACCGGGAGTTTCAACGTGATTGATATAGGGCCACCTGGGCAGTGGGACCACTAGGGTACACCACTGCCACCTGCACCAGAGGGGCCACCACCATTCCCTACCCTATAATCCTTCGCCTTTATCCTCATCGGCGACCGCTCGCGCCGCTTAGCCAGGAGCCGCTCACGACGCGCCGCAGCCGAGGCAATAGCAGCTGCCGTGGCGCCTGCACCAGGGCGATTCCGGAAGAGCTTATGGCGCGACGCGTTAATAGCAGCCACGGTAGCCGCGGGGGGGCCGCCTCCATCGCTGCCTCTGCTGGCGTCCTCGTCCTCGTCGTCCTCTTCCGAATCGTCCGAATCGTCGCGGTGGTTAAGGCGGCGGTTGATCGCGATCTGGTTCTGGCCGGGCGTGCAGTACTTGCAGAAGCACTGGTCGCCGGCGGAGCCGCTCTTCATGAGCCATATCGCGTGCTCGACGAACTCCATGGGCGAGCGGAAGATCTTGTGTTTGGAGCCGTAGAGGTAGGCGTCGGTGCGTGGGTTGGCGGGATCGCTCTTGTCGCCCGTCAGGTGCACCCAGAGCGTGTAGCCCGGCGGGAACGCGATGAGCTTCCATGGCAGTCTAAGCGCCGTCGCTGGAGTTGACACGTCAAGTCAATAACTCTAAACAAAAAAAGGGTAAATAAAAAAAGGACGCACGATCATTCCTCTTGTCCAGCACCCAGTCAGCGAGATATGGTCCGATCTTGGACATCCACAGCTGGAAGACGTGATCGCCTTGGAACTGCTGTACGTGCTGCGAGAAATTGCCCGAGTCGTCATACACCTTGTGACGCTGTTGCTCCGAAGGTACGTGCTTGGGATCAGCGTCCGATTTCTTGATTTTGATCATATTGTCGACGACACGAAAGCGTTGGTTCCCGCCAGACCATCCATCGCGACCTCGGCGCAGTTGGAAATCTGGAGGAGACTCTTCGGTCGGGGATGCAGTCTCCGATTGGTTCATGTTGGCTGATGGAGTGAAGTGGTCGCCGTTTATGGTATCAATCCGTGGTAACAAATTGAGGGTCCGCTCAGATGGATATGGCTGGTGAGCCCTGTGGGCTCTGACCTTGGACCCTGAAGAAAATTGGTTAATAATGTCTTTTATTGCAATGTTTCAACTTACTGGTTGGTGAAATGGTGAAAAACTGCTGAAGGGGGGGTTGGCACTGAGGTTGTTTGTTGACTGTGTGGCCACAGTTCTTGATGTTGAGTATTACAAAGTTGAGACTTGAATGAAAAGATCTCTACTTATAACAAACTCTTGAAAAAAAAAAAGGGACAAATGCAATTGTTTTTTTGTCTTGGTGGTGGTTCAAGGTCAAGGGGATAAAGGGTAGTGGGGGAAGGGCCAGGTGCTTTATACCCTTGGGTAATTTCAAATTTTATCACATAAGCCACAGGCACCCACACCCTATTGGCTGGGAAAGAACACCCCAAACCTTGTCTAGAACCTTCTCCAGCACCCCAGAACCATAATTTTCTCACATGAGTCACAAGAACCCTCACCTATTGGCTAGGCAAGGGCACTCTGTTCTCATGATGCATGATGACTCACCTTGGTACCCCATGGACACATTAAGTGTGTCATCATATTACTAATGGTTGACAACCGTGTGAATAACCGTACATGCCGTTACTAAGGTTACTGTTTATGGACGCATGCGTGTGAATGCCGATTGATCCCTTCTCACCGGAAAGTAAAATGCGAAAGAGCGATGAGAAAAACCAACGGAGTATCATGAGCCCTCCCCTGCTCGCCAGGTGCCATCGACCTCGCCCTTTCTAAACTCTGCCCGTCGCCCTGTCCACTCTTCCTCGCCAACGCGGTCAGCCCAATCCTCCTCGCCGTCCCATGCCTGCCAGTCCTCCTTCATCCGAGCACCCACACCCCTATTACCCTTTGACGGTGGACTGTGCAGGAGCGCAGGCGCCCCGGCGGAACGTGGAAGGAACGGCGCAGGAGGTGAGTGGCGGCGTTGGGTCAAGGGAAGACTGCGCGAGATGGGTGGAGGGGACCGGCTCGTGTAGCGGATGGTCGTCGATGGGACTGTCGGCGAGTCGGGCAGGCTGGGCGGGTACGTGTGCGAAGAGTCGGCCGAGTGGCGCAGGCGTGTCTGTGCCTCAATGTCGCGTTTGGCGGCGGGGGGTATGGCCGCCTCTCCGCTGTCGTCCTCATCCTCATCACCATCGGGATCGTCGGTGGCATGGAAGAGCGGTTCGTGGTCGGCCTCCTCGTCCGGCTCATCAGGTGGCGTCCCAAGGCCCCCCATACCACCAACTTTGATAATCGAGTCGATGACCCAGAATTGGATGATATTCATGAAAATTGGGAAGAGGCCCATCGTGCTGCGCGCGCACCAGGATTAGTGAGACGCGCCGAGGTAGCTTACACAACGCACAAGATGACCTGGGCGGTGTCGCCGTTGCCTAGCCAACTTAGCAACCATCCCGCGATGTCCGATAAGACATCCCAAAAGGCGACGACGGCGACGACGAAGAGTTTCATGGAAGTGAGGGAGATGACGTATATGGCCAATTGGCGGACCCAATAGTTGACGGATGGTGGTGAGCCATATTGCCCTGACCGGAGCCCTTTTAGCTTTAGCTTCTCGGAAAAGTACCATGTCAGGAGGAATAGGGTGATATAGATGGCGTAGACACCTGAGACGTGTACCATTCCATAAGGCACTCGAGCGGGGTGAGACGAGGAAAAATCGGACGTACCGAGGGTGGTATCAAGGAGGATATTGAGAAAGTAATACACACATGCGTTCCCAGACGTCCGTGTCGAGCCCACATCCGATACGAACACATTCACGCCGTGCACAAACATCTGACCGACTACCTGCTTGGACACGTCGAACAACCTGCAACAGGGATGGATGTCTGAGTTAAACAGCAAAGAAGGTACGGACGCACCAGATACGCCAAGGTCGCTTTGGTTTTTCTCTATGCCGTTTGAAGAGAAGAGAGGAGATAACGAGCACACCCATCAAGGCCTGCACGATCTAAAGACGCTGTGTTGGGATGATACGCCAGGGTGAACCAGAGGGGATAAACCGTACGAGTGCAGTCGGGCCAAGAAGCTGACATGATTTGCGATCAACTGGATAGTCGTCGAACACCCCTCCTGGTTCACCTGGTGAGGGTGGTAGTGATGGTGGGGGTGGTGATGTCGACATGGCAGAGGTCCCGCCAGCAGTTCTCCCGCGATAGGTCTGTATTATGTAATAATTGCTAGCTTAATCATTGGCAGTGCATGCGCAACCTGAGGCAGCGCCGCGCTGTACAGCCTGCTGCTAGACTACACTGTACACGTCAGATATCCGGTGAACTAGCTTCACAACTCCCACATGAGTTTTTTCAACAGAGGATCTCCTGGTCCAGGACAGCGCGCCTCACCTTCGCCTTATTCAAGGGTTCCGGATGGATCACAGCCCTCTTTACCACCTAGAACTCGTCCAGTCCCACCTCGATATGATGACCCTGGTTATGAAAAACGGTCGATTGACCAACACAGACCCGGAGGAGGCGGAGGAGGAGTGTACGTTACCGTGTTCACCCCATCCGCACCGCTCTACTGACCCCCAGCACAGCTTCGCCGTACATCCTTCTCCGAGCGACATTCTCGCATTAAGCAACCGTCTTATTGTACACCCTTCCGATTTCAAAGACGGAGAGCACGTCCTTGTCAAGGGCGAATTTCCGCTAACAGTCAAGTACGTGATGTGTTTATTCCTCACCTCGGCGCGAACCGTAACGCGTCCCCAGACATGATGACACTCGCCGTCTTCCTCCGGGTGCTATAGGCGCGAGCGCAGTGCAGCGCCAGTGGGTTGGCCTGTCCGCCACCGGTGATGCGGTGACCGTCACAGCCCTCCCCGCACCGCCGCACCCCTCCGCACCGCCATTCCTGGAGATCCTCACGCTCGAGGTCGGCTTCTTGCAGCGGAACCTCGACGTCGCGGAGGAATTTTCAGCCGACGACATGAGCGCTACGTTCGTCCGCGGGCACGGCGGCGTCGTGTTCACCATCGGACAGATCCTCGTGTTCGAGTATCACGGGCAGAACCTCCGGTGTATCGTCAAGAGTGTCGGCGTCCTCGAGCTCGCTGCGGAGCAGCGCCGTGGGGGCGTCCCTGGCGGTTCTGGTGGCGGCAGCCGGACAGACTCTGGAATCGTAATGGAGAAGACGGACGTGACGTTCATGAAAGACCCGCAGTCGAAGATCAGGATCAAGTCGAGTGCGAGGAAAGCCGCGCCTAACGCGGTCATCGCGCCCAACTTCAAGTTCGAGGACATGGGAATTGGCGGTCTTGACCAGGAGTTCAGTGCGATCTTCCGTCGTGCGTTTGCCTCGCGCGTGTTCCCTCCTGGGCTCGTGGAAAAGCTTGGCATTCAGCACGTCAAAGGTGCGTGGAGCCCTGTTCCGTGATGACATTTCTTATCATTTTGCAGGTATACTACTGCATGGACCTCCGGGAACTGGGAAGACCCTCATGGCCCGCCAGATTGGCAAAATGCTAAATGCGCGCGAGCCAAAGATCGTCAACGGTCCCGAAATCCTCAACAAATACGTCGGACAGTCCGAAGAAAACATCCGCAAGCTGTTCGAAGACGCAGAAAAGGAGGTACATAACTCCCCCTCACCCAACCCACGCTAGCAGCGGCTAACGCAAAATGTAGTACAAGGAAAAGGGAGACGAGAGTGGTCTGCACATCATCATTTTCGACGAACTGGACGCTATCTTCAAGCAGCGTGGGTCGTCCAACAGCGGTACCGGCGTCGGGGACACGGTGGTCAACCAGGTCCTGTCCAAAATGGATGGCGTGGACCAACTGAACAACATCCTCATCATCGGCATGACCAACCGGATAGACATGATCGACGAGGCGCTACTCCGTCCTGGGCGTCTCGAGGTGCTTATGGAGATCTCCCTGCCGGACGAGCACGGACGGTACCAGATCCTGAACATCCACACGGCCAAGATGCGCAAGAATGGCGTGATGGACCGCGACGTGAACCTCAAGGAACTCGCTAGGCTAACCAAGAACTTCTCTGGCGCGGAAATCGGCGGTCTCGTGAAGAGCGCGACCAGTTTCGCGTTTAATCGACACGTCAAGGTCGGAACGATGGCGGGCATCTCGGAAGACGTTGAGGATCTGCGTGTCAACGCGGATGATTTTGCTAATGCGCTGGAGGAGGTGCACCCTGCGTTCGGTGTTTCGGAGGAGGAACTCGCACAGGTCGTGCAGAACGGTATCATACACTACGATAGCGTAGTCGACGTGCGTCTCCTTTGTCTTTTGCGTATGGCCCCGTTTACTGATTTCTCTTTCAGGAGTTACTTCGCTCAGGCAAGCTATTTGTTGAGCAAGTACGCACGTCAACGCGCACTCCACTGGTCAGCCTTCTGCTCTATGGCCTGCCCGGGACCGGCAAGACCGCTCTTGCAGCGACGATCGCGCAAGCGTCCGAGTTTCCGTTCATCAAACTGATCACGCCAGACAATATGATTGGCTTTTCCGAGGCCCAGAAGGTCCAAGCCATCTCCAAGGTGTTCGCGGACAGCTCGAAAAGTCCAATGAGCGTCGTGGTGGTGGACAACATCGAGCGTCTCTTGGGTGAGTAGAATTCGAACCTACTGCTTCCTGACGTGATGAACGAATTCGTGCACAGATTGGACGCCTGTGGGCCCACGCTTCTCCAATGCGGTCCTGCAGACCCTCATGGTGCTCATGGCAAAGCGTCCTCCAAAGGTACGCAAAAAACAGCCGCTCTACACTCTAATACACATCTGACCTCTCGCAGGGCCGCCGTCTTCTCGTCATCGCGACCTCTTCGCTCCGCCCAATGCTGACCGACGTTGGCCTCGCCTCGTTCGACGCGGAGCTGTGCGTGCCACCCATCACGAACCTCACTGCGCTCGACCACGTCCTGGAGGCGGTCGAGCTCTTCCGCAGTACGCGCGATCGCGCGCGCGCCGTGAGCATGCTGCGCGAGGCGGGCCTCGGCACGGATGATGGTCGGCTGAGCATCGGCGTCAAGCGCCTGCTCAGCGTCGTCGAGATGGCGCGGCAGGAACCCGAGGCCGTCGCGGAGCGCTTGACGAGCTCGTTGATGGGCCTCGGGATGTGAGGATATGGGACTATGTTGATGCATGTGTACGGATACTGTATAGATTTGAGTTGAGATTTTGGCTCGGGTCGGCAGGGGCGCGGGAAATGCTTACTTCAGGGCCGGCGCGCGGCCTTCGGGCATTGTCTTCATGTTTGTTATGGTTTTGCGTGCCGCTTTATCATTTTTTTCCAATCCAACCCCGTCACTGTGAAATAGTGGCGCTCGCTCGTCGAAGGGAGGGACCGCTAGTAGGACAGTAGGGCTCCAGTTGGTAGAGGGCTGCGAGGACGATTAGCCGAGAGGTCCGTCCGCTGATTCCCACTTGCCCACTTGGCTGGCTAACACCGGTTTTTCTCCCTTCATTGATGACGGCGCTTATCATCGTCACCTTCTTTCTCGGATGTTAAAATTACCATTTTTGACAGGTTACACGAACGAGTCGGACATCCGAAGCAAAGGCAGAAGAAGACGCTGCTGTATATATAATTTTTACTTCTTTTCTTTTCTGTTATAAATGGCGTACAACATCTCCAAGAAGGGGTGCTTCAAATGCGGCAATCGTGCGTCCCTCTCCCTTTCACACACACTCCCGCACCCCTTCTCTCTTACCCAAGCTTTCCTGTTCCAATCCCGTCCCTCATCCCCTCGACCTTTTGCAATGTTTGGATATAGAGCTAATGCGTAGCACCGACAGTTGGACACATTGCTGAGAACTGTACGTCGCAAGATCGGTTGTGCTACAACTGTCGCAAACCGGGGCACGAATCCTCTGCATGTCCCGAACCGCGCAGCGTCGCCGCCAAGCAATGTTACTCATGCGGCGGTATCGGACACATCCAGGCGGAATGCCCAACGCTGCGCCTGCAGGGCTCCAACCAAAAGTGCTACGTACGTTCCTCCGGCCCGAGCCCCCACAAAGCAACCTCATTGGTTATCAGAACTGCGGCCACTTTGGCCATATCGCGCGCGTGTGTCCCAACGACGCCGCCGAGTACGGCTTTGCGCCGCGCGCGCCACCCCCCGGCCGTGGACTGAACGTGGCCTCGCTCCCGCCCGTTAAGTGTTATCGCTGCGGTGGGCCGAACCACATGGCGCGGTACGTAATAGGCCGCTGCATCCCGCGCCCTCCGTTTGGCTAATTTGTCGTGTTAGGGACTGTTTGGCTCCGCCGTATGCCGTCACGGAGGACATGAGCGGCGCGAAGCCCCCCGTCAAGACGTGTTACAGGTGTAAGAAAGACGGCCACGTACGTCTGCTGCCTATCCCCTCCCGCCTTTCTTTCCCTGCGCTTACTTGTACGCGTTTTCAGATCGCCAAGGACTGCACTGAAGGTAGAGAGCCGGTTGAGGAGGAGGACACTACGTGGGGCGAAGTTCAGGACGATCCCTGGGGTAATCCCACGCTTCCCGCGGACGGGGCCAACGCCGTGCACTGAACCACCGCGGTCGCTTCTTACGAAGGAACAATGTTAATCCTATTGTACAGCGCTTCAATTTATGTATCCGTAACGCGGACGCTGGTAGTCGTTCGCGTGCGCTTGTCGTTTTTCTGTTTATTATTGAATGTGCACACGCGAGTGTTGTCCAGGTTCCATGCGAGTGTAAGCACGAACGATGTAAGTATACTCTCCTTTTCTGTTCACCGCTTCGATCACGTCCACGATCGGAGCCCGTTCTCCCCGGGTCCAACACGCCACATGTATTCCAAATACAGGGACGTGGTACTTAAGGACAATCTCCGCACCCTCAGTCGTCATACCATCTTTCCCTTCCTCCTTTATTCCCAATACTTGTACCTGGTTCCGCTTGGCCTGATTACCGTTGGTCTTTCAAACGACTGAAACGATTCCCTTCATAACCACGAACAAATCTGGGGTCTAAATTTCGCACCCTCAAAGACGTCCGAGATTTTTTATTCACACATGCAAATTCTTGTGACGAATGAATTGTTTAAAACCACGCGCCACGCTCCTGTCATCTTTTGTCAAATGCCCACTTGAGTCGACAAACGACTTCCCAAGGCGTCAATCGCGCGGGTCCCATGTTTCCAAAACTGTCATGCCGCCGGTGATGCACCGTAATACACTATTGTGATGATGATGGGTGAGCCCTTGGTCTTATCAAGACTTCTAGAACAAATTTTCCACGCTCCTGACAGTTTCCTCGCTTGTTTGTTTATGGGGTAACATCTATATCAGATTTTGCGGGCACGGAGCTCAAGAGGCATTTTTGCGATGTTTGATCACGTGATACAATAGATCCGAGTATTGTCTCAACAGGTCGTGGGGAGCAGGTATCTTCAAAGGTATGATTGGCGTGTTGTTTCTTTTCCTGTTACCTGCCTTAGAGTTCCTATCTTTCTCCCATTTCACCTCGAATTTAACTTGTTCCTTCCGGTTATGCCGCCTCCGACTCGGACGGACGTCGAGCACGTTCCACAGCCAGTAGAATAGCACGCCATCCACCAATCATATTTCCCTTGACAGGACTCGCTCGTGGAATGCGCGTTCCCAAATAGTTTGTTTGATGTACGGCGCGATGAGGCTCAAGAGCGCTGTACTCCACACATTCGCCAGCTTTCATTCAAACAAACTCGGTATAGGGGTTACAGTACAGTAATGGTACGGCACAAGTGATAGAGCAGCCGATGGTGTACCCAGCGCGGCGGTGCCAGAGGTGCCAGCGGAGCATCTTTGTTCCATTTGTCTCCCATTCCTCCGGCGCTCCCCAGGAGGCGGCCAATGACAGCGACAATTTCCCAGGAGTCACTTGTTCTATGACAGGCATGGAGGCCAAGTATAATGCCCCCACTCTTCGCGCGCTGGAGGCTGGAGCAGCTGGGTACAGCGCAGCCTTCCGAGTGAGACTTTCTTCGTGTCGTGCGTTACTAGTTGCTTTGTCTCCGCCTCGCCTTTAACCGAAGAGAATTGCTCCTCCGGCTCAAACGTACCCGTGCGTTGTCTGTCCATTTTTCCTTCTGTTCCGCCAGTCACTGAAGATTTGAAACAGGCTTGCTCACCCATGTACCCACCAACCTGTCCGCAGCAGGGACGGACGAAGTCGACGACCCTATCTCTCACGGTTCGGTGCTTTTGATGGGATCGCTCAACGCAAGGCCCAATGGCCCGGCCATCCTGTTTTGCACCTCTCATACAGTCGGAAGTTCGGGGCGGGGCAGGCACAAATCGATATGAAAAGTGAAATGAAAGAGTCGCAAGGCGTCGGCGCGTCGCGGTGGGCACGAGGTCCGACTAAGCTAATTCCATCTAATCCCCCGTCCCGGAGAAAGAGCCAACGACCTAAGCACCCCCTTTCTCTCACCCTCGTTCTCAGGAGCCTTTTCTCCCTGGTTTGCGGTTGTGGGTACCTCAACGACCGTTTGTCGACTTGCCAGCGGACCGGCTTTTGGCGAGCGCGATCGGCGCCATATCTGGGAGGCCACCACATCGCTCATCTATGAAAAAGTGCCCTTCTTTGCGCCTCCGCCTCTGGGAGAGCGGGCAACCTTGATTCGTATCCGATAAAAGGCGGTTCTCTCCAGACCCTCGCAGCATGCGTGGAGAACTTGGACAAAACGTTGTAGGGGTGAGTGAGTTATACTGAGATTGGAATAGTCCAACACGCTTCCCACTAGTAGTTACTGTCCTGAGACCGTACCCCTGGTGGTGGGTGGTGCTAATAGCTCTGGGCGTGACTATATTCCTGATGCTTTGCGGGAAGGAAAAGATAAAGTCTTGAACCACATAGATGACGACGCGTCCTCCCATACATGGCCACGGCGACTTTGCGCTGTCCTTCTCCCAACACACCCGATAAGGCTACTTCCTGGGAAGCGTTTTTCTGGAACACGCACACACTCTCCGCTCCCCTGGGCCCTGGAGCAACCGTAATTCTTGTTCCCCCGTGCGTGGCCCTACCCCCAGCCTGGGCTGTTAATCTAAGGTTGCCTCCACTGATTCCTATCAAATATGCTGCCACGCCCTGTCTCGTGTCATCCCTCTTCGAATGGGGGTGGAACAACAAACTTTGCTGAAGGTGTGGGACGAAATCTGTCAAAAACAGACTTTGATCGCACACATGCATGCGGCACTTTTGGGCTTGGTCCAGCGTGTATCACAGAGTCTAATCAACTGTGCGGGAGAAAACACGGAGTCTGCGGCCGGCGGGATGCATAGCTAAAATCCCACACGTGCGTGATTCCTTTTGTGTGGTCCCCCATTTCCCGTGTCACCCCCCGGGATGCGGCATAGAACTCCAATTCGCCCTCTTGTTCTGTTTCGTTTTCTCCTAGCTGCTGCGGGGAAGCAGAAGATAACTGCGGCGGCTGAGGGCTTTTCGATAACACATGCAGGGTGCGTGTGCGCGCGTCTACATACACTCATACACATACAATACAAATCACATACACGTCAGTTGGAGTCTCAGAAACGTCGTACGTGTAAACGAAACGAGGCGAGGGAAACGGACGGAATCGCACTCATTCTCCTTCTGTAGAACCTCGCTACACGTATCTTCCCCGGCAACCCTCTAACGCGGTCAGTACAGCTTCTTCGCCAGGCCTTCACCCTCTTTGAAAATTTTCTTGGACAGGTAATTAGTCCCCTTTTCCCACCTAGGTGATATCTCTTGTACCATTAACGTCGGAAGGCCGTCCAAATGTGGCCTGTGACAACTCATTCCTATTGAGTCGCCAGCCCTGGGTAGAGGCGCTGCGTAGCCGGTGCAAGGGTTGGGGTCTGCCGCAACATCAGGGTCAATCTTCTGGCGTGATCACTCTCCAGCTCTGAACCGAACGGCAGGCACGATGCGACTCGGGTACCGGCGGTCCGGACTATCTGTTACCCATATCAAGCGTCGCTGGAAGAGAAAACGTATAAAAGGGTTCCCCTCTGTGTTACCTACTCTTCGGCCTGCCAAACACTCGTTTTTTTCAATTACCTTTTCACTCACCCTGTGAGTGTGCGCCCTCCTTTCCTCCTCGTCTGTCGCGCTCCCGCTGACTATCCGACGCCCGACCCTCTAGCTGTCGTCAACTCCTCCTTCAGGCAGCGAGATCATCTTCGCTTGATCGCATTCCATCCGCTTCTTGTAAGGTCGTTCGGCGGTCTCGCGCGAGGTGCGCATACACATATTTCTCCGTGGCCGCCGTCGCGCTTCAACAATTTTCCCCCGTACGCGTGCAGGGTTACCCTTTTTCGAGCTCACCCAGCGGCCTTATCAAGAAGTGGCATGCGGGCAGCCGCAGATGAGCTCTTGGCTTGGGAGGCCTTGATAGGCCTTCTAGTGGTGCGTTATTGGCTCATCGTCCGGTCGGCGCGTCGATGCTGAGCCGCTGTTCGGTCGTAGGGATGTGTGCGAGGGTTGGTTCGGTGCCCACGCCCTTCTTAGCTCGACCTGCATCGCATTCATGGAAATTCTATGCCCCCTCCTTTTTTTCTTTTACATCAGCGCCACCCAGCATGGCGTATTGAGTTGTGTGCCTCTCCCCACGAGCTCTCACGTTACCGTCAACGGGATAGACCAAGTAAGGTTCGTGTCGCAAGTCGCCGTCTGATACATGCGCATAATAAGGGGTCCGTCCATTCCGTTCCACCTGCGCCCACTTGCGCCGCCGACGCCGTTGACCGTCTGCTTGGAAAACCCCGTTCCTTTCGGGCACGCGCGCTGACCTCGCTGTCCTTGAAGTTTTGCGCAGTTTGAATTGTCCAGATATTCTTTTCCTTTTTTTTTTTGCTCAGGCAAGTTCTTGAACCTGGGACCTGACCTGAGGACGTAACCTCTAAGATCATGTGATCGCCTCGTCACTCGGGGGGCGAATGGCCAACTCGATACCTTTAATTACGACTAGTACATGCTCATTATTCACTCTGCGGCTCTCACCGCAGCTCGTAGTATTTGGCGTGCACCCTCCCACCATGCGCAACGAAGGCACCTCTTCAGACTCCCCGACTTGAGTTCGTTCCCCTCCCCATTTGCGGATTCGGCCAGCGTCAAACCCCAGACCTACCATGAGCACAAGGTTCTCCCGTACGTGCGTGCGTGCGGGCAACCCTTATTTTCATCCTATACCTCCACATCGGTGGACTCAATGTCTGTTTGAATGTTTAGGTACACGCGTCGACAGCTGTACGCGGTCGTCGCTGACGTCAGTTCGTATGCCTCCTTCCTCCCCTTCTGCACACGCTCCCGCATCCTGCGCCCACCGACCCCCCTCGACCACAACACCTCCCCGCCAAATGTACAAAGCGGCGCATTGCAGATGGAAGCCGAACTCACCGTCGCCTTCCTGGCATTCACGGAGCGCTATACGAGCCGCGTGATGTGTGTGCCCCACGAGTCCGTCCGGGTGCGTTCTTTTCCAACTGACATGTAGAAAGAAAATGTAATTGACTTTACTCGACCTTCGTTTTGTTTTTATTTGGGGATATGCAGGCTGTAGCGGTGTCGTCAACTCCACTGTTCAAGATGCTCGAGACGACATGGCGTTTCCAGCCCGTAGCCTCGACATCTCAGGCTCATACGGGCTTGGACGGAGCCTCCTCCTCGCTGCCGCGCCCCGCGAGCGCGAGCACAAACGACACCGGGCCGACCCTCCTCTCGCTCGACCTTGCGTTTGAGTTTGCGAACCCCTTGCATGCGGCCGTGTCTAGTGCATTCTTTGGTAAAGTGTCGGCGTTGATGGTGAAGGCGTTCGAGGAGCGCTGCGTGAAGGTGTATGGCCCTGGGTAGGGTAGGGTAGGGTGAGGTAGAGGGTAGACAGACAAGGAAATTTGAATTGCGCCACTGTGCAGTACAGTATATCCATCACCGTGGTGATCAAGCCTGACCTCAGTGTCCCAAAAATGGCGACCGGAATTGATTCCGGATTTAGTTATGAGAGAGGAAGAGAACTGTTCGATTGTAGCGATTCGATATACCCTCCGTCGGTGCTCCGTTCTTCCGTGCTGTGCTGTTACGTTTTTTTCTCCCATTCGTTGGGTTCCCCCGGGGCTACCGTCATTCCACTGCGCCGCGGTTGCACGTACGACAAAAAACACCACGAAACGTCCGTCCAACTGCAGCTGCTGGCCCCGTTGGCAGGATGAATGGAGTCCGTCGCTTCCTGGGCAACCCTACGACTGCAATCACCAAGGACCGCCCGGGAACATCACGCTCACCGAGCCCGACCAAAGAGCTACCCCCACCCCCCTCTGCTAGCATCGGCACCAGGGGTCTCTTTATCCGCAAAGATCGCAAGCCTCTACCACCCTTCGCTGGACCCTCATCGACAAACTCCTCGCCTACGACCACGACCCCCCCGCTACGTCGTAAAGCACCACCACCAGAATGGGAGGAGCCTCCAGACCTGCCCCCACATCCGCCAACGAATGGCGGGCAGCTGGTAAACACGCGCGATGCTCTCTTGCTCAGCTTGATGTCGTCCGAGGCAATGGTGGACAGCCGAGGCTATGAGGTACTAAGTGCAGAAGAAGTCGAGGAACTCAAGAAGGTGCGTATGTGCCCCGTACTCTATCAATATCCAGTGGTGGAGAACCCCGCTGCTCCCACGATGATTAATGTTGCCCTGCCCGCCCCGAAATACCCTGACCTCCTCCGTCATAGGAGCACACAATACTATCCTCGCGCGTCGGAGCGCTCCAGAGGAAACTCACAACAGAAATCAAAATCCGCGACGCAGCACAAAACCTCGCCCGGCTCAATGCCTCCTCTTCCACGGCCCCCTCATCCTCCACGCGCATATCGCGACAATCAACCACCGCCCTCGAAACGGCCGAGCGCAAAGTAGAAGCTGCGCAGATGGAGCTCTGGCGCGTTCAAGAACGCGCCGCGAACGTCGACCGACGGCTACTCGAGCATCGTGCGGGCGTGCTGGCCATGGCGCTCGCTGCCGCGGAACGCACGCAGGCGGGCGAGGAGCATGACGAAGGCGAAGGCCCGCTCAGCCCGATGTCCAGCGTGAGCGGTGCTGGGACGCTAGCGCCCAAGTTCGACGGCGCGCATCTGTTTGCAGGCCACGAGGGCGCGGTGGTACCCGGGAAGCTGCAGCTGCGCGCCGCGCAACGGAAGGAGCTCGAGGAGCTCGAAGCGCGACTGGACGCGTCCGAGGCCCGCGCACGCCAACGGGAGGCCGAGCTCGAGGACGCGCGAGCCGCCATTGAGGCTGAGCTCGAGGATGCGCGCGCCGCAGCTGCATCTGCTGCGGACCTTGCCGACGCACGTGCGACCGCGGAGTCCGAGCTGGCGCAGGAACAAGCCGCACTCGAGCAGGAGCGGGAACGCGCCGCCGAGCTGGAGGGCCGCGTGGCGTTCCTCGAACTAGAGCTCGAGTCGTCCTCAAGAGGGAGCGACGACGCAGTGCGGCTGAGAGAGCGCATTCGGGCGCTTGAGCGCGAGTTGTCAGACGCGGTGGGCGCGGCGGAAGCGGGGGCTGCGGTGTTGGCGACCGAGAAGGCTGCGTGGGCGGCGGAGCGGGCACGCTTTGAGCAGGAGGAGGCGCGCTGGACTCAACTCGCGGACGGCATCGAGAACGAACGATCGCGGTGGGAGCAGGAGCGCGAGGAGCTCGCCGCGCAGGCGAAAGACCAGATCGCGGCCGCTGCGGACGGGCTGCGCGCGCTCGTGCAGCGCTTCGACGTCCCGCTCTTCTCGCGCGAATCGGGTCTGGGCGTGCTCGTCGATGCTCTGCAGCGGTACCTCGAGAAACAGGCGCAGAGCGCGCAGGAGTTCGAGGGCCTGCTCGCGGCGGAGGTAGAGAAGCGAGCAGCCATGTCGCAGGAACTGGAGACCGCAAAGGAGGAGATCCAGACGCTGCGGACCCGTTCTCCCGTAAGTGTGAGTGTGTTCCGTTTCTTTCATCCGCCTGGTACGAAATGCTCAAATGGTTGCCCCACGCAGAGCAGCCGTCCCGCGTCGACGTCGACACAGCATCCCTCGGAACCGCGGCCAACTTCTTCGATCGCCTTCGCGAAGGACGCCACGGGCTTCGTGGCGATCCTGCAGCCCCTCTGGGCGACGCTCCCGTCTCCAGAAGCGCGCGCCGCACGGCTCAGCGGCGCCACGCGGCCCTTCCGCGCAGGCAGCGGGCGTACGTCGCCCAGTCTGCGCGCAGGTACCCCAGGCAGCCCCGGCCCGTCAATCAGCGACCTGGACGTGCGCGCGCTCAAGAGCCTCTATACCCCCGGTGGCAATACCAACGGCAACGGCAACGGTGCCCCCGCCGTGCCGCCCAATTCGGGCACGGGCACACCTGGCTCGCCGCGCTCGCCTGTGGTCGACGGCGGGGGCTCGGGAACGTTTAGCGTCGAGGCGTTCGCGTTGCGCGTGCAGGCGCTCATCGCGGACGATCGTGCGCTGATGGAGCGCCTCATACGGTTCGCGCAGGCGCATGACCTGCTCAAGAAGAATGCGGAGCGCGCGCAGAAGCTCGCGCAGGACAGTAATGCCGCGCTCGAGACGTACCAGCGCCAGGTGCGCACGCTCGAGGAGCAGCTCGTGCACTCGGACGGCTTGTACGTGCCCCTCTCTCTCTCTATCTTCGTGCAGCCGCAGGAATCTTATTTTCTTGACAGACAGGAGCAGCTCGACCAGCTTGCGGCGGAGAAACTTGCGGTGGAGGAGCGCGCTGCGGAGCAGGCTGAGACGCTGCGCCAGCTCACCGAGGCGAACGCGGTACTGTCCGCCCGCGCGCTGCAGCTCGCGGAGGACGCGGCGGCAGTGCAGGAGGAGCTGCGCGCGGTCAATGCCGTGTCGGAGCGCGAGCAGTCGCAGCGGCTTGCCCTGCTCGAGGAGATCAACCTCGTGCAGACGGAAAATGGGAGTCTGCGCCAGCAGCTACGCGCGCTTGGGAAGCTATAGCGATTCTGGTCGCGAAGGAGGGGGAGCGTGGAGGCACGTTTGGATTCCTTTTTCTTTTCTTTTCTTCTTTTTGGCAAATCGGGACGCTGCCATACCGTGCTTTTGTTTTTTCTTGCTTCACACATGTGTCTATCTATCATGTATTTTTGTTTCTTCGGATTTTTTTTTTTTACGTGGACAAATTGAATCCATTCTTTGATGATCACCAGGAATCGTAAAGTTGGCTGACTTGGAGGAGAACATGAGCTCAGGTTGGTTCTCAAAAGGAGCTATTTGCGTTTGGTGCTACACCGGAACCTACTTTCAGGTCTCAAGGTAAAAGCAGCCGGCTCGTGTGCGAATGGGAAGGGAGAACCTCTTTGATGCGCACAGATTTCCTCAGTACTGCGTGGTGACCGGTGACCGATGATCAGCGGTCTGCGGCAGCCTGATGAACGATGAACTCCACAAGCGCGAGCTCGGAGTGATGACAGCGCAGTAATCACACCAAGCGGTTCTCCATGGCTCCCTCCACAACTTCGGCTCTTCGAAGCATCCTACTAATTTCCGAAAAGGCTCCAACATGGTCCTCGCGTCCTCCCTCAGGATCGAATAATGTTTACTTAGTGACGTCCATTCTCAATGAAAGAAGCGGCTGTAGGGTTATTAAACCCTAGGAAATGGGGGTTACTGACACGAGCTGGTGCGATAACTTCGTTCAAGTGGAAGAGAATGCGGTTGGAAGAGCGGCAAGGAAAGCGGCGAGGATCTCTGGTAAAACACCAATTGGAACGGGCCTACCGTCGTGAACTGAAGCGCAGCTGGCGATCGATAACCGGTCCGAGTCACCGATCTAAACTGGAGGAGTGTCTCTACGTTTTACGATTGGTTCAGCACTGCACCCATTGGCACACCATAACGATGTCCCGAGCTCCTCCTGAGACTGTCAATATATACAATGCAGGAATAGGTACAGGTGCATCACTCCCCATTGTTCTAACACCGCTGTTCTCACCTGCCTCGTGCGCCCAAATAGGTAATGACCAGTATCCACTTCAGTCAGCGCCGACTCAACTTGAAGCACCACAAGGAGTGTCTAGCTTTGTCGACGGGTCCGGCCCTATTTTCTCGATGTATTTAGAAATGGCGACAGAAGAAGACAAGAAGATGGCCGAGAACTGGAAAGCGGATGCCGACGGGATCCTTATATTTGTGCGTCTCTAACTTCTAAATCTGGAGATTCACACCGACGCGATGGTTATAGACTGGTTTATTCTCCGCTGCCGTTGCGTCATTGATCTCAGTGTCGATTCAGGATATTCGACCGAACCCACAGGACACCTCCAACTTTTACCTCGCAAATATCTATCACACTGTCTCCGCCCCAAATCGATCCGATATTTCCCTCCCTTCTTCCCCACCTCCATTCTCCCCACCAAAGTATGCCATCTGGGTCAATTCGCTTTGGTTCTTGAGCCTGGTCATCAGTCTTACCTGTGCTCTGCTCGCAACCTTGGTGCAGCAATGGGCACGAAGGTATCTCAAGGTCACTCAGTCGCGTTACAGTCTACACAAGCGAGCACGAATTCGTACGTTCTTTGCCGAAGGAATCGAGAAACTCCTCCTTCCGTGGACGGTCGAAATATTGCCTACACTTCTCCACATTTCCCTGTTCCTATTCTTCGCCGGCCTAGTCGTGTTCCTATCCAACGTCAATATCACAATTTTCAAGTTGGCGTTGTCATGGGTCGGTGTTTGCATGGCTCTGTACGGATGCATCACATTGATGCCGATATTTCGTCATGATAGCCCATACTATACATCGCTTTCATCATCGGTGTGGCTCATTGTTTTTGGAATAGCTACTGTCGGCTCTCATGTCCGTTGGTGGCTCTATTTGTCGGTCCGCAATCGTCGTCCAGTCTTTCCGAGAATCTGGAACCGTTACTACAAATTGTTCTTGCAAGGTATGCAGAGGACAGCCGAGGAAACAGCTCTGAAATCGCGATCAGCGATCGACGCTCGCGCCTTCATGTGGACGTTCGACTCTTTGGATGAAGACCACGAATTGGGGCGCTTCTTTGCGGGCTTACCCGGCTTCCGCAGCTCGAAAATGGTCCAAGATCCTCTACCCAGTCTTCCCTTTGAGCAAGCTTGGAAACTTTCAGCGGGATTGAAGGGGCTATTGGACCGCACTTTCTCATCTGATTCACTGCCCGAACCTGTCAAAAACCGGAGAGCCTTGATATGCGCGATGGCCATCGACCCAGTGCACACTCCCATGGCATTTGATGTCCTTGACAGGATTTTGTCCAACTACCAAGATAGTGGTCTGCTGACCACTGAAATTTTGCAGATTGTGAGGGGTTGGGGCAATAACAGGGACGAGAATGCCATCATGGTTGCTGAAGCTATAGTCTCCAGTGTTGTCGCAAGAGCGCGGTGGCGCGATGACCCTTGGTTTATTCTCGCCTCGAAAGAAATGGACGTCCCAGAAGCTGTCCTCCGAAACTACGCCGCGCACGGGGACAACCTGTCACTAGCTGTATTGATTCACATTACTCACCAGCAATTTAGCCATTGCCGGAGATCGTTCTGGCCAAGGGACGGGTTCTCGAAAGTTCTAGAAGCAGCTTCCGAATTCAGTTTACAAAATACGTCGCCTGAACTACAGCACGAGTTCTGTGCTCTCTGGAACCGAATCGTTCATAAAGCGCGGAATGACAACGACGAGGCAACCACGTGGGTTGCCCTTAGACCAATCCGCAACGTTTACGTCGCGCTACATCAAGATATCGATTCTGCACCACCACGGTTTTCCGCCTCCACGGGCAACGGGGATTACATTTTGTGGCAACCATCCTCGTATCCAGTATGCAACGTCTCTGGCCATATTCACGACGACTCTCCCGCCACGACCCTTGTTCGCACCATTGGCCTAGTCTCTGCCCCTCTTTCCAGTCCCGACGTACCTTCTTCATCTGCACCTTCCCCACATCATGTCGGCGAAAGCTCCACGGGGGTGCCACCACTCGATAACTTCCGTCCCGTTCATCAGACAACCACCGAAAGCCTCCGCATTCCCGTTACCTCACCAGATCCAGCCGCTGGTACAATACTTGACATTATCACCTCAGTTATAACAATGTCCGACCCCATTCCCGAAACTGCGACACCTGACCCTTCTCTTTGAAAGCCCACCTCCCTTCCCGCCTCAGTTTCCCACCAGCACAACGCAGACCTCCTGACGCATCGCGATGCCGAATCTCCCATCTTCGGCTTCTTCTAATCCAGTTCTTGACAACATATTTCCTTACAGGTTCGCCGTTGTCTTCACACTCGCCCATCACTCGATCTGACCCCTCGTTGTCTTCCTTACAATCCCATCTCTCGATAATAGTCACTACTGCACCCAGCGCTTATCTAGGGCCGACCTATGCGCCCGATCTGGGTGCTAGCGCCGAAGACGATGGTAACCAGAACCCTGGTTTTTGTAAGGAAAAGGACGCCCTTGACCCCCTTCGGTGATACGCGCAATCCACGCCAGCACTAGGCCGCCCTATATTTCCACCGCAATTGCCATCGGTTACTGACTTGGATATAGCCATCCCGAGTCCTTCACATCGGGAAGCAAATGCTGAGCGTTCAGGAGATCGTCCTCCGGATCCTTCGCGTTGTCGGTATGATATTGTTTAACGTGTCTCTCAATCTTTTAAACGTGCGAGTGCGATTGGGTATATTCCTATTGGGCTCTCGTTAGCACTGGACTGAAGCTTTTATCATCTTGTGTACATATACTCGTATCACGCGGTACAAATACTTTGGAAGAGAGCGTGGGTTCAGGTTGGAAACGATGGTTCAAGGAGTTATTTACGTTGAGCGCTGCACCAGCACTTACTTTCACGCTATGTATACGTATCTATTAGGCTGTGCAGGTCTCAGGCATCTCATAATAGCTCCGTGCCCCCGTAGCTGGACCTTGTTGTCTAAGCCGCTCACAGAGACGTCATCAGGGACGCGCCCACTCAACCTCTGGGCTTGCCAGCGCTTGTTGCCAGTCCGGAACCCTTGGGCTGCACGCACGATGTAGACATTGCGTAGAATGCGTCTCTAGGGTCCTAGTTGATCGGATTTTAATGTGGGAACAGTTGGCTATCATGCACCGCCTCCGATGACGGCATCTGCCAGTGGAAGAGGCACGCTGATTGACCTTATTCAACATTAACTTACACCCACGTCATAGGGCTACTGTATAGGTTTCGATGTCTCGAACTCCCGAAGAGCCTGGTACGGACGCGTTATTCCCCCATTTCTCCATCCCTCATTCCGTCCAAGTAGGTGACGAGCAGCATATACCCCAGTCTGCGCCGCTTCAAACCCCACATAGAGTATCTAACTTCGTCGATGGATCCGGGCCCATTTTCTCACTATATTTGGAAATGGCGACGGAAGAGGATAAGAAGATGGCCGAAAAATGGAAAGCAGATGCTGACGGGATCCTCATATTTGTGTGTGTCCATCTTTAATCGGTGCCTCACACCGACTCAATTATCATAGACCGGTTTATTCTCTGCTGCTGTCGCATCCTTGATCTCAGTGTCCATACAGGACATCCGACCGAACCCACAGGACACCTCCAACTTCTACCTTGCAAATATCTACCAGACTGTCTCTGACCCCAATATTTCCGCTTCCCTCCCTACTTCCCCGCCCCCATTCTCTCCACCAATCTATGCCGTTTGGGTGAACGCACTTTGGTTCATGAGCTTGGTGATCAGCCTTACCTGTGCCCTGCTCGCGACCCTGATGCAACAATGGGCACGAAGATATCTCAGGGTCACTCAGTCGCGTTACAGTCCACACAAGCGAGCACGGATTCGCGCGTTCTTTGCCGAAGGAGTCGAGAAGCTTCTCCTTCCGTGGACGGTCGAAACATTGCCTGCACTTCTTCACATTTCCCTGTTCCTATTCTTTGCCGGCTTGGTTGTGTTCCTATGCAACGTCAATTCCACCATTTTCAAGCCGGTGATGTCATGGGTCGGCGTTTGTATAGCCCTGTACGGGTGCATCACATTGTTGCCGATATTTCGTCATGATAGCCCGTACTATACATCGCTATCATCACCAGTGTGGCTAATTGTTTTCGGGATAGCTTCCGTCGGCTCTCAGATCCGATGGTGGTTCAATTTGTCGGTTCTCCGTCGTCGTCCAGTCTTTCAGAAGTCCTGGAGCCGTTACTACGGACTACTCTTGCAGGGTATGGAGAGGACTGCCGAGACGAGTGCTCTGAAATCCCGATCCGAGATCGACGCTCGCGCCTTCATGTGGACGTTTGACGCCTTGGACGAAGACCACGAAATGGAGCGCTTCTTTGCGGGCTTACCTGGCTTCTGCAGCTCCAAGATGGTCAAAAATCCTCTGCCTGGTCTTCCCTTTGAGCAAGTTTTGAAGCTTTCAGCGGGATTGAAGGGGCTATTGGACCGCACTTTCTCATCCGATTTGCTGCCCGCGCCAGTCAAACAACGGCGAGCCTTGATATGCGCGAAGGCCATCGATCCCGCTCACACTCTCTTCGCATTTAATATCCTTGACGTAATTTTGTCCAACGACCAAGATAGTGGTCTGCTGGCCGCCGGGATTTTGCAGATCGTGAGGAGCTGGCGCAATAACACAGACGAAGGCACCATTGTGGTTACACGAGCTACAGTCTCCAGTATTGTTGCAAGAGCGCGACGGCGTGACGACTCTTGGTTCATTCTCGCCTCAAATGAACTGGCCGTCTCAGAATCTGTTCTCCGGGGGTACGCCGCGCACGGGGACAGCCTGTCACTTGCCATATTGATTCACATCACCCGTCAGCAATTTAACTTTTTCTGGAAGCATTCCTGGGTGCGGCACGGGTTCGCGAACGTTCTAGAAACAGCTTCCATGTTTGATGTACAAAACACGTTGCCAGAACTCCAGCACGAGTTCTGTGCTCTCTGGAATCAAATCGTTCACAAAGCGCGGAATGATGGCAACGAGACCAGCACGTGGGTTGCCCTTCCAATCCGCAAAGTTTTCCTCGCGCTGCATCAAGATACCGATTTTGCACCATCACGGTTCTCCGCCTCCAGGGGCAATGCGGATTACATTTTGTGGCAACCGTCCTCGTTACCAGTATGCAACGCCTCTGGCCATATTCACAACGACTCTCCTTCCACGACGTTTGTTCGCGCCGTTGGGCTAGTCCCTGCTTCCCGTGCCAGTCCCGACGTACCTTCTTCGCCTGTACCTTCTTCACTTCAAGTTCATGTCTGCGAAGGCTTGACGGAGGAGCTGTCTCTTGACGACTTCCACTTCGCTCATCAGACAACCATTGAAAGCCTCCGCGTTCCAGTTACCTCACCGGATCCAGCCGCCGCTCGTGAAATCCTGGACATTGTCGCCTCAGTTATAACAATGCCCGACTCCGCCCCCGGAACACCGATACTTACCCCTTCTCTTTCATCTATTTCCCTCCCCTCCGCCTTTTCCCTCCAGCACAACCCAGACTTCGTGACGCCTTCCGATGCATCAAATATCCCGTCCTCAGCTTCTTCTAATCTAGTTCTCGACCACCTATTTCCTACAGGTCCGCCGTCGTCTTCACACTCGCCCATCGCTCGAACCGACCTCTCATTGTCTTTCCCGGAATCTCGTCGTTCGATAACAGTTTCTACTGCACCCAGCACTTACCCAGGACCGACCTCTGCGCGCCAGATCTGAGTGCTACCGTCGAAGACGGTGTTAGCCCCTGGCCTGGTTTTCGCAAGGAAAGGGACGCCCTTGACCCTCCGTTAAATATCGCAATTCACGCAAACGATACCAGCCTGGATTTTCCACTGCCATGGGCTACTGACTCGGACGTAGCCATCCCTCACTTTGGACACCGAATGCTGAGCGTCAGGAGATCGTCGATCATCTTCCGGATCCTTCGCATTGTCCGAGTCGGTATGTTATCATCTAATCCGTCCTTCAATCTCTTAGATGTGCGCGTGCGATTGGGTTTATCTTATTGAGCTCTCCTTACCATTAAACTGGTCATACTACTCAATACCTTTTTATCATCATGCGTACATATATTCGTGTCATGCGGTACAAATACAGCAGCCAAACATGTGTAAATTTGAATCGAGTGGTGAATCATTGCCCTTTAGTCACCGCGGGCTAACGAGCGTAACTGGAAGTGACGGGTCAGTGATATTTACGTAACATGTGGTCGAGAGAACGCTGGTAGCGTCGACATCGAGAACGACAGGTTCTTGTGCGCGTTCGAAACTGACGTGGGAACACTACCCCAATATGGGATTCTCAGACTGCTCTCCTGTCGCCACCTCGTTACGAGCTTGGGTGAAAGCGATGGCGGGTCGACCATGCTCGCTATGACGTGAGGCGCTTGACCAACAGCGTTCCCTCCTGTGGACCGAAATACGCACCAAAGCGTGAGCTTGCTTTTCATTGATGACTGCGTCAATGAGTAGTCATTCACCAAGAAGGGTGAAAAGAAAAGAGTTGAGCACGGGGAGCGGAGGGAAAGCTTACCATCGACGACCCAGCCAAGGACCCAGCACTCAGACTTCGATCGCGGAGACGTACCGTATTCCCCAATGGCGTCTGCGTGGGCAGGCGTACAGGTCATCCAGCTCGCCCCTTAGAGATAACCGTAGGAGCGCGAAGGTGCTTGCGCAGCGAAGATTGCGTCGGTCTGAAGAGTGGGCCAAGGTCAAAGACGGCCGGGGTCGTGACGATTGCACTGAGCGCAAGCTGTGTCGCCTGAGATGCGGGTTCTAGCAATTAGTAGGCCGTATCTCTGCACAGAGAGCGAAGTGCATCAACAGGTGAAGCAGAGAGCAGAATACGTACGGCCGCCCCACTTTGGAAAAGATGTCAACTAAGGGCTTTGAGAGAGCGCCCTTCTCTGACAGCATGGTCTCTTATTCCTCGAGTTACTTCTTGACGTCGGCGGGAACCCGCACTTCGTGTAGCTCACCGTTTTTTCGCCTACAACGCAACAAGGGTGTCATAGATCTGGAAGCGGAGGGTATGTCGGCATGGGAGGGTATTGAAAAAGTTCGCCAAGCTTAAGTCGATGGGAATTGAGGGTTAGGAGGCACCATAGAGAAAGGGAAACGCACCCGCGGCACTTGATCGTGGACTCTGCAGTCGCGGATGTGACAAGGCACAACAGCTTTGTCGCATGGTTTTTATTGAATTAATCGGCAATATGTTTTAGTAGGTGGACAAACAAAAGGTCGAGAAATCCTTTTTGGAGTTGCAAAGACAGTTATTAGAGGAGAGCGTCGAAGAAAAAAATGTTGGCACGCATCACGGTCAGTGCCCTCGCCAAGCTTCTTGGCATTCCCGAATACGACAGAGAAGGCCTCGCCTCTCAACATCACCAAATACTGGTTCTGACCGTCTTCGACCACAAGTATCTGTCATATCGATTGAACATAAGGTGCACGTTCAGTATTTTGTCTACCTGATGAGATGCGCACGATGTGAGCTTGGCGATCTGTGCTTCGCCCTGGATGAGACGCAGAGCTCAACTGAGTATCTGGTCTTCGAAAGTACCCGGGTCTCTGCGAAAATTCAGGCGGCGTCTTTCGTCTATCGTCTATCCACCCGGTCCACTCACCAATGAACCGAGGGGGGGGTATTGCAATGTCAGCGAAGTACTGAATAAATGATGTTGCGTATAGAGATATACTGTGGTGAGAGTGGGTGAGAGGGCGATTGATTTCAGACTCCCCATGCACGGTATGTTGTTGCCGCTACCTCTTCAGTGAAAGTAAGTGAGGAAGCCGAGGAGGTGTAACTTGATACCGTCACCATAGATTTGAATCGGCACTTTCCGGCCTGGGGAGCTGTTGGACTTAACTTACTACAGAACCAACAACGCAGGTCTCGAGGTGGGAGCAGTAGCGCATGAGAACTCGATCGAAGGTAATTGATCTCCGAGTCACAGATAGCCAGTGCGGTAGCCTGAGCCTGAGGAGGTTACACATCTCAATCGGTTTGGGCGTTGGTTCGAGCTTGGTGGCTTGAGTTCAGCGCCAATCGGTATTTCTTCCGCATAGGGGAGGTGTCCTCCGGCAATACTCATCGGTTTTTGCGAGTTGCGAGTTTACCATAAAATAAGAGGAGAGGTCTTCGCGTCGAGATGACTCTTCCATGCAACGCAAAAACGACTTATGACGGCACACGATATGGATATTGGAGCCTATTTCGCAACAACAAACTCAAGAACAAACCGTTGAGCCACAAGCGCTTGTGGTTCGGTCGATCCTTGTATCGCTTTATGGTGCTTTGGGGCTAACCACTGGCAGGGGGATTCATCCTCAACGCCTTCCATCCCAACACATCGTGCTCTTCTTAGTTAACCCACGTCGTAATTTTCAATGTCCCAAGCTCATCCCGAGAATGTCAACATAGCAGAGGAGGATATACGCCCGGGAATAGGTACCTTGCTCCTGTCCTCGCCGTTCTCACCAGTTACTGATGCCTCTACAGGTGACCACCTGTACCCGCCTCCGCCGGTGCAGAATCAGGCATTACGAGATGCATCTAACTTCGCCGATGGCTCAGGGCCTATCCTTTCAATGTACTTGGAAATGGCGACGGAAGAAGACAAGAAAATGGCCGAAGGATGGAAAGCGGACGCCAATGGGATTCTCATCTTTGTACGCTACTATCTTCCGGTACCATGTACCACTTCACAGACTCATATCCTGTAGACCGGTTTATTCTCTGCTGCCGTCGCGTCGTTGATCTCGGTATCGATTCAAGACATCCGACCGAACCCACAGGACACCTCCAATTTCTACCTTGCGAATATCTATCAGACCGTTTCCAACCCAAATCAATCTGGCGTTCCCAGTTCTCCCCCTACTTCTCCACCCCCATTCTCTCCACCAAATTATGCCGTCTGGGTTAATTCGCTTTGGTTCATGAGCTTTGTCATCAGTCTTACCTGCGCTCTGCTCGCGACATTGCTACAGCAGTGGGCACGAAGATACCTCAAGATCACTCAGCCACGTTATAGTCCACACAAGCGAGCACGGATCCGCGCATTCTTTTCTGAAGGTGTCAACAAGTCTCTCCTTCCATGGGTGGTTGAAGCATTGCCCACACTGCTTCATGTTTCTCTTTTCCTGTTCCTCGCCGGTCTGGCTGTGTTCCTATGGAACATTAATCTCACGATTTCAAAGTCGGTGCTGTCGTGGGTCGGCATGTGCACGGCGCTGTACGGGTGTATCACGTTTATCCCAATCATTCGTCATGACAGCCCATACCGCACACCACTCTCCCTGCCAGCGTGGCACATTGTTACTGGGATAACATATGCCATCTATAGGGTTCTTCGGTGGTTTATCGGGCCAGTTTACTTTCGTTATGGAGCCTGGTCTAGAGCTTGGCGCCTCTTTAAAGACCTAGAGACAAGTCATCGCAAATTGCTTATGCAGGGCATGCAGAAGACTGCCGAGAAGACTGCTCTGGAATCTCCACCAGAGATTGATACTCGCGCCTTTCTGTGGACGTTCGACAGTTTGGACGAAGATCACGAACTAGAGTGCTTCTTTTCTGGCTTACCTGGCTTCCGCAGTTCGAAAGTGATCTACGACCCTCTTCCCCGTCTCACCAACAAGCAAAGGGAGAAGCTTTCAATGGCATTGATTGGATTGTTAGACCGCACGTTATCATCCGACTTGCTCCCCGACCAGGTCAAAAGGCGGCGAATTGCTGTATGTTTCAAGGCGGTCAATCCCACCGACATTACTGAACAAGTGCTTTGGCGGTTCTTCAACAGAACGTTTTTAGAAGATCAGTATGAGCCAGTTTCTGCCGAAGTTGCGCATCTTGTGAGAGGCTGGGGAAGGGGCAAGGGTCTACTAACTACTATGCTTGTCCAAGCCACAGTTATTGGTATTGTTGCAAAGGCACAACTACGCGATGACTCGTGGTTCGCCCTTGCCTCCAGTGAACTGAGCATCCCGGAATCTGTCCTCCGATACTACGCCACCCAGGGGGACACCCTGTCACTTGTCATACTGACTCAAATTGCTCGCCACCAATTTAGCCGTTGCGGAGAAAATTCCTGGCCACCGTACATGTACTTTTGGGTTCTAAGAGCAGCTTCCAGATCATTCGACGTACGAAATACGTCACCACAACAACAGCACAGTTTCTGTGCACTCTGGAATCAAATTGTTCGAAAAGCCCAGAACGACAATGAATCAAGGATCTCAACGCATAATATCCTCGGACCGATCCGCAGGGTTTACACCATTCTACATCAAGATACCGATGCTGCTGCCCCTACACATTTCTCCGCCCCCACAGACAATGCTTTCAATTCGTTCCCACCAGCTGTGTACCCACTGTGCAACATCCCCGGTCATCATTCGGACACTATACAGCGTATCTACGGTGACTCTGCCTCCGCAAGCACTGGACTGAATGATGATGATGCGCTGTCCCCTGCCCCCTTTTTCAGTCCCGATGCGACTTCTTCGCTCATACCAGCCTCACCCCATGTCCCCAGTAGACTCGGACACGCGGACGTACCACCGCTTGATAACACTGCTGAGCAGCTGCTCGCCGAAACCCTCCGCGTTCTTGTTACATCACCAACCACCATTGATGAAATAATGGACGTTGTCAACTCACATATAACCCCCGACCCCACCCCCGAAACTTTGGCGTCCATCCCTCCTCTCTTCTCTACTTCCCCACCCACCGCGATTGCCCTCCAGCACAACACAGACCCCCTGACACCTTCTGATGCGTCAAACTTCTCCTCTTCATCTTCTTCTAATTCAGTTCTCGACAATCAACTTCTCACAGGTCCGCCTCTGTCTTCATACTTGCCCATCACACGATCTGACCTCTCGCTTCCTGTCCTAGAACCTCATAGCTCGATAGTAGCTACTACCGCTCTCGGCGCTTCTCTAGTGCCAACCTCCGCACCTGACGTGGGCACCGCAGCTAAGGATGACGGTGGCTCTCAGCCTGGTTTGCGCAAGGAAAAGGATGCCATTGAACTCCTTGAAGTCAATCGCGGAAGCCACGCAAACAGTACTGATAACCTAGAGCCTCCCCCGCAATCTCCGCCACCGAGGTCAGTCAATGAGCCGGAAGTAGCTATCGCGGGACCTTCACTGCAGGAACCAAATGCTGAGCGTACGGGAGATCACCCTCCGCATACTTCACATGGCCGGTATGATATGGTTTGACGCGTCCCACAGTCTCTTAGATGTGCGTGTGTGATGGAATGTGATTCTTATTGGCCCTTTCTTCATGTACCTACCGTCTTATTACGCGGTACAAAAATACGATGGCGATATGTGTATATTCGAGCAGAGTTGGGAAACGTGAATGAGAGAGCCACCGCCGTCGACAATGACAACAAATCCCAGCGCGTATTCGGAACTGACATACGATAGGTATTTCCCACCACATGATTCTCAGATTGCTTCGCCACTGGCGCCAACGACGTCGGACACCCACAGGCGCGGCAGACCGCCCCGCGCAGCGCTTGACTAAGGGCGCTCATTCTTGCGGACCGAATACGCACGCAAAGTTTGCACAGGCTGCGCGAGCCTGGCCACTAACAAGCCAGCACGGATCACTCTTTATTTATGACAGTGTTAATGGGGGTCATTTACAGGATGAAAGAAACGAACAGGATTTGGTCAGGGGAGGGGGAAAGGCCGTCCGTCGACCCAGCGCTTGACTTGGGTTGCGGAGACGCGTCTGCATGCGCATGCCGCAGAGCACGCAGGTCGTCCAGCCTGTAACTAAGGAATATCCGGAGGAGCGCGAAGAGTGATAACCAGTTCGGGCTTGGGGAAAATGTCACAGTCGAAGATGATCGGGTTGAGCTTGGCAGGCCGTGTCGCCTGGGACGCGGGGTAATGTTGGTAGATGCGCGCGAGCTGCATTCGTGGTCTCTGCATGGAGAGCGAAGTGTGTCAGCAGGTGAAGCGGAGAGAGAGGCGGCGGACGTACAGCTGCCCCGCTTTGGAAAGGACGTCGACAAGACACTCCAAGGACGCCCTTCTCTGGTGGTGTGATCTCTACATCGGTGCGGAAGACCTGCAGCACGAGCGGCTCGTTGCTTGTGCTGGTGAGGTCTAGGAACGCTTTGCTGAGCGGGAGACAGAGGGCAGGTCATCATGAAAACGTGTTGAAGTTCGCCAAGATTTTAAGGATGGATAACAAATGTCGAAGAGTCCTTCGATCTCTATCGTGAAGATGGTCGTAAAAGAGGGTTGAGAAGGAAAAACTTTGGCATTCGCCGTGGTCAGTCCGTGTTACGCGCAACCTGAAATCGTCTCCACAAATTAACATCAACAATTTCCGGCGAGCGTACAAGTTTTGACCATACCGCAGAACCAGAAATGCAGTCCCCGACTTTGAGGCGGCAGCAATGCACGAGAAACTCGATCCACGTCGAAAGTCAGTCATAACGTCAAACTTGCTCAATCGCGAGACGGACTCACCCATCACCGCTCCCATCTCTGTCCCTTACTACGGGCTTCCCGGGCACCGTTGCGCTTGCGTGTAGCGTTGGCGTGTCGTTCAAGTGCGCGCAGTGAAAAAGTGCGAGGGATGACGTTCATGATGTGAACGATGAACGGGTGGGCAGAGAGACCTAGGGCGAGTTGCACATGTGTGGAAAATATGTACATATTATGCAGCTACGCAGAGCAAGCCAGAGGGCGACATGGTGTGAGAGATGAGAGTCGGCCAGCAATAGAGTCGGCGCCTGGAGTCTGAGATCTGAGATTTGGGTACAGGGAGTCTGGGGTCCACGCAGCGGTTTCCATAGCGGGAAAGTGATGAACCATCGCCGGTCACTCTCAACTTTCACGCACTTTGCTGGACCGACGTCATCATCTTCAATGTCCCATATTCATCACGAGACCATCAATGTATCCGAAGCAGGAATAGGTACAGACCTTCTCCCATATCTTCTTGCCATTCTCAACTCCCTCCACCACACCCACAGGTGGCCACCCATACCCACCTCCGTCGGCACAAACTCAAGCAACACAGGGAGAACCTAGTTTCATTGATGGCTCTGGTCCTATTTTTTCAATGTATCTGGAAATGGCCGGGGAAGAAGACAAGAAAATGGTCGAAGGTTGGAAAGCGGACGCCGATGGGATCCTTATATTTGTGCGTCTCTATCCTCTAATCCCGTTCTACCAACTCAACAGTCGTAGACCGGTTTATTCTCAGCCGCTGTCGCATCGTTAATCTCGGTGTCCATTCAGGATATTCGTCCGAATCCACAGGACACCTCCAACTTCTACCTCGCAAATATCTATCAGACTATTGCCGACCCAAATCGATCCAACATTTCGAGTTCTCTCCCCGCCTCCCCACCCCCATTTTCTCCACCAAACCATGCAGTTTGGGTAAACGCACTTTGGTTCTTAAGCTTGGTGATCAGCATTACCTGTGCCCTGCTCGCGACGTTGCTACAGCAGTGGGCACGACGATACCTCAGGGTCACTCAACCGCATTACAGTCTACACAAGCGAGCGCGGATCCGTACATTCTTTTTTGAGGGCGTCGAAAAGTTTTTCCTGCCCTGGTCGGTCGAAGCCTTGCCCGCGCTGCTACACGCTTCCCTGTTCCTGTTCTTTGCCGGCCTGGTGGTGTTCCTATTCAATTCCGATCTCACTATTTTCAAACTGGTCCTCTCATGGGTCGGCGTTTGCACAACTATCTATGGGTGCCTCACGTTCATTCCGATTCTTCGCCACGATAGCCCATACTATACCCCGCTTACGTCTTTGGCGTGGCCCGTTGTTATCGGGATATCATATGTCGTCCTTCGGGTTCTTCGGTGGTTCAGTTGGTCTGTTTATTTTCACCGTGAAGCCTTGGGTTACTTTACACGCTTGGAGGCAAATTATCGCAAACTACTCATGCAGGGCATGCAGAAGACAGCCGAAGAAACTGCCCTGAACTCACCATCGGAGATCGACACCCGCGCCTTCATGTGGACGTTCGACAGTTTGGACGAAGAACATGAACTGGAGCGCTTCTTTTCCGGCTTACCTGGCTTCCGCAGTTCAGAAGTGGTCAGCGATCCTCTACCCAGTCTCGTCAAAGAGGGAAAATGGAGGCACTCCGAAGCGTTGCTAGGGTTTCTTGACCGCACATTCTCATCCCACCTGCTTCCTGAAGAAGTCAAAATCCGGAGGGCTATCATCTGCGTCAAGGCCCTTGATCCACCGACGCTTCCTTACGAATGTCTGCAGTTCGTCAAGAAAATCGTGTTCAACGATCAATTTAGGGAACTGCAAACCGCCGAATTTGGTCATATTGTAAGTGGTTGGGGCAACGGCAACGACGAAGAGACCGTTTCGCTTGTACAAGCCTTGGTCACCAGTGCGGTCGCGAGAACTCCATGGCGCGACGACTCTTGGTTTACTCTTGCTTCCAGCGAACTAGGCGTCCCAGAAACTGCCCTCCGGGACTACGCCGCGCACGGGGACAGCCTGTCACTTGTCATACTGATTCACGTTATTCGCCAGCACTTTAGCCATTTCTGGAGACGGTCCTGGCCGGCATACGAGTTCTCGAAGTTTCTGGAAACGGCGTCTAAATTCAACGTGCATAATACTTCGCCCGAACTACAGCACGAGTTCTGTTCTCTCTGGAACAGAATCGTTCTCGATGTGAAGAACGAGAACGACCGGTCGGTGGCGTTTGGCGTCTTGGGACCGGTTCGTAATATCTACATTGCCCTGCATCGGGATACAAATTCTGCTCCAACACGGTTCTCCGCCGCCACGGGCAATTGGGATGGTAAGCTGAGGGAGCCATCCTCGTATCCCGTGTGCAATATTACTGGCCATATCCACGACGACAATGGCACTGCCTTCACAACCTTTGCTCGCGCTGTCGCGCAGGTGCCACCTTCCCTTGTCAGTCCAAATATGCCTTCCTCCGTACCTGTTCCACTTCGTACCATCGGGGCCATCACAGATGTACCACATATTGACAACTCCCTCCCCGCTCATCAGCCGACCATCAAAAGCCTTCGCACCCCCATTATTTTACCAGAACCACGTACTGTTGGTGCGATACGAGACATTGTCACCGCAGGTATAGCAACGCCCCGCCTCACTCTCAAAACTTCCGCCCCTTCTCTCTCTACATCTCCACCCGTCGCCGTTTCTCACCAGCACGACGTAGGCCTCCTGACGCCTTCCGATGCACCAAACGCCCCATCTTCGGCTTCTTATAATCCGGTTCACGACGATTTACTTCCATCAGGTGCGCCGCTGTCTTTGCACTCGCCATCGTTCGATCTGACCTCTCACCTCCTGTCCCAGAATCTCATAGCTCAACCATAGTTATCACTGCTCACAGCGCTTCTCCAGGACCGACCTCTCTACCTGACGTAGGTGATGCCGCTACGGACCACGTTAGCCTTCAGACTGGCTTGCGTAAAGAAGAGGACCCTCTTGATCCCCTCTCTGTAAATCGCGCGATCCTCACAAATACTATGGCTAACCAAAGTCCTCCGCTGCAAACGCTGTCACTACCATTGGCAACTGACCCAGACATGGTGCTCGCGGGACCTTCTTTGCGAGAACCAAATACTGAAAGTACAAGAGATCACCGTCCGCATCCACCGCATCCACCGGTATGATATCATTTAACACGTCCCCCAATCTTTGAGATATGCGCGTGTGATAGAGTGTATGACAGGTTCTCGATATCACTATACTGGTACTATTCAATGCTTTCTCGTCTTTTAGTGAATCTGATACCGTCCTACTTGTGATACAAATACCGTAGCGCGGAGGATGTGTAGGCTAAATCGGCGAATCCCAAAATGTGAACCTTTTCAATCACGCGGATTGTTATTATATCCCTTGAAAGGCGCAGGTATATGCGCCGACGTAGCTCGGGGTTTGGGCTGAGGCGTCAAAGGGACAATCAGATATTCGTACATAATAGTCTAGAGGGTATACTGCTAACAGGAGCTAAAGAAGAGCCCGAGCAACGTCGCCGTGCGAGAGAATATAAGACGGTCTCACCGTATTACATTTCCGCATTCTTCGCATGAAGTGAAAAGAGGACAAGCGAATGACCGGACGTGGGGAAGCAGACATGGATAGCATCTTTGTTTCAACTCGTGCTATACACGTCCCCTTCGCGCATCCACCGAATCTCGCAAGATCCCTACGTCTTCTCGCTCGCCAATATTTACCGGGACTTCACTGACCCTCTGGTAGATGTCTATTGGTTGGGCTAAATGAACACCACCAGCGTTGAGTTTCTGAGGCGTCAGATAGTAATAACCGACTGGCACGTCCCGTAGACGCTCTCTTCGCCCTGTTCAAGCGTGAGTGATGGTCGATAAGCTTTCAACGAATGCATGAAAGACACTGAACCGCTCCCAAACCCACCTAAATCCAACCATCGAACGCGCTCCGTGATGTACAAAGTCCATTCAACGCTCCAACCGACTCGCCCGGCCTCTGCATAGCGTCAGCGATTTCCCGTAAGACGGGGTGCCATATCCTCTGGGCAGGGATCGCCGCACTGAGGTAGAGCGCCTCGTTGAAGACGTTTTTGTCCATTGTCTACGCTGTATGGCAGGTGGTGAGGAACGAGTTCGACGACGGAAGTTGGGAGCGGACGATGTCATACCGAGTTCAGTTGATAGGCAGCAGTCTGGTCGCATGCTTTTGTTTCTGGATAACCAATAGGCCGGGGGTTTAATAGATGGGCTCATCCCAGACTGAAGGATCCTGAATCTCTGTCGTAAGATGGAAGTGAGACGAGAATGTCAAGGGAGAAAAATTTGGTATGGACCACGTACATTGCCATCGCCTGGCACCTTGCCACCCCCAAATACGATAGAGGAGTCATCTCGCCACCACACAACATCTCAACCGCAAGCCTCTGTCGAATTGATTGATTTGGACAAGGTGCGCGTTCCGTTCCGGTTTCCCTAACGAGATGTGCCCTACGAGCTCGACAATCTGCACTTTTCCCTGAATTAGACGCAAAAGCACATTCAAGTACCCACATACCTTGTCTTCGGAAGTGCTCTTCGCAAATATTACGATAGTGTCTGCACTTACTATTTCTTGTAGCGTTTGCGAAAGGGTAAACTGGACGCGATGGACGCGACACTGAAGAAATGAACGTTACTGTAAATGAACCCCGACACAACAGGACCAAACAATATTGCCTCCTTACATGTGTCGAACGACGCGCAATGCCTATCATAATAACTATTCGTTCGATGCGCGGCGTTACTGTAAGTGACGTTTGTCATGCTCACGTTCCCTGGGTCCGAGTTTGAGTACTGTTATATCTGTTAGTCCGTGTTCAAATCTCGAGATGGCCCAATTGCTGCCCGAAGAAGAAAGGGAATGGGTGCAGGTTCGGGGGACTCCGACAAACTTTCTAAACAATCCATAGAGGTCGCGTCGGGTTGACCCTTTGTATCTGCCACGCAACGCATAATGACACGAAAGCGCACAATATGAGAATTGGGGCGACGGTATTATATCCGTTAACTCGGAGTACAGGCGCAGGCAAGGGCGCAGAGGCGCTGAGGATCGAGCGCTTGTCGTCCGATTGATCATTATCGCCCCGTGGCGCTCTACAACTCGATTGAAGACTACTCCTAACACTTTGTACCCCACCAATTGTACACTTCGTGATCGACTCGCACCATAGTCTTCGACGCCACAAGCTCGTCCGGAGGATGTCAGCGCAAACGAATCAGGCGTAAACCCCGGCGCAGGTATACCCTACTCTTACTCGGTTCTACCCCACCGGGCTCACCCGCCTCACCCTCAAAGGTAGCGACCAGCGTCCACCACAATCAGCACTGACTCAAGCACCCCCGGGGGTGTCCAACTTTGTCGATGGGTCCGAGCCTATTTTCTCAATGTACGTGGAAATGGCTTCGGAAGAAGACAAGAAGATGGCCGAAGGGTGGAAAGCGGATGCTGACGGAATTCTCATCTTTGTGCGTCATTATCTGCCACGCACTGCTTCACAAACTCATATCCCATAGACCGGTTTATTCTCTGCTGCTGTCGCGTCGTTGATCTCGGTGTCGATTCAAGACATTCGGCCAAACCCTCAGGACACCTCCAATTTCTACCTCGCAAATATTTACCAGACTACCATCAACCCCAATATCTCGACTTCTCTCCCTTCTTCTCCACACTCGTTCTCCCCACCTACCTATGCAGTTTGGGTGAACTCGCTTTGGTTCTTGAGCTTGGTGATCAGTCTCACCTGTGCTCTTCTTGCGACACTGCTACAGCAGTGGGCACGAAGGTACCTCAAGGTCACTCAGCCACGCTACAGTCCACACAAGCGAGCGCGGATTCGTGCGTTCTTTGCTGAAGGCGTCGACAAGTTTCTTCTTTCGCAAGCAGTCGAAGTATTGCCCACGCTTCTCCACATTTCCCTGTTCCTATTCTTTGCCGGCCTTCTTGTGTTCCTTTGGAACGTTTACCTCACGGTTTTCAGGGTGGTGCTGTCATTGGTCAGCGTTTGTACAGCCATCTACGGATGTATCACGATCATGCCGCTTTTGTTCCGCGACACCCCGTACTATACCCCACTTACCTCATTCGTGTGGCCCATAATTATCGGAACACTGGACGCCATCTTTCAGGTCCTCCCATACATCATTTGGTCCAATCGCGTTAGCAGCTTGAGGACAAGCTTTCACAAGATGCGCTTGCAAGGCCTGCTGAAGACAGCCGAGGAAACTGCTCCGAATTCTCCATCGGCAGTCGATACTCGCGCATTTCTATGGACGTTCGACATTTCGGACGAAGACCATGAACTGGAGCGCTTCTTTTCGGGCTTACCCGGCTTCCGGAGCTCCAAGGTAGTCGACGATCCTCTCCCCGGTCTCCCTGGAGAAAGAAAAGGGAGCTTTCTACAGCATTGATTGGGCTGCTCGACCGCACGTTCTCATCTACATTACTTTCTGACTCGGCCAAAAGCCATCGAGCCATCATATGCGCGAAGGCTATCGACCCAACACACACCCCCATGGCGTTCACAATCCTCGACAAAATTTTGTCCAACTGCCAAAATAGTCAACCGCTGATCGCTGAAATTACGCAGATTGTAAGAGGCTGGGGAGGTTACAGGGGTGAAGATACGAACATGGTTGTAAAAGCCACTGTTTGCGGTATTACTGCGAGGACACAACGACGCGACGACTCTTGGTTTTCTCTCGCTTCCAATGTACTAGGCGTCTCGGAATCCGTCCTACGAAACTACGCCTCGCAGGGGGACAGCCTGTCACTTGCCGTCCTGATTCATATCACTCGCCAACAATTTAAACATCTCCGGAGACAATCTTGGCCGTGGGACGAGTTCTCGAACGTTCTACAAGCGGCTTCCAGATTCAATGTACAAGACACGTCTCCTGAACTGCAGCATGAGTTTTGTAAACTCTGGAATCAAATTGTCCTCGAATCTCAGAACGATCGGTGGATGGTGTCCCATACCCTGCGACCAATTCGTAACGTCTACGTCACCCTGCATCGAGATACAAATTCTACCCCAACACAATTCTCCGCCGCCACCAGTGATCAGGATGACATCCCGCGGCAACCGTCCTCGTATCCATTGTGCACAGTCAATAGCCATATTCACTACTCTGCCTCCATACCCGCTCTACCTCGTCTCGACGAAATCGCTCATCAGATGGCTCTTCGCCGAAGAGCCATCTGGAATGCGAGTCTCATTCCCGCTGCTTCCGCGGATCCGGTCAACGTTGGTGTGATACAAGGCGGTCTTGACGCCTCCACAACAACGATCCCCTTCCCCACCGTGGAGCCTCCGGCATCCGCACCTCCTCCCACCCCAATAGCCCCTACCTTCCCTGGTGGCTTTGCCGTTCCGCACATCGCCAACCGCCGCACTTCTTCGGAAGTTCTAAACGTTCCATCGCTGCCTTCTCCCGCTCCGGTTCTCGACAGTATGCTCCCGACAGGTCTGCACGCGTCTTTAGACCCTCCCGTGACCGGATCTGACCATGCATCTTTTTCGTCAGAAGCTCATTTGTCGCTGCTTGCAGCCGCTTCTCCCGGCCCACCCCATCCGCACCCGTCTTCTGCATCTGATCCAGGTACTGTTACTGAGGGAGAGGATAACACGAAAGTCGCATTGCACAATGAGAGGGACCCTCCTGCGATTCTGGAAAATGTTATGACCACCCCAGACCTTCTTCCACAGCTTCTGTCGCCGTCCGTTACTGATGCGGCCATCGCAGGTCCTTCATGGCGCCCTCTCGGGATCGGTCATACAGGACACCACCCTCCGCGCCCTTCGCATGATCAGTATGATATCGTGTGAAGTATGATAGAACACGTGTTATTGTTGTCCCCTCGATGCATAGTACCTTGATATGTAACTTCGTACTTACAAGATCTGGAAAAAATATGTGTAGCCACGAATAATATGAGAAATACAGAGACGCTGCAACTGCTGGTGTGCCGCACTCGCACCTGGCTTCGCGACCCAAGCTGGCGAAAGTGCGAGGCATCCCGGACCGAGGCAGCCGACCAACTCCATAGGTTACGCGCGGCGTGGGATTGTGTACAGTCTCGGTGTCGGTTCAGGACATTCGACCGAACCCACAGGACATCTCCAACTTCTACCTCGCAAATATCTATCAAGCGATTGCTGACCCGGCGAATCGACCAAATGTTTCCCTCCCACTCCTACTCCCACTCCCACCCATTTTCTCCACCAAACTACGCAATTTGGGTGAACGCACTTTGGTTCATGAGCTTGGTCATCAGCATTTCCTGTGCTCTACTCGCCACGTTGCTACAACAACGGGCACGAAGATATTTCAGAGTTACTCAGCCACGTCACGGTCCTCACAAGCGAGCACGGATCCGTGCATTCTTTTTTGAGGAGGTCAAAAAGCTTTTCCTACTCTAGTCAGTTGAAGCATTGCCCACGCTGCTACACGCTTCCCTGTTCCTATTCTTCGCCAGCCTGGTTGGGTTCATATGCAATGCCCATTTTACTCTTTTCAAACTGGTGCTCTCATAGGTCAGCGTTTGCACAACTCTATACAGATGCATCACGCTTGTTCCGATCTTTCGTTTTGATAGCCCATATCACACCCCACTCTCATTGCCCGTGTGGCACATTGTTACTGGAATCTCATTCGTCATATTTCGGGCTCTCCGGAGACTCACCGAGTTGGACTTTTTCAACAATGAAGCCTTCATTCGCTTTCTGGACCTGGAGAAACGTTATCGCAAATTTCTTGTGCAAGGCATGCAGAAGACAGCCGAGGAAGCCGCTCTGAATTCGCCATCAGAGATTGATACTCGCGCATTTTTGTGGACGTTCGACAGTTTAGACGAGGATCACGAACTGGAGCGCTTCTTTTCTGGCTTGCCTGGTCTCCGCAGCTCGAAAGTTGTTAACGATCCTCTGTCCAGTCTCGCTGAAGAGCAGAAGGAGAATCTCTCAATGACATTGATGGGGCTGTTAGACCGCACTTTCTCATCTGATTTTCTATCTGAGCCTGTCAAAAACCGGCGGGCCACTGTTTGCGTGAAGGCCCTTGATCCAGCTGAATTTCCTGACGCATGTGGTGATGTCCTCTATAATATACTCGTCCGTAACCAATATAGGGCATTTCAAACTGCCAGATTTGGCCTTATTCTGAGAGGCTGGGGAAATAGTGGAAACGGCGAAACTACATTCCTTTCACAAGCCACGGCCTTCTATATTCTAGTGAAAGCGCAATGGCGCGACGACTATTGGTTCACGCTGGCCTCCGGCGAACTGGGCGGCGTTCCGGAATCTCTCCTCCGAGACTACGCCGCACATGGGGATAGCCTGTCACTTGTCATCCTGATTCACGTCATTCTCCAGCAATTCAGCCATTACCAGAAACGGTCCTTGCTGTTGTATACTTTCTCCAACGTTCTAGAAGTGGCCACCATTTTCAATGTCCAAGATACATCACCTGAACTGCAGCATGAGTTCTGTGCTCTCTGGAACAAAATCGCTCTCCAAGCACAGAATGACAGCAATTGGTGTTGCATTTCGGCACACTCAACCCGGCCGACTCGAACCTACACCAAAACATTACCGCTGCGGTAACGTGCGGCCACACAAGACACTATCTCCGTATTCATTCCGACTCAAACATTTCCAGTTCCATAGGGGTCATTCCCCCTTTCCACTCCATCTCTCGACATTGCTTCGTCATTATCTGACTCCTGTTTCATGCCTGCAAAAGGCCTGTGTGTATTTGTATTCTCTTTACTATACTTTACTTTTGTTTCTATAAAAAATGTAGCTACATTGTATTAAAGCATGCTCTCATGTACCAGAATTATCATCCAGTTGTCTTCCTCTCTATTCCTCTCGTGTGCTCTAAGACCCTCTCCAAAGTGAGCTTTGCTTCGCCTTTGTCCATCTCTGCTTGTCTTCTACCTCATTGACTTCGCACTTTTCTCTTTGCCGACTGAACCGGCCCTTCGGATTCTGTCACCTGACCGGCCCACTTAGCTGGCTTGTCCTTATCGCCCGACCTTTACACCAAGGTTATGGGCCCTGCCGCTGCAATTTAAATGCAACATTACTGAGAAAATCATCAGTGCGTACCTTTTCATTATCCAAAACCCCACTTACCGTATTTGTCATCATGAGCGAAGATTACAAGCTTACCATTGTCAAATTGGCCACCAATGGATCCAACTGGGTCACCTTCAGAGACCGCATGGTCTGGGCGTTCGATAACCAAAGATGGTCTGAACATCTCACCAGCACCATGGTCCCCACGACTTGGACACCAATCAATAGCGTCCCCCCCTCAGGAACGCTGGGACACGGAAGAAGCCGCCGCCAAGAATTTGATCGCGGCATCAGTGCCCGATTATGTCTTCAACCGAATCAAGACTAAAACTAATACAAAAGATATCTGGGACGCTGTCAAAGAAATATTCCAGAAGAGATCCAAGATGATTGCTGTTGACCTGGGCTGGAAACTCTTGGGCACCAAATTAGGCAAAGATGAAGACACTCGCGCTCATCTTACTCATCTTCTAGATATGCGAGAGCAGCTTGCTTCAATGGGGGCCACCAAGACCGACGACGAATTTGCATCCATCATCCTCGGCTCACTCCCCCCCTCCTACGAATCTCTCATTAATTCCATTAACTCAGCAGCCGATCAAGCGGACGAATCAGTCACACCCGATCGGGTAATTCGATTGGTAACCGATCAGTACAATCGACGCGTCATCCAGAAAGGCAAGACTAATGGCCCAGAAGAGGTGTTATGATCCAACGCTTCAGACCTCAGTTACAGTGTGTTCTCATCTTGTTCTTTCTCCTTATGTCCCATACCTTGTTACCCAAAGGAGCTACTACTGTTAGTGGCGTTACTTGTCTTGATCCAAATGTCTCTTTACTCCATCTAGTTTCTTTACTTCTGTGTGGGCTTGTGTTCATGTTGTTTGGAACCTTGCCCTATATAAACCTGTACTGTAGACCGTAGGAAGCCAGACTTGGCTTTGTTTGCAATCTAGCAACCTTGCCTCTGTACTTTGGTGTGACCTTGCCCTATTCCCCTCTTCTTGTGCATCCCCTACCTCAGTCCCTAACCAGGACACTTCGAAGTCTTTGCAGTTGAACTATATCAACGCGTCACACCTGTTATACTCTGTGCACTAGCAAGATCGAGTGTAGAGAAGTGTCAGACACTTTGGACGAGGAGTCCTACATTACAGAGTAGTGCCGCACCCTGTGCCACACTTTCGCTACTTGTATTTCATAGCAATAAGACAACAGAAGTCTTCGCTTGATACTTGTGTGATTCGAAACTTTTAGAACCCACGCCCCTGCTAGGGCGTAACAAGAGGCCTTCTTAGCCAATGGACAAAAACGCGACAAATGCAACGTTGAATGCCACAACTGCCATAGGCTTGGCCATTTCAAATCCAATTGTTGGGCCAAGGGAGGCAACAAAGAGGGCCAATGCCCGCCTCGAAGAGACAACAACTCAAACTACAGCAACTACAACAACTCAGGCGACAACCACGACAATCGCAGCAATCACAATAATCGCAATGGCAATAGCAACAACTGAAACAACAGGAACAGGATCAATAATCGTTCTGACAACGCAAATGCGGCCAATACCAACATCGAAGCTTGGGCCGCGATCGAGGAGATCGACGACAACTCCACTTCCCCCACTCCACAGGCCTCTGCATACAGTGTGGGGCCACCTATCCATCATCCCCCCATCGAGATCGAGCTCTACAACTCTGGGGCGTCTCGGCACATGTTGCCCTTCCATCATCGTTTCATTAACTATTGATCTATCCCTCCCCGTGCTATTACCACCGCTAACAAACATATTTTCTATGCGATAGGTACTGGGGACTTACAGATCGACGTCCCCAATGGGAATGTCACTACTCCTGTTCTTCTTCGTGACACCCTCCATGCGCCTGAAATGGCGCTTACTATTGTCTCTGTCGGCCGCATCACTGGAGCTGGGTACTCTGTATCTTTCGAGTGACAATCCTGCAAGATCAAGAATAGATCTGGTGACACTATAGGCGACATTCCTGCTAGCTCTAATGGCTTGTACAAAGTTGAGCATTCCTATCTGGCTGCTAGCACCGGTTCTCCTGTCGAACAAGTCGACATCCACACACTTCATCGCCGCCTTGGCCATATCTCGGCTGACTCTATTCACTCACTCATCTGCAACAACACCATCGAAGGCATTCAACTTATCGACGACGGCTCACCCATCATCTGTGACTCTTGTCAATACGCCAAGCTCACTCGGAAGGTTATTCGAGCTGAACACAAGGCTCCTCCAGCTCGGCATTTCAGAGTGGAGATTCACTCTGACCTCTGGGGACCATCACCTACCACTAGCCTAGGGGGCTGTCGATACTATGTCACATTCACCGACGACCACACTCACTTCACTTGTGTCAACATCTTGTGCACTAAAGACCAAACATTGGATGCTTATCATGCTTTCTCAGCTTGGGCTCGCACTCAGCACGGCACCAAGATCAAGGCACTTAGATCGGACTGTGGCGGTGAGTATACCGGCCGTGAGTTCACTCGCTTCCTTCAGGATGAAGGAACCGAATGTCGCCTCACTACCCACGACACCCCACAGCACAATGGAGTCGCAGAATTGCTTAACCGCAGACTCCTTGAACACATGTGGGCCATTCTCCATCACTCTGGCTTGCCCAAAACGCTCTGGGCTGAAGCTCTCCAGTTTGCGGTTTGGCTCAAAAACCGCACATCTACTTGGGCTCTAGGCAACAATGTCACACCTTATGAAATGCTCTACGGCAACAAACCCAACATGTCTGGTGTCCCCAAATGGGGACAAACTGTCTGGGTTCACTCTGGCACCAGCTCTAAGCTCGACGCGTGCGGAATCGAAGTGCACTGGGTCGGTTACAATGCGGACAGCACTCATGCACACCACATCTACTGGCCCAACAAAAACTCAATCTCGGTCAAACGCAACATCAAGTTCACATCTCCTCTTACAGTCATCAACATCAGCCAGCCCCGCATTATCCCTGTGCCGCAACCAGCTGCAGCGCAGGCACCACCCGCTGGACCTCAAGCACCACTGGTGCCTCAAGCGCCTCATCCCTTTCCTCCTACCACAGCACCGGTACCTATTCAACTGGTACCATTCACACCTCAACAGCAGCAGCAACTTCCCGAAGAAGCAAGCCGGGAGATCACACCTCAAGTCCTGGGCGGAATGCCCTTGTACCGGTCACCTTCTGCCCTCACCCCTCTCACTCCGTCCACCACTTCATCGGTTCCACCTCAAGAAGAAGAACCTTCAACATCAACTAAGCAGCGGCAACAAGTGCCGCCGCCTCCCAAGGGCAAGGCAAAACCCAAGGAACCTCAAGAACCGATGCGCAAGTCAATGCACATCCCCAAGCCAACCTTCAAGGTCACTGGGCTCTTCACCAAAGGAGCTCAACCTGAAGCCGAAGAAGAACAACCAAGTGTGGCAGCCCGGAAGTGGTTCCACCCGGACTGGCCCAGAGACAAAGGTGCAAGTGCATATGTGGCTGACAATCAAATTCCAGAGTATGCCTTCCTTGCAGAAAGCGAGGAACTCATGGAAGCCGCTCTCAATGACTCTCAAGATGATCCCAAGACAATCGCTCAAGCACGATCTCACTCAGACTGGCCCAAGTGGCAGGAAGCGATGGATCGCGAAATTGCTACACTCGAAGAAGCCGGGACTTGGTCAACAGTCCCCAGACCTGCCGGCAAGAATATTGTCGGCAGCAAGTGGGTCTTCCACATCAAATGGAAGGCCAATGGGTCTATCGAAAAATACAAGGCACGCCTCGTAGCACACAGATTCATGCAAAAATTTGGCATTGACTACTTTGACACATTCTCCCCAGTCACGTGGCTTGCGAGCTTTTGCGTTATCCTTGCCATTGCTGCTCGCAACAACTGGGACATCGACACATTCAATTTCAACGGCGCTTACCTCAACAGAGAATTAGATGACGATGAAGATATTTATATGCAAGCACCCCCCGGATACAACACTCAGGGGGAGTCGGTCAAGCATCTCCACAAGTCGCTTTACGGACTCAAGCAAGCCGGCCGCAAGTGGTACAACACCTTGTGCCGTGCTCTTATGGACTTGGGCTTCGGCGTCAACAACACTGACCCCAGCGTCTTTTCCATCCATGATAAAAATCACCTCACCATCCTCACAGTTCACATTGACAACTGCATGATTACAGGTAGCTCAGATGAGCTCATTTGCTACTACAAGAGGGTGCTAAACTCCCGCTACTCCCTCACCAACCTCGGCCCCATTCACTGGCTGCTTGGTATCAAGATTACCCGCGACCGCAAGTCGCACACCATTTCCCTCTCACAGACATCATACATTGATACTATCCTCTCCCACTTCTCTCTCAGCAACGCTAAACCCATCGCCACCCCTATTACTCCCGGAGCGTCCTATTCAAAATCCGACGCACCCTCTGACGCCACCAAAGCGGCTCACATGAAGAAAGTACCTTACCGTGAGGCTGTCGGCAGCCTCATGTACGCCTCCATCACCACTTGCCCTAACATCACCTTCGCCATTTCCACCCTATTCCAATTCCTCAGCAACCCGGGCAAAATTCATTGGGAAGGCGTCAAGTGCGTCTTCCGCTATCTCGCCGGCACCAAACACCACTCACTCACCTTCAGCAATGAGCAACACGACCTTCTGGGATTTACTGACGCAGATGGCACATCCCAGGAGCACCGCCATGCGATATCCAGCTTCACATTCCTCATCGACAGTGGAGCAGTCACATGGGCCTTGCAGAAACAAGAAATTATCACCCTATCCACCGCCGAGGCCGAATACATCACCACTACTCGCGCAGCCAAGGAGTGCATCTGGCTCAGGAGACTTACTGAGCCATTCTTCAGCACATCTCATTCCTCCACTCTTCTCCATTGCAACAACCAGGCCGCGCTTCATCTCGCCACTCAAGACAACTACCACGCACGCACCAAACACATCGACATACATTTCCACTTTATCCGTCAAACCATTTCCGACGGACTCATCAACATTGAATACTGTCCAACCGAAGATATGACCACGGACATCCTCACCAAGCCGCTGGCGAAGTTCAAGGTTGCGCTCCACTCACAGAACCTTGGACTCCATCGAGCGTGAGGGGGAGTGTTGCATTTCGGCACGCTCAACCCGGCTGACTTGAACCTACACCAAAACATTACCACCGCGGTAATGCACGGCCACACAAGACACTATCTCCGTATTCATTCTGACTCAAACATTTCCAGTTCCATAGGGGTCGTTCCCCCTTTCCACTCCATCTCTCGACATTGCTTCGTCATTATCCGACTCCTGTTTCATGCCTGCAAAAGGCCTGTGTGTATTTGTATTCTCTTTACTATACTTTACTTTTGTTTCTATAAAAAATGTAGCTACATTGTATTAAAGCGCACTCTCATGTACCAGAATTATCATCCAGTTGTCTTCCTCTCTATTCCTCTCGTGTGCTCTAAGACCCTCTCCAAAGCGAGCTTTGCTTCACCTTTGTCCATCTCTGCTTGTCTTCTACCTCATCGACTTCGCGCTTTTCTCTTTGCCGACTGAACCGGCCCTTCGGATTCTGTCACCTGACCGGCCCACTTAGCCGGCTCGTCCTTATCGCCCGACCTTTACACCAATTGGACGATCGCGGGGTATATCCTCAAACCAATTCGCAACATTTATATTGCTTTACATCAGTACACCGATTCTGCTCCTACGTCCTTCTCCATCTCTACGGGCAATTGGGACGACGTTCTGAGTGATCCGACTTCGTATCCACTGTGCAACGTCACTGACCATATCCACCACGATCACTCTACCTCCGCAACCTATGCTCGCATCGTTGCGCTGAACCCTTCTTCCCTTGTCAGTCCGGATGCACCTTCCCCGTCTGTACCTGCCCCGGTTCATGTCATCGAAAGCCCCACGAATGTATCACCACTTGACAACTTCCAACCCGCTTATCAGACAGTCACTGAATGTGTCCGCATTCCGGTGACCCCAGCCACCTCTAGTGACATTGTCGCCTCAGAGATAACAATCCCTCACCCCACTCCCGGAACTTCGACATCTGCCCCTCCTCTTCCCTATACCTCCCCATCCGCTGTTGTTACCTCCGTCACAATGCAGACCTCCTCACGGCTTCCGGTATACCCCTCCTCCCTCCTTCAGCCTCTTCTAATCTAGTTCTTGAACACATACTTCCTACAGGCCCGCCGTTTACTTCACACTCGCCTATCACTCGATCCGACCTCTCACAGTCTTTCCCAGAATCACACCATTCATTGATAGTCACTATTGCTCCCGGCACTTCACCAGGACCGACGACCTCATCACTTGACCTGGGTGCCGTTGCCAAGGATGGTGGTAGCCCGAAACCTGGATTGCGCAAGGAAAAGGACGCTCTTGACCCCCTTCTGTGAATCGCGCAAATACTATGACCACCCTAGACCTTCCGCCAACGTTATCACCATATGTTACTGACTCGGACGAACTCGTCGCGGGACCTTTTCTACAGGAGCCAGATGCTAAGTATACAGCTGATGATCCTCTGCATTGCCTGCATGATATGGTTTAACGCGTCCTCCAATCTCCTGGATGCGTGGATATCACTATACTATTATAGTAGTGTTATTCAATATTTTTTCTCATCTGATCTGAGCACTGCTGCCAAGGATGGTAGGAGCCCAAAGCCTAGCTTGCGCAAGGATAAGGACGTTGGCTCTCTCACGGTGAATCGTGGGATTTATACAAACACTATGACTACTCTAGATCCTCCACCACCATCCTTGTCACTTCCACCGGATGCCGACTCGGACATAGCAGCCATTGCGGGTCCATCACAGTGGGCTGAGCGTACCGGAGATTATTCGCATACTTCGTATTGCCTTTATGATATCGTTTAATGCGTCCCCCAATCTCCTAGATGTGTGCGTGCGATTGGATATGTATTTTGTTCTCGAAACCACCATACTGATTCTATTAGACACTTTTCTCATCTGTATATATCGTCTTATTATTATGCTGTACAAATACCGTGGCATAGACCCGAGTAGCATGGGGGAATATGAGTGACGAGTCTCGGCCTATGACCCACTGCAAGCTGATTCGCGCACCCAACTCGCGGCTTGGAACTGACACGGAGGCCTTCGCTTGCACCCAGGTAACCATCTCTGTCTTCTCACATTTGACAGTGTCTATGAAAACTAGTTGCTTGGGTCTCTTGTTGAGAGCAGCGCGAGGCATGTTGTAGAGTCGATACGATGGAGCCATTCCAAGAGGGCAGAGCACTCATGACAGCATTTAACAAGTCGGTGAGTGCAAGTAAAGATGGTATGTGGTTGAGACAATAAAACATCAAGAACGACAAACTCTTGTACACGTCTGAGACCAACGTTGGCATACCGCCATAGGACTGTTTCGCTGTAGGTGCTGGGTGAAGGTGACAACATTGAGAACACCACCACCCACATGGCGCTTAGCCAGAGCGATCACTCCTGCATGTGCTTGCACAGCGAGGACTGAGTCGAGTTTGAGGGACGGGTCAAAGCCGAATATGGTCGGGTCGTGGCGATTACTCCGGGTGCGGCAGCTGTGTCACCGGCAATGCAGGGTCTGATGAGCGAGCATGTGCCAGCTTGCCAGCTTATATTGGTAGGTTGTGTCTCTTCCCTGAGAGAAAGGCGCGTTAGCAGATGAAAGGAGGAGGTAGAGAATGCGTACGACTGTACCCTGCTTTGGAAAAGCTGTTGAGAAAGCGCCTCAAGAAAGCTCCCTTCTCTGAAAGTGTGATCATCCTCTCCTTTGACCACTTCTCGACGTTGGAACGGAAGACCCGTAGAAAGGGAAACTGGTCATTTGTGCTAGTGAGTAGTGCGCCATCTCTGTCTATGAGTCATAGACCGGGGGACGGAGGGCAAATTGTCATAGGAGGCAGGTACCTGTTGAAGAAGTTTGTTGGGCTTTGGTGGATGAGATTGATGAGAAACAAGGGCAGAGGACACTATAGTGAGGGTGAAACACACGGTACTTGATTACAGACTCTACAGTCGGAGAGGACGGCACCAAGCTTGAAGACTGGGACAAACTCGAACATGGTCGGGGAGGACTGGGCCGTGGCGATCGCGTCAATCACAGCGGAATTGTCGCCTAAGATGGGAGGTCTCTGCATCTGAGAGCGAGCGTCAGTTGGTGAAGCAAAAAGAGGGGCAGAGACCGTACGGCTGCCCTGCTTTACAAGACATGTCGACAAGGCGCTCCAAGCAGGCGTTCTTCTTTGGGGGCATTCCTTTATCCACTCCTTGACACGTGCAGCACATGCAGTTTCGTTGTTTGTACTGGCAAGATATAGGAGCGCGTTGGAGACCGGAAGACGGAGGGCAGGTTGTCGTGAGAGCAAGCGTGAGAGTGTGCAGTAAAGACCCACGGTCACGTCACGCAGTCACGCCCTATGTCACAAAGAGCGGTCACTCTGGCCGATCGCTGGACGTTCGAAAGTGTTCTACAAGACTAGGCTACCCCGCCGCATTGTACTCTCTAACAATCAACACACATCATAGTCTTCACTGAAATGTCACAGGCTCCTCACGAGGCCAACAACGTACCCAACACAGGATTTGATGAAGGTACAGTTCTCCCACATGAGTCTATCCTCGTAATTCTCACCAAGGTTCTCACCTCACTGCCGCTAAAATAGGTGACTACCAGTACCCAACCCCATCGGCACAGAATCAACCATCACATGGTGTATCTAATTTCGTCGATGGCTCCGGGCCTATATTTTCAATGTACATGGAAATGGCGACGGAAGAGGACAAGAAGATGGCTGAGAATTGGAAAGCGGATGCAGACGGGATCCTCATATTTGTGAGTCTCTGCCTTTAATCCGGTGCTCCATACCGACTCAATTATTATAGACTGGTTTATTCTCTGCCGCTGTTGCGTCCTTAATCTCGGTGTCGGTTCAGGACATTCGGCCGAATCCACAGGATACCTCCAATTTCTACCTCGCGAACATCTATCAGACCACCGCTGACCCTAATAGTTTGAGTTCCCTCCCTTCCTCCCCTCCCCAATTTTCTCCACCTAATTACGCCGTTTGGGTGAACTCACTTTGGTTCATGAGCCTGGTGATCAGTCTTACCTGTGCCCTACTCGCGACGTTAGTGCAGCAATGGGCACGAAGATATCTCAAGGCCACTCAGTCGCGTTACAGTCCGCACAAACGAGCACGGATCCGTGCGTTCTTTGCTGAAGGTGTCGACAAGTATCTCCTTCCGTCGGCGGTCGAAACACTTCCCGCACTTCTCCACATTTCCCTGTTCCTGTTCTTCGCCGGCCTGGTTGTGTTCCTATGCAACGTCAATATCACAATTTTCAAGTTGGTGTTGTCATGGGTTGGGATTTGCACGGCTTTGTATGGATCCATCACAGTTATGCCAATCATTCATCAAGACAGCCCATACTATACATCGCTTTCGTCATCTGTGTGGCTCGTTGTTACTGGGATACCATATGTCATCTATGGGGTCCTTCGGTGGTTTACTTCGTCCGTGAACTTCCATCATAGGACCTACTCTCACTTTTGGGATTGGGAGGAAAGTTATCGAAACATGCTCGTGCAGGGCATGCAGAAGACTGCCGAGAAAATTGCTCTGATACGCCGATCAGACATCGACGCTCGCACCTTCATGTGGACGTTCGACAGTTTGGACGAAGATCACGAACTGGAGCGCTTCTTTTCCGGCTTACCCGGCATCCGCAGCTCCAAGGTGGCCGACGATCCTCTGCCCGGTCTCACTGATGAGGCCAAAGACAAACTTTCCGATGCATTGATAGGACTCTTTGACCGAACTTTCTCATCCGATTTACTTCCTGGGCCTCTCAAAAACCACCGGGCCATCATCTGTGCGAAAGCCCTTGATCCGCTGCAATTTCCCTATGCATTCTGGCGTATCCTCCACGGGGTCATTTCCTCGGATCAACATAGGGGGCTGCAAACAACCGAATTTATCCGTGTCATTCGAGGTTGGCGCAGTGGTGAAGACCGACACACTGTATTACTTGGAGAGGCCATTTTCACCTGTCTTATTGCAGGAGCGCAACGCCGCGACGACTCTTGGCTTATCTCGGCCCCCAACAGACTAGGAATCCCAGAAGCTGACCTCCGACGCTACGCCACAGACAGCAGCTTGTCACTTACAAGCTTGATTCACATCGCCGGCTACCAATTTAGCCAGTTCGGTAAACTGTCCTGGCGAGATAAGTGGTTCTCGGTGGTTCTGATGGTGGCTTCGGAATTCAATGTGCAAGATACATCACCCGATTTGCAGCGCAAGTTCTGTGCACTCTGGAATAAAATCGTTCTCAAAGCGCAGAATGACGACGATCAGCGGATGGTGATGTGGATCCTCAGACCGATTCGGGACGTATACATGGCTCTTCATGAAGGTACCGATACTGCCCCAACACGGTTCTCCGCCTCCACCCTTGATTGGAATGGCCCTCTGAATGACCCAAGCTCATATCCACTGTGCAACTTTGTTGGCCATATTCACGAGTCTTCCTTCACAATTTCAGCTCACTCTGTCCTTCACGATAATGATGCACTGCTCCCCGCTCCCCTTACCTGTCCTGATGTGCCTTCCTCATCCATATCCTTACCTCACGTCGTTGAAAGCCTCACAGATATACCGCTTGACGACTTCCACCCCCAGACAGCTCATCAGACGACCACCGAAAGCTTTTCATTTCCTATCACTTCACCAGATTCAGCGGCTGCTGATGCGTTTGTCACCTCTGGTGGAACAATACCCCACCCTACTTCCGCAACCTCGGCATCTGCTCCTCCTCTTTCCTTTACCTCCCCATCCGTCTCCATTACCCTTCAGCACAACGCAGACCTCATGGCGCCTTCTGGTCCACCAAACCACCCTCCAGATTCTTATCCAATTCCTGACAATACACTTCCTACAGGTTTGTCGCTGTCTTCACACCTGCCCATGACTCGATCTGACCTCTCGCCTTCTTACACAGAACTTCATCGTTTGGAAATAACCCCTACTACACCCAGCGCTTCGACAAAGCCAGCCTCTGCACCTGATCTGCGTTCCACTGTCGAGCATGACGTCAGCCCGGAACCTGGTCCACACAATGAAAACGACACTCTTGACCCCTCACCGATCCACCCAACCAACGCAAACACCCTGGTCACCCCAGATCCTCCACAGCACTCCCCATCGGTCGCTGACATGTACCCGGCCATTGCGAGCACATTACCGCATGAACCAAGTGTTGAGCATACAGGAGATCGTCCACCACAGCTCTTGCATTGTCCGTATGATATAGTTTAACATCCCCCAGTCTCTTAGATGCGAATGTACGATATATTCTTGTTGGACTCTTGATATCATCATTACGGATATTATTCAATACCTTTTGCTTTTTCTCATCTTGTGTATATGCCGTCCTATTACATGATACAAATATCGTGGCGAAATGTGTACGCTTGGTAGAATGACAAGCCGCGAGTGAGGAGTCTTAGCGATCCCCTTGAGTGAGCCGATGAGCGTACCTGGCAGAGACGCGGGGGCCTGCGCGCACTTATCCTATGCTTGCGCAGTGAGGACCGCATCGAGCTTGAAAAGTGTGTCGATGTCGAAGATGGTTGAATAGGACAAGGCGGTGGCCACCATATCACACAAGTGACTGTCACCTGCGATGTGGGGTCTAGCGCGCGGACGTGTGTGAGCTTATTCCCGGAAAGTAAGGCGGTGAAACGGAGGGGCAGATGATGGGTATGACTGTCCCACTTTGGAAATGACGTTGACAACGTGCTCCAAGGAAGCGCTCTTCTCTGAAAGCATTATCATCCGCTCCTTCAGCCACTTCTCGGCGTCGCGGCGGGAGGCCCGCAGCACGGAAAACTCGCCATTTGTGCTACATAGCGAGGAGCGCATCATTTCGGCATATGACTCATAAACCGGAGACAAAGGACAGATTGTTGTGGGAGTGGAAGTGTGTTGAAAAAGTTCGTCAAGCTTTAGTGGACGAGAAACGAGGGCCAGAGGAAAACATGGGGAGGTATAAACGCACGCGCAGCAAGTTACTTGATTGTGGACTCTACGGTTGGGGAATGACGGATCGATGATATGCCTTTTTGTTTCTGGAAAAATGGATCGGCCGGAAATTTAATAGGTAAGCGTACAAATTTTCGAAGAGTTATTTGACCTTTGTTGGGAACCGGTAATGAGACGGGATGGTCGAGACAGCGTTGGTACACCGTGGTGAGAACCCTTTGCTAACTCCTTGACACCCCAGTACGACAGATAAGACCTCTCTTCGCCCCACAACAGCTTTAGTTAGAAGTGCCCTCGACCATAATTGTCTATCACGTCGATTGGACATAGGGTACATGCAAGGGTACTTCGTTCCAATTTTGATTCACTGAACGAGATGCACCCCGTGAGGTGGTCTGTGCTTCGCCCAAAATTAGATGCGAAGAAAAACGTGCCTACATAACTTGTATTTTAAATCACTCTCCACAAATAATGAGGTAGCGTGGGCTCTTGTCGCTTTCACGGATGTGTAGACATCAGCGACTCAGCGTAGCCAAACCGTTAAGAAACCTGACTCAACAGAGCCAACAATCTTGATATCGACTTGCGTCATCAAGTCAAGTCACCCCAATGCCATCGTCTTTTATACAGAGTAACCCAGGACTCAGGACACAACCCGAGTTCGCAGGATAACTCGCATTCTCTTTCGCCAATATCCACTGGATTCTCGCTCCGCGTATGTCTATTCGGGAAATATGTACTGGATATCGACCACTGGCGTTGAGTTTTGTGCTAGACGCCTTCGGTGCACCCCGCAGACCATCTTTTCGCCCGATTCTAAGCGTGAGTGATAATTGATAAGCCCCCAAACAGAGTCCGTAAGAGACTCAACCACGACCACTTACGACGGCACCTAAAACTAATCATCGACCCCATGATATACGAAGTTTTAGGCAACGCTCCAACCCAACTCGTTTTTCAGCTTCGCAAAGCACCTGAAGCACCCCTGCCGGTTTCTCATAATAGGTGACGCTATGTCCTTCACGAGGGAACGTTGACATGTGGAAGTGCCTTATGAGGACCCGTCCATCTATGTCCGCCATAGCTTGATACGTAGTTCAGACCACGCGCATCGCCGCAGTGAGCTGGAGTGCCTCGTCAGTGACCCTTCCGTCTGACAATTGCGTTGGTAGGAAGAAAGGAAGGCGAGTTTGGCTGCGAGAAGTCAGGAGTGCACAGTGATAAGGAGTGCGAGACGATCGCCGGCGCGAAGGTCGAACGAGGAGTCGAACCGAATGTATGCGCAGCGGTGCGGAACCTCTGACGGTCTGAGCGAGCTTGTCGGTTAACAAGCCGGCGCGGAATCGTTTTATTTACAATAACCGCAACGTATGGTTATTACCAAGGAGAAAAAGAGGGCGGTGGAGAGCTCACTGTCATGGCCTAGAGCTCGGCTTGGGTTGCGTACACGCAGCACGGCGGCTACTTGCACGTAGGTTCTGGTTGGTGCTCTGGAATACGCGGCTGGCGAGAATAAGTAGACGCACATAGCGCTCGAGCTGAGCGGCATCCAGAACTGCATTTACTTGATGTATTTTTGTGTCGTCGTCAGGGCCGGGCGTAGAACGGAGACAGATTCTCGGGATACTACGTACCGTGCTCCCCGGTGGTGTCTACGTGTATGTGCTGCCAGGCGTACAGCTCGCCAAACTCTCCGCTTGAAAATATCCAGAGTACAAATAGCGGGTGCAGTTACGTAGCGAGGGCAGCATCGAGCTTGAAGAGCAGGACGAAGTCAAAGATGGTCGGTTCGGATAGGGCCGTGGCGACAGCGTCAATCACGGCGCGCTATTCCGCTTGTAGTGCGGTCTCTGCACGGAGATCGGGCGTCAGTTGGTGAAGCAGGAAGAGATGCAGAGACCGTACAGCTGCCCCGCTTCAGAAAATGCGTCGACAAGGCGCTCTTCTCCGGGGGAGTGAACTCCCAAATGAGCCACTTCTCGACATCAAAGCAGGGGACCTGCAGCATGTGCAGTTTCGTTTGTGCTGGCGATATCCATGGGAAGTGTTGGAGACCGGAAGACGGACAGCAGATTGTCGTGGGAGCGGATCTGGCAAGCTTCAGTTGTGTCGTTTGCGGACCTACGGTTACGCGGTCACGTGCGTCTCGTCGGATCGTGAACGAGGCACTCAACGATGACTAATTAGTACCGTAGACTTCAATGTCCCGGGCACCTCGCCAAGATGACAGCTCAACCAAGCCAGGTATTGACCCGAGATCTGGTACTTTTCTCCCACTTGGCTTTATCCCCGTCACTCACGCAGATGACACCAGTACTACCCACCTCAGTCGGCGCAGAATCAAGCATCCCAGGCCGCTGAGGGCGTGTCTGACTTCGTCGATGGCTCCGGACCCATTTTTTAAATTTAGAAATGGCTTCGGAAGAAGACAAGAAGATGACGAAAGTATGAAAATCAGATGCTGATATGATTCTTATATTTGTGCGCCTCCGTAATTTAATGCCGTGCTTGACCCTAACTTAATGATCACAGACCGGTTTATTCTCTGTTGCCGTTGCATCTTTGATCTCGATGTTCATTCAGGATATTCGACCGAACCCACAGGACACCTCCAACTCCTAGTTTGCAAACATCTATCAGACCATTTCCAATTCGAGTCAATCCAATATCCCCTTCCCTTTTTCCCACTCCCATTTTCTCCACCAACGTATGCTGTCTGGTCAATTCACTTTGGCTCTGAGCTTGGTCATCAACATTTCTTGTGCTCTTCTCACGACGTTGCTACAACAGCAGGCGCGAAGATACCTCAAGGCCAATCAGCTACATTACAAGTGAGCTCGGATCTGCGTGTTCTTTGCCGAAGGCATCGACAAGCGCGGGCCTGCGGATTGAGGAGCATACCGGGCTGTGACATGGGGGCCTCTGCGTCCACCTGGGCAGCTATCTCTATCTTCTCGGCTTCGAAAACAAGTCGCTCGAGTCTTATTGGGTGTAGGGTCGGGCATCTTGCAGAGTCAATATGATGGAACCATCCCAAGATTGGAGACAAAAGCGTTGCCGGAGGGCACTCGTGGAGGATTACCTACCAGTCGGTGAGTACAAGTAGACATTTACATGACATGTAGTCGAGAGAATGCTGTTGCCGTTGGTATCAAGAACGACACGTTACACGTTTGAGACTGATGAGGGCATCCCACCATAGGTGTTTCAGACTGCTTCACTGCGCGGCGCCGGGCAAGGTGACGACGTCAAGCGTAGCTATAAACCATGTGGGCCATCCCGCGAGGCGCTTAACCAACAGCGCCCACTCCTGCAGACCAAATACATCTGCGTAGGCTTGCCTATGAACAAGGTGGTGCAGACAGCCTTTATATATGATTGCGTCGACGCGGGGCCATTCTCCAGGAAGAAAGTAAATGGGCGAGAGACGACTTACTATCGATGGTCCAGCTCTCTACTTGAGTCGCGGACACGTCCCGTGTTTCCAGGTGGTGACTCCATGCGCGTGCTGGCAGGGGTGCGGGTCATTCCGCCCGCCACTTGGGAATAGTATCTGGTGGAGCCGCGTAAAGAGCGACTACGCTTACGCAGCGAGGACCGTGTCACTTTGAGGAAACGGCCAAGAAGACGATCAGGTCTGACAGGGTCATGGCAATCACATTGAATTTTACAACCTATGCGCCTGTTCAGCGAGAGGAGGTATGCAGGTCTGCACGGACAGCGAGGCACCTCAGGAGGTGAAGTAGGGAGAGAGGCAGGGGACGCACCGTGGCTCCGCTTTGGAAAAGACGGCGGGAAGCGCTTCCAAAAGGTACTATACAGAATTGTTAATGGAGATGAGAAGCGTTCATTGTTCCAGTACCGATGCATTCGACTGAGAGTAAGGCGGCCAGCGGTAGGGTTATGGTTACATCACTGAGTCGGTTTGAGTTCAGCGCTAATCGATATTTGCTTGCGGTTCGCTCGAACTGGGCAAAGGCGGTCACTCCGGCCATTCCATAAGTGTTCTACCGCACCGCACCGCACCGCACTCTCTAACGATTTATACATATCAAAGTCCTCACTGCAATGTCCCAAGCTCCTCACGAGGCCAGCGACGTACCCAACGCAGGATTTGATGAAGGTAACACTCTATCCTTGCCGTTCTCACCAAGGTTCTTACTTCCCTGCCGCAAAAATAGGTAACCACCAGTACCCACCACCATCAGCACAGAATCAAGCATCACATGGTATATCTAATTTCGTCGATGGTTCTGGGCCTATATTCTCCATGTACATGGAAATGGCGACAGAAGAGGACAAGAAGATGGCCGAGAACTGGAAAGCGGATGCAGACGGCATCCTCATATTTGTGCGTCTCTGTCCTTTGATCCGGTGCTCATACTGGCTCAATTGTCACAGACCGGTTTATTCTCTGCTGCTGTCGCATCCTTGATCTCAGTCTCAATTCAGGATATTCGACCAAACCCACAGGACACCTCCAATTTCTATCTCGCAAATATCTACCAGACTACCGTCGACCCCAATATCTCGACTTCCCTCCCCACTTCCCCTCCCCCATTTTCTCCGCCAAGCTATGCAGTTTGGGTGAACTCACTGTGGTTCATGAGCTTGGTGATCAGTCTTACCTGCGCTCTGCTTGCGACGTTGTTGCAGCAATGGGCACGAAGATATCTCAAGGTGACTCAGACGCGTTACAATCCACATAAGCGAGCACGAATTCGTGCATTCTTTGCCGAGGGGGTTGACAAGTATCTCCTCCCATGGGTGGTCGAAACATTACCCGCTCTACTCCACATTTCCCTGTTCCTGTTCTTCACCGGCCTGGTTGTGTTTCTATCCAACGTTTATATCACGATTTTCAAGTTGGTGTTGTCGTGGGTTGGCCTTTGCACGGCTGTGTACGGATGCATCACATTGATGCCAATCTTTCGTCACGATAGCCCATACTACACATCGCTTTCATCCTCTGTGTGGTTCATTGCTTTTGGTATACTAAGCGCCGTCTTTCAGGTTCGTCGGTGGTTCTTTTTGTTGGTTCACTATCGTCGCCCGGTCTTTTTGAGAACCAGGGGCCGTTGGGACAAATTGCTCATGCAGGGCATCCAGAGGACAGCTGAGAAAACTGCTCTGGAGTCCCGATCAGAGATCGACACCCGCACCTTCACGTGGACATTCGACTGTCTGGACGAAGATCACGAACTGGAGCGCTTCTTTTCCGGCCTACCCGGCATCCGCAGCTCCAAGGTGGTCAAAGATCCTCTGCCCGGTCTCACCAAAGAGGCCAAAGACAAGCTTTCCGATGCATTGATAGGATTCTTTGACCGCACTTTCTCATCCAATTTGCTTCCCAGGCCTGTCAAAAACCACCGGGCCATGATCTGCGCGAAAGCCCTTGATCCGCTGCAATTTCCTTTTGCATTTTGGTATATCCTCGACAGTGTCATTTCTGGCGATCAACATGATGGATTTCAAACTGCCGATTTTGTCCGTGTCATGCGAGGTTGGCGCAGTGGTGGAGATCGAGAAACTGCATTACTTGGAGAGGCCATGTTCACCTGTCTTATTGCAAGAGCGCAACGACGTGGCGACTCTTGGCTTATTTCCGACCCCAATAAACTGGGAATCCCAGAAGCTGCCCTCCGACGCTATGCCACAGACGGCACCTTGTCACTTACAAGCTTGATTTGTATCACTCGCTACCAATTTGGCCAGTTCGGGAAACTGCCCTGGCAAGACTACTGCTTTGCGACGGTTCTAATGGCAGCTTCGGAATTCGATGTGCGAGATACGTCACCTTATCTGCAGCACGAGTTCTGCGCACTCTGGAATCAAATCGTCCTCAAAGCGCAGAATGACGACGATTGGAAGGTGGTGGCATATATTCTCAAACCAATTCGGAAGGTATACATCGCTCTTCATGAAGGTACCGATGCTGCCCCAACACGATTCTCCGCCTCCACCCCTGTTTGGGATGGCGTTCTGCTCGACCGAAGCTCGTATCCACGTTGCAACATCGTTGGCCATACTCACGACTCTGCCTCCGCAACCTCAGCTCAGACTGTCCTGCACGATAATGATGCGCCGCTCCCTGCTCCCCTTACCAGTCCTGATGTGCCTTCCTCGTCCATATCCCTACCTCACGTCATCGAAAGCCTCACAGATATACCGCTTGATGACTTCCACCCCCAGACCGCTCATCCGACGACCACCGAAAGCCTCTCATTCCCTGTCACTGTACCAGATCCAGCGACCGCTGATGCGTTTGTCACCTCTGGTGGAACAATACCCCACCTTACTTCCGCAACCTCGACATCCACCCCTCGTTTCCCTACCTCCCCACCTGCTGCCGTTACCCTTCAGCACAACGCAGACCCCATGGCGCCCTCCGATCTACCAAACCACCCCTCTTCAGCTTCCTATCCGATTATTGACAACACCCTTCCTACAGGTTTGCCGTTGCCTTCACACTTGCCCATGACTCGCTCTGACCCCTCGTCTTCTTTCACAGAACGTCATGATTCAGAAATAATCCCTACTACTCCCAGCGCTTCAATAGGGCTGGCCTCTGTGCATGATCTGCGTGCCGCTGTCGAGGACGATGGCAGCCCGAAGCTTGGTTCACTCAAGGAAAAGGAGGCTCTTGATCTCCCCTTGGCGAGTCGCTCAATCTACGCAAATGCTATGGCTACCTTAGATACGCTACTTCAATCCCCGTCACCATCGGCCACTGATATGGACCCAGCCATCACAGGCCCTTCACCACGTGAACCAAATGCCGAGGGTACGGAAGGAGGTCGTCTACCACGGCCTTTCCGTTGTTCGTATGACATCGTTTAACGTCCTCCGATCTCTTTGATGCGCGTGTGCGATATAGGGTATATATTCCTATAGGGCTCCTGATATCACCATTACTGGTACTATTAAAAACACTTTCTCATATCGTGTGTATGTTGTCCTATTACATGGTACAAATATGTGGCGAAATGTGTAAACTTGGTCAAGTGGAGAGTTGTGAGCAATCTCGGAAGTCGCCTCAAGTGGGCCAGTAAGCGCATCAGGAAGTGACGCGGAGGCCTCTGCGCTCACACGGGTAGTCATCTCTTTTCCCTGAGCTCCGATAGTGTCTGCGAATAGTCTCGTTGAGAGTAGCGTTGAGATACTTATAGAGTTGATACTATGCAGGGCCGTTCCGAAATGGGGAGGCAAGGACGTTTCAGGTAGTGCGCGTTCAGTTACAGGGCACTCGTAGCAAGCTCAACGGGCCAGTGAGTATGATTAGACATGGAAAAGGCATGCGGTCAAGCGAATTCTGCTGCCGTTAACAAATCTTTGTTCGCATTTGAAGCTGACGTGAGAACACCATCCTACCTCAAGAGTCTCAGACTGCTTTGCTACCGGCGTCACCACTGCCAAGACTGCTTCGTAACAGCGCTAGGCGAAAGCGACAATGTCAAGCACTCCTACAGGCCAGGCGGGCCACCCTGTGAGGCTCACTCCTCCCAACCGAATAGCATGCAACGTCTGCGGGTCACGCGAGCTTGCAAGTTGACAAGTCGACGCGGGTCTCTTTTTATTCATAATAACGTTAGCGCGGTACAGGAAGAAAGTATTGATGTAAAGAAAAGTGTTTGGCAGCGGAGGTGGAGGGAAGGCTTACTTCCCATCAGTGACCCAGCGCTCTACTTGGGTCGCGGATAGGTGCCATATTCCCCGGTGATGTCTATGACGTGCACGTGCCGGTAAGCGTCCAGGCCGTCCAGCCCACCACATTGGAATATTTGGAAGAGCATGAAGAACGAGTGCAGTTGCGCAGCGAGGACCACGTCGAGTTCGTGGACCGGGTCAAAGTCGAAGATGGTCAGGATAGGTAGGGCAGTAGGGTAGAATGCAGTAGGTCGCATCACCTGGAACGCGGGTGGACGTGAGTAAGCTCGTAGTGGCAAGCCATGTCTCTGCCTGGGGGGCGGGGTGGGCTAATGGGCGAAGAAAAGTGAAAGGTAGGAGACGTACAGGCTGCCCAGCTTTGAAAAGACACCAACACGACACTCCAAGAACACCCACTTTTCCGATGGCGTGATCTCCCACTTCTTTAGTCGCTTCTTGACTTCGGCACGAAGCTCGTGGTTTGTGCAGGTGAGTTCGAGGAGTGTGTTATTTGACAAGAGACAGAGGGCACATTGTGGGGAGTCTTGGACTGCTTGGCTACCAGCGCCATGACACCCTCTGTGCGGCGCTGGGCAAAGACGACGACTACGACGACACCCGCGGGCCAGGCAGGCTACGGCTACCGGGGCGAGGGACAGCGCTCACTTCTACGAATCGAATACGACTGCCCGGGCTGGGCTTTGAACAAACTGGCGCGAACCACTTTTTATACGACAGTGTCAATGTGGGATAATCCTCCAGGAAGAAATAAGGAAAAGGGTTGAGTAAGGGTGGAGGGAAGACGCACCATCGACAACCCAACACTCTACTCGGGTACGGAAATGTACCGTATTCTGGTGGTGTCTGTGTGCCTGCGCTGCCAGGTGTGCAGGCTGTCCAGCCCGAGCTACTTGGGAATATCTAGAGAAGTGCGAAGAGTGAGTGTGCTTGCGCAGCGAGGACTGCGTTGAGTTTGAGAAGGAGGGTCAAGACAATAGTTAGGTCAGACAGGGCCATGGCGATCGTGTGAAGTATGGCGAGCTGCGTGGCCTGCAATGTGAGAGGACGTGAGTGAGCTTTGCCACGGTATGACACAGGTCTGTACACAGAGCGAGGCACGTCAACGGGTGATCCGGTGATGGGGAGAGAGAGGCAGAGTACGCACGGCTGTGATGACCAAACGTTGGGAGGCAGACGGATTGCTTCGCAAGTTGTGCTAGTATAATATGTCCATTCACGTTGCGCATCAACCTCAGGTTGATGCATGTCAATTGGCCAATTAACCCCCCCCCCCCCCCCTCGCTCGTAATATCAACCTATGGCATCCACCCGACCTCCCAGGATCCTCTGTGTCCTCTTTCGCCAAGTTCTCCCAGACATTCTGGCAAACAACTATTGACTCAAATGAAATAACCCCTTCAGCTTCGAGATTATGAGGCGCCAGGGGACCCACTGACACGCCCCGTAGACCCTCCCGTTGCCCTGTTAAAGCGTGAGTGATAATAAAAACATCATGGCTTAAACCCGGGCAACGTGGGTAAATATGAGTGATGAGTACTATGAGTTTCGACCTTCCCTATGACACGCTCCAGGCTGATGCGCGCACCTACGGAAGCCTCTGTGTGCATCTGGGTGGCAATCTCTATATTCTCAGCTTTGGTGGTTACTGCGAAAACCAGTTGCTGGGGCTCTTGTTAAGAGCAGCATCGGGCGTCTTACAGAGTCCATACGATGGAGTAATTCCAAGATGGAGGGATGGTGGGTGGGACGAGTTACAGGGCCCTTATGACACATTGGTTAACAGGTCCGCAAGTACAAGTAAACGTTTACATAGCATGTAGTCAAGAGAAGGCTACTGGTGCCGACACCAAGAATGACATATCCTTGTGTGCATTTGAGACCTACATGGGCATCCCACAACAGGACTGCTTCACTGCCAGCGCCGGATGAAGGTGAGGACATCGAGCATGCCACCCTGCGAGACACCGCCCACTATTACGTGTGCCTGCGCAGCGAGGACTGAGTCGAGTTTGAGGAGCGGGTCAAAGTCGAATATGCTTGTGTTGAACAGGGCCATGGCGGTTGCGTCGGGCGTAGCAAGCTGCGTCGGCTTCGATATGGGGTCTAATGAGCAGGTGGTTGTGAGTTTGTAGTGGTAGGCCGTGTCTCTGCCCAGAGAGTAAGGTGTGTGAAGGGGTGAAGCGAAGAGGGAGAGGATGCAAACGACTGTCCTGTTTTGGAAAAGACGTCGACGAAGAGTTACCAAAGCGTGATCACCCTCCTCAGCCACTTCTCGACGTCAGACTCGGAGGATCCACAGTATGGCCAGCTTGTCGTTTGTGCTAGTGAAGAGCATTTCGTAGACTGGGAGAGGAAGGGTAGATTGTTGTGGTAGGTGGGAGCGTGTTGAAGAAGACCCTCAAGATTCAGTAGATGAGAAACGAGGGCCAGGAGACACTATAGCGGGAGGGAATACATATGCATTACTTGATCGTGGACTCTGTTCAAGCCAAGTCACTCCGATGTCACCGTGAATATCCAGATGACGTTATCTCAGCTTTCATACGGGAACTAACTTTGATAGCTAGGTCTAAGAAAATGCAGACTTTCAATGTTACGTTTCGACCCATACCCTTACTGTACCGGTTGCAACTACGGCGGTAAGGTAGATTAGTTGCGGACTTACGATAGGCGATTACGAGTACGATAGGAGATTGCGCGCTGATTGCTGACTGAGGACTATGCCACTAATACTAGTAGTAGTAGTATTAGGATTCGAGCTACTTACGTGATACGTTGGACGCTACATTACCGTGACTCATAGCAGCGCTTGAAAGCCTGCTCGACTTGTATTTAATCTGTCTTGTGAAGACCAAGATACGCCATCTTGGTCTTCTTGAATCGTCACTTGTTTCTTTCTCTCTTCATCTCTCTCTCTCTCTCTTCTACTACCTCTTTCGGAGAAGTGCACCTTCGAGTGTTCATCATTACCTGCACTTGGACCTTCGTGTCTTCAAGATAACCGTCGCGCCTGGACCTCCGTGTCTTCAGAGCATCCGCTAAGTTGTTACCGCCTCTGTAGAGCTCAAGTTGAGCTAACGTCGTGACGACATTACATTAAGACCAAGATACCACCGTGGCCGTAACAACAAGAGACCAGTGGACGAGCTTCCGTCCGTACTCGCTCCCAAGAAGAGGAGAACGTAACGTCCCCACGCACTTTCTACAAGCTGCTAGTTGGAGGGAAAGACAAGAAGAAACCGGATATTTTGTGGAGTTCAACGGACCTAGTAGATTCCGACCAGTTGAGTTCAACTTCGACCACTTGTGTTGGACGGAGGTTACGTGGAATCCTATAGAGTCCCAGTGGGACGTCATACGACCGGCCGGACCTAGATACCAGTGCGATATCGACGCCCGAGAACTCAACAGCCGAGCAGATTGGGGCCCCATCGACGGGCAAGTACGAGAACACTCTACTGGAGAAGTGGTATCAGAAGAAGAGGAACAAAGCCAAGACGAGAGTGAAGGACGAGAGCCTAACCAAACAGAAACTAGCGGAGGAGCAATACAAGATCTCCTCATCGAACGAGCTGAGTCCGCACACATTACCGAACCAGAACCAATTCACATTCGATCACCAGCCATTATGGCGACAATAACAAGAGCAATGGAAGAGGTCGCGATTGAAGAAGCGCGCGCAATACGAGAAGAAGCGCGAGAGATCCTCATGCCCATTAACCCTGAAACCGGTGTACGAATGACTGCAGACGACGCAGCCATCTTCCGAGCAATAGGGTCAGACCGAGGAGACCCCCCATCCAGACGACAACCTGCACTAGACCTCCCACCGGGAAGGGGAGGACCGGGCGAGGACCCGCCACCGCCACCAGGGGGGGGTATCCCGTTTGATCTACGAAGAACCGAACCACCAAGAATGCCACCCATGGGACCGCCAGGTGGCGGAGGAGGCGATGGCGGAGAAGGAGGAGGTGGTGGAGATGCCAGAGGAGGAGGACATCATAACGAAAAACTAACCGGCGAGCCACCTTCCATTTTTGACGGAGACAGACTCAAAGTAGACCAATTCCTAACACAGTGGCATGTCTATTGGGGTATGAATTTGGACGCCCCTATCATGTGCAACGACTACAGAAGATGCCTTCTGTTTCTTTCCTACATCAAAGGCGGAGCGGTCAGCGAATGGGTTCTATCCTTCCTGAACTGGCTCAACAGGCAGATACAACGGGGAATAAGTCCCTACACTCGCGACCTATGGGACACCGTAGCCAATGGATTCAGCCAGAGGTTCGAAAACACGCTAGAAAGGGAACAAGCCCAAGCTATACTACGGAAAGGTTACAAAATGACGGGAGAAGACATTGACAAGTACGTCAATGATTTTGAACAGCTCGCACGGAAAGCTCACTACCGCCTCAATGAACCCCAAACCATCGACCTCTTTACGTTGGGTTTACCCAAGGAACTGTTCAAAAACGCGTTCCAGTTCGACGACCCCGTCACATTCGACGACTGGAAAAGGGCCGTCCTCAAGCGGCAGAAGAACTATATCCACCTCAAGGCGCGACTCAATGAATACAAAAACACGATGACGCAACCCAAGAAGCAGGGCGGCAATGCGGGATGGACACTCCCACAGAACCTGCCACAAACTAACCCGTGGGCGATGGACACCTCGGCTGATCGTGCAAAGGTGAGGCTCGCGGGGTCCGAGGACATCGATTTCAACAAACTGCCACACCGCGACTGGCCCACACCACCGTTCTCGCCGAGAGGAGGACCGGGAGCCAGAGGACGAGGGAGAGGAGGATCTCGAAGGGACTTAAGGAATGTCCTTTGCTATAACTGTCACGCTCCCGGCCACCTCTCACGAAATTGCCCATATCCGCGTACGCAGCAACAGTGGCAGGCTGCCCCATCCAGCAGCCGTATGACCGAAACTACGGGGTATCCTCAAGGACCCGTCTCGCAGTACGCGCCATTGCTGCCCGGGTATATGTCACCGGCGCCAAGCGTAACGCCCGCACCCCAAATCAACGCGACAAGCACGAAGACAGTGGGAGAACAGGCCAAAGAATGGCTCACACAGGTGGCCAACAGCACGGATGAAGTAAAAGATCTTATACTTCAAGATCTATGGGGAAAGAGGGTTTTCGGGACGCCTGAACCCGTCAGTCTGGGTGAGGGCTCTTCAATGTAATTCTGTAATTGTGACAACGCGCTACCGATCTATGAGAATCCCAGTGACTGTCCGTACAAATTACCAAACGACTGAAACAAAAGCGTTAGTCGACTCTGGCGCAACCGACAACTTCATCCGACCCAGCCTGGCAAAAAGGGCTGGTATCCAGACACAGCCACTGAGTACGCCTCGCAAGATATGGAATATAGACAACACGGAAAATAAAGCTGGGTTAATCACTCATTATGTTAACCTGGAGGTGAAAACACGGGGACAGATAAAGCAAATGACCTTCCTGGTCACTGACCTTGGAAGCGAAGACATGGTGCTAGGCTATCCATGGCTAAGTGCATTCGAACCAACGATCAGCTGGGCCACTGCCACCATACACCCCGACATGCAGCCGATAATATTAGCAACTACCGAAGCACTGCTATCAACAACGACCATTCGAGCCCTCATTGTGGCCGAAAAGGAAGACATTGTGCGGGAACTGGAGGAAGAAACGTTCGCTAGAGCCACTACCTCGACGGAGCTGGCCATACAAGCAAAACAACAACAAACGGCAGCAGTGCTCCCTCAGGAATACGCAATGTTTACCAGACTTTTCAACGAGCAAGCCTCGCACTGATTCCCCCCGGCAAGGCCGTGGGATCATGCAATAGACTTCAAACCGTCCGCGCCGGCCGCCATCGACTGCAAAATCTACCCTATGACCCAAAAAGAAGAGGGCGAACTCAAAGAGTTTCTGGAGGAGAAACTGAAGCAAGGGTATCTGCGCCCCTCCATCTCTCCGTACGCATCCTCCTTCTTCTTCATTAAAAAGAAGGACGGGAAACTACGCCCGGTACAGGACTACCGGGTCATCAACTCCCACACCATTCGGAATCAATACCCGCTACCGTTAATACAGGACCTCATCCTCGACCTCAGCAATGCCCACATCTATACAAAACTCGACATCCGATGGGGCTACAACAACATACGTATTCGCGACGGCGACCAGGAGAAGGCAGCGTTCAAAACTAAATTCGGCCTCTTCGAACCCATGGTCATGTTCTTCGGGCTCACTAACTCCCCCGCCACCTTCCAAGCCATGATGAACCACATCTATCGCGACACCATAGCAAAGCACGAGCGACTGGGCACTACCATACGCGTCTACATGGACGATATCGGTATCGCTACTCACTTTGATCACGATCTAGCGGCCCATATAGACGCCATCTGCGATGTTTTACGCGTTGCGGAGGAACACGACCTCTACTTCAAACTCGAGAAGTGCCTGTTCCATCAACTGCGGATGGATTACCTGGGGGTAATCCTTGAAAGGGGGGTGACCCGAATGGACCCTGTAAAAGTTCAAGGAATCAAGGATTGGCCAACACCAACAAAAGTCAAAGATGTCCGCTCTTTCCTCGGCTTCTGTAACTTTTACAGACTCTTTATCCGCGGTTTCGCAACTCACGCTAAGCCACTCACTAAACTAACACGAAAGGACGAAGAATGGCGGTGGACTGAAGAAGAAGAAAAGGCGTTTAACACCCTAAAACGACTCGTGACGGAGGAACCGGTGCTAGCACACCCCATCCTTCAAGATCCATTCGAATTGGAAGTAGACGCTTCGGGCTATGCGGTGGGAGCCGTATTACTGCAAAAGAAATCTGACGGCAAGCGACATCCCATAGGTTACTACTCAGCGACGCTTTCCGAAGCCGAAAGAAACTACGACATCTACGACCTAGAGCTGCTCGCGATAGTTAAGGCCCTACGGAACTGGCAACCACTTCTCGCAGGTGCCCCCCACAAGATTAAAATCTATTCGGACCATCTAAACCTACAGTACTGGAAGTCACCACAGAAGATCAGCAGGCGAGTCGCCAGGGAAGTACTCGAACTTTCTGAATACGACTTCGAGATTCATCACATTAAGGGAAAGAACAACGGGCGGGCAGATGCACTGTCAAGACGACCGGATTACGACCAAGGCGTCGAGGACAACAGCGAAGTAGTGGTCCTGCCCCCTGAAATCTTTGTACGAACCCTTAACACCGCGCGCACCTTCATCGCCAACCCAAATCTACTACAACCACGCCACCAACAAGACGAAGAGGTGATCAAGATATGGATCGACCCTTATCGCCTTAAGAAAATACAAGGAGAATGGTACAAGGACGGCAGGTTCGTAATCACAGGGCCAGCGTCGACTCAATGAGTACTAATACACGACCATCACGACTTGCCAATACATGGCCATCCGGGAATTGCGAAAACTCAACGCATCCTGGAGAGACACTACTGGTGGCCGCGACTCCGAAGAGACGTATATGAATACGTGCAAGGCTGCGCAGAATGCCAAAGGAATAAAGTCAACACGAGGCCCATACGAGCCGCGCTGCATCCCATCACACCAATACTGGAAGCCATGCCGTTCCACACGGTGGCGGTGGACTTCATCACCAAACTCCCCATTTCCAAGGGGTATGACAGTATACTAACTGTCACAGACCACGACTGCAGCAAGGCCTCAATCTTCATCCCATGCCAAGAAGAAATCACCGCAGAAGAAACGGCGACTCTGTATGTCGCCCAGGTGTTCAAACGCTTCGGATTGCCGCGCAAGATAATAAGTGACCGCGACCCACGCTTCACATCCAAGTTTACCAGAGAAGTATGCCGCATTCTGGGGATTCAACAGAACATATCAACCGCATATCACCCACGTACTGATGGACAGTCCGAGCGAACTAACCAGTGGCTGGAACAATACCTACGCTTCTGGGTAAATGAGCGGCAAGACAACTGGGAAGCTTACCTACCAATCGCCGAATTTGCGCACAACAACTGGCCACATGAGCACACTAAAGAGTCGCCATTCCAACTTCTGATGGGGTATAACCCACAAGCGGACTGGACGGATAAGCCATCTCCCATTCCCCTCGCGACCGCGCGACTGACACAGCTAAAAGAAGCTAGGGACGACGCCCAACGCCTTATAAAGAGGGCGCAAGAGTCATGGGTGCACAACAAAGATACGCCCAAGTTCAGCGTCAACGACCTCGTATGGCTCGAGGGCAAGCATCTCCGAACCAATCAGCCTACAGCGAAATTAGCGGCGCGACGCCATGGACCCTTTCGGGTGGTACAGGTGATGTCCCCTTACAACTATCGATTGGAACTTCCCACGCAGTGGAGCATCCATCCAGTGTTTCACATCGATCTTCTTACACCGTACAAGCAAACTTCCTTGCACGGAGAAAACTTCACACGACCACTGCCCGAACTGATAGATGGAGAAGAGGAATATGAAGTCGAGGCCATTCTAGACACTCGGCATTTCGGCAGAGGAAGACGTCTTCAATACTTGGTCAAATGGAAGGGGTACCCAGACTCGGAGAACCAGTGGGTCAACAAAGACGACGTCTTTGCACCGGAAGCGCTTCGCCTGTATCAGGAAACGCAAACCCACGGTAGAAGAGATAAAGTAGGAGTCGCTCGGACAGAGGACAGTCATCCCCTCTTCCTTCGCTCAGCCATTACTCTCATGCCCACTTCCCCACTACGACATGTCACACAGGCACAACTCCTCGACTCCCTCGCAGAAGACGCCCGCGCCCTCTTGGCGGAGGACAGCGACACCGAAGTTCCCAACACTCAGCTCACGCCATGGACACCTCTTACACCAGCAGAGGGGCCCATCACCGCACAAGAATGGATCAACGTCGTCACCAGATTCCCAGACCCGACGACCACCCCTGACGACGACCGAGCCGTCGTCCACGTCTTCCAAAACGATCGCGGCGAGCGCGAACCCATCACTGCTATCTCCCCAAGCGACGACCTCATCGGCGTTCGCGGAGTTTTCCCGAGCAACGACCAGCATTCAAGCGCTGATGGAGTACGAGTTGGAGGGCTGGAAGAGGGTGGCGGCAGCATGGCAGAAGGAGCAGCTGGACTCAGCAGCGGCCCGACTGAGGGAGATGTGCGAGCGGCGGCAGCGATGGCGGCAGCTGAGGCTGGCCATGACGACGAAGATTATTACCCGGCGAGACACACCTTCCTTCGAACGAAATGCGACCCTGATAATTCCCTCATCACGCCCTGGCTCGTCTACTCCAACGGGTCCCCCATGTATCGAGGACGTGTGCGCGTGCCTGGTGCCGCCAATCACCGTCCGTTCACCGCCGCCGGGGACCCCGCACATGTCATTGCGCCTGAAGGGTTCCGGGCGAACCAATGACCCCATTACATTCGATACCCCATCACCGGGCCAGACGGAGTAGAGAGGGACGCGTCGCACGTCCAGATCATCGGAGGGGCAGACCCCCTCATATTAGGAGTTATACCGGGCTCGCCACACGTCTATGGTAAGCCCCTTTACGCAGAACCTCACGTATCCGCGGCACTCCGCCCCACATATCCGCACGAGGACCTCGTTGTCTTTGAGGCGGACAAGATCACCGACCGCGCGCTCAATCGCATCAACGACGAGTCGCTCACCGCGGAGGTTACGCGCTTCCGCGCGGCCAGCTACAAGCTGGATCGACTTCAGGTGCGGGTGAGTCAGCTCCGCGCAATGATCGAGTGCGCACAAGACGATCAGCGCGACACGATCTACCGCTTGGAGCGCGCCACCGCGTTAGAGCGTATTGCCGATGAACAGCGCGATTGGCCGGCCCGCGACTTTCGGTGAGCCAGGGGTCTCACGCTAGAAGAGGAGGTGATGTTACGTTTCGACCCATACCCTTACTGTACCAGTTGCAACTACGGCGGTAAGGTAGATTAGTTGCGGACTTACGATAGGCGATTATGAGTACGATAGGAGATTGCGCGCTGATTGCTGACTGAGGACTATGCCACTAATACTAGTAGTAGTAGTATTAGGATTCGAGCTACTTACGCGATACGTTGGACGCTACATTACCATGACTCATAGCAGCGCTTGAAAGCCTGCTCGACTTGTATTTAATCTGTCTTGTGAAGACCAAGATACGCCATCTTGGTCTTCTTGAATCGTCACTTGTTTCTTTCTCTCTTCATCTCTCTCTCTCTCTCTTCTACTACCTCTTTCGGAGAAGTGCACCTTCGAGTGTTCATCATTACCTGCACTTGGACCTTCGTGTCTTCAAGATAACCGTCGCGCCTGGACCTCCGTGTCTTCAGAGCATCCGCTAAGTTGTTACCGCCTCTGTAGAGCTCAAGTCGAGCTAACGTCGTGACGACGTTACATTCAAGTCACCGAACGTGACAGAGTCTTGCGTGCCATCTTCACAGCCCGATCGTAATGTAAACCCAGGATATAATCTGACTTCGCAGGAACTCTGCGTTCTCTTCGCCGAAGTCTACTGTATTCTCGCCAGACGCATATCTATTCAAAAAGTATATATTCTGGATCTAGACTGCTGGCCTTGGGTTTGTGGGGAGCTGGACGACTTGCGGCTACATCCCGCAGACCCTCTTTTCACCCCGTTCAACCACTAGTGATAAGCTTCTTAATCCAGGCCTGGCAAGAGACTCGACCATGGCCACTTATGACGGCGCCTAAAACTAACCATCGTCCCCTAATACACAAAGTTTTAGACAACGCTCTAACCCAACTTACTTGATTTTCAGCCTCTGCAAAGCGCCTCCGCCCATTTCTCATAAGAGGTAATGCCCTGCCCTTCACGAGGGAACGTCGATGTAGAGAAGTGCCTTACGAGGACTCGTCCATCTATGTTCGCAATCGCGCACATAGTCCAGATCGGGTTTCAGAATCCGCAACACTGTATCATCGCAGTGAGGTGGAGTGCCTATGTTTCCGTGCATCATCTGCGTTAGGCGACAGACAGAGAGCAAGGCGAGTTCGGCTGCAGGAAGTCAGGAGTGCATGGTGTTAAGGTGAAGCTCGAACGAGGAATCGAACCGAATATGCACGCTGCAGCGTGCAAATTCTGACGACCTGCGTGAGCTTGTCCGTCGACAAGCCAGAGCAGATCGCCTTATTTACGATAACATCAACGTGTGGTTAATGTCAGGAAGAAAAGGAACGTGGGAGTGCTCACAGTCATGACCCAGCGCTCGAATTTGGTTGCGGACGCCTTCAGCGCTGCGGCTACTTGCACATAGTAGGATCCTGATTGGTGCTCTGGAATCCATGGCTAGTAAGAACTAGTAGACGCATGTTGTGCTCAAGCCAGGTGGCATCCAGACCAACATTTGCTTTTTGCACTGTCGTTGAAGAGCCATGAGTCGAAGAGAGATGGACTCCTGGGATACGTACCTTGTTCCTCCGTGTCTACATGCGTATGCTGTCCGGTGTGCAGGTCTTCAAGCTTTCCACTTAAGAATATCCATAGGAGTGCAAACTCCGTGTGCGGTTATGCATCGAGGATGGCGTCAAACTTGAAGAGCAGGACAAAGTCGAAGGTGGTCGAGTCGGACAGGGCCGTGGCGATCACGTCAACAACAACAGGCTGTCTCGAGTGTGATGTGAGGTCTCTGCACGGAAAGGAGGCGTAAGGAGGTGAAGCAGACAGAGAGGCAGAGACCATATGGCTGGCCTGCTTTAGAAGACGCGTTGACAAGGCGCTCCAATCAGGTGTCCTTCTTTGAGGGCATGAACTCACATTCCGTTAGATATTTCTCAACACCGGCGCAGCACATGCAGCTTTGTCACTGGTGCTGGCAAGATATAAGAGCGCATTGGAGACCGGAAGACGGAGGGCAGGTTGTCGTGAGAACGTACAGTGAAGACACGCGGTCACGCGGTCACGTGATATGTCACAAAGGTCGGTCACTCTGGCCGTTCGTTCGAAAGTGTTTTACGAGACTAGGCTACCCCACCGCATCGTACTCTCTAACAATCGACACACATCACAGTATTCGCTGCAATGTCCCGGGGTCCTCACGAGGCCAGCAACGTACTCAACACAGGATTTGGTGAAGGTACCATTCTCCCCCATGACTCTATCCTCGCACCAAGGTTCTCACCTCACTTCCGCCAAAATAGGCGACTACCGGTACCCACCCCCGTCGGCACAGAATGAAGCATCACATGGTGTATCTAATTTCGTCGATGGTTCTGGGCCCATATTCTCGATGTACATGGAAATGGCGACGGAAGAGGACAAGAAGATGGCCGAGAACTGGAAAGCGGATGCAGACGGCATCCTCATATTTGTGCGTCTCTGTCTTTTAATCTCGTGCTTTGTATTGACCCAAATCTCATAGACCGGTTTATTCTCTGCTGCTGTCGCATCCTTGATCTCAGTCTCCATTCAGGATATTCGACCGAACCCACAGGACACCTCCAATTTCTACCTCGCAAATATCTACCAGACTACCATCAACCCCAATATCTCGGCTTCCCTCCCCGCTTCCCCTCCCAAATTCTCTCCGCCAAAATACGCAATTTGGGTGAACTCACTTTGGTTCATGAGCTTGGTGATCAGTCTTACCTGTGCCCTGCTCGCGACATTGTTGCAGCAATGGGCACGAAGATATCTCAAGGCCACTCAGACGCGTTACAGTCCACACAAGCGAGCACGAATTCGTGCGTTCTTTGCCGAGGGAGTTGAGAAGTGTCTCCTCCCATGGGTGGTCGAAACATTGCCGGCTCTACTCCACATTTCCCTTTTCCTGTTCTTCGCTGGCCTGGTAGTCTTCCTAACCAACGTTTATATGACGATTTTCAAGTTGGTGTTGTCCTGGGTCGGCCTTTGCACGGCTGTGTACGGAGTCATCACATTGATGCCAATCTTTCGTCGCGATAGCCCATACTACACATCACTTTCATCCTCTGCGTGGTTCATTGTTTGCGTGATAGTAACTGTCACCCTTCAAATTTGTTATGGGATCTACAAGTTGGTTTGGGATTGCCGTCTGGTCGTTTCGGAACTCAGGAACCCTTTGGTTGTAGAAGGTATCCAGGAGATAGCCGAGGAAACTGCTCTGAGGTCCCGACCAGAACTAGACGCCCGCGCCTTGATGTGGACGTTTGACAGTTTGGACGAAGATCACGAACTGGAGCGCTTCTTTTCTGGCTTACCCGGCATCCGCAGCTCCAAGGTGGTCGACGATCCTCTGCCCGATCTCACCGAAGAGGACAAAGACAAGCTCTCTGATGCATTGATAGGATTCTTTCGCCGCACATTCTCATCCGATTTGCTTCCCGAGCCTGTCAAAAACCCCCGGGCCATCATCTGCGCGAAAGCCCTTGACCCACTGCAATTTCCCTATGCATTCTGGAACATCTTCCGCAGGGTCATTTCCTCGGATCAATATAGCGGACTGCAAACCACTGAGTTTATCCGTGTCATGCGAGGTTGGCGCAGTGGTGGAAACCAACAAACTGAATTACTTGGAGAGGCTATGTTCGCCTATCTTGTTGCAGAAGCGCAACGCAACGACGACTCTTGGCTTATTTCCGCCCCCGACAGACTAGGAATCCCAGAAGCTGACCTCCGACGCTACGCTACAGACTGCGACTTGTCACTCACAAGCTTGATTTGCATCACTCGCCACCAATTTAACCAGTTCGGGAATCCGTCCTGGCCACATTACTGGTTCGAGGAAGTTCTAGAGGAAGCTCCAATATTCAATGCGCAAGATACGTCACCCGATCTGCAGCACGAGTTCTGTGCACTCTGGAATCAAATCGTTCTCAAAGCGCAGAGTGACGGCAATTGGCGGATGGCAATATATATCCTCAGACCGATTCGGAAGGTATATATCGCTCTTCATGAAGGTACTGATGCTGCCCCAACACAATTCTCCACCTCCACCCGTTATTATGATGGCGTTCTGTTCGACCCACGCTCGTATCCACGGTGCAACGTCGTTAGCCACATCCACGAGACTGCCTCCATAACCTTAACTCACGCTGTCCCGCACGATAATGACCCACGGCTCGTTGCTCTCCTTACCAGTCCCGATGTGCCTTCCTCATCCGTACCCGCCCCACCTCACATCGTCGAAAGCCTATATACTGCTTGACGACATCCACCTCCAGACCGCTTCTCAGACGACCACCGAAAGCCTCTCATGTCCTGTCACTTCACCAGATCCAGTGACCACTGATACGTTTGTCACCCCTCGCGGGATAATATCCCGCTCTACTTCTGTAACCTCGACATCTACCCCTCCTCTTTCCTCTACTTCCCCACCCGCTGCTGTTACTCTTCAGCATAACGCGGACCTCATGGCACCTTTCGGTCCACCTAACTACCCTTCTTCAGCTTCTCATCCAATTCTCGGCAATACACTTCCTACAGGTTTGTCGTTGTTTCCACACTCGCCCATGGCTCGGTTTAACCCCTCTCTGTCTTTCCCGGAATCCTACCGCTTGGCAATAGTTGATACCGCTTCCAGCGCTTCAATTAGCAACCTGATGGCTGGTCCACGCAATGAAAATGACGCTCCTGACCCCCCCTCGGCGATTCGCTCAATCCATGCAAACGCTACGGCCACCTTAGATACTTCGCCTCAATCCCCGTCAACATCGGTCACTGACATGGACCCAGCCATCGCAGGCCCTTCATCACGTGAACCAAATGCCGAGTGCACAGGAGGAGGTCGTCCACCACAGCTTTCCCATTGTTCGTATGATATTATTTAACGTCCCCCGATCTCGTCGATGCGCGTGTGCGATATAGGGTATATATTCCCATAGGATTCCCGATATCACCCTTACTCAGGCTGATAATATTCAATTTTTCTTATCTTGTGTACATACTGTCCTATTACATGATGCGAATACCGTGGCGATATGTGTATACTTGGTAGAGTAGAGAGCCGTGAGTGAGGAGTCTCGGCAGGGCCAGTGAGTGTATCAGGAAGTGACGGGGAGGCCCCGGCGGGCACACAGGCATCCGTCTCTATTCCCTCAACTCCGATAGTGTCTGCGAAAAGTCTTGTTGAGAGCAGCGTTGAGAAATTTATAGGGCGGATACTATGCATGGCCGTTCCAAAATGGGGAGGCAAGGGCGTTTCAGGTAGTGCGCGTTACAGGGAGCTCGTGGCTAGTCACATATCGGGTCAGTGAGTACGAGTAGGTATGGAAAAAACATGCGGTCAAGTGAATTCTGCTGCCGCCCGCAAATTCTTGTGCGCATCTGAAACTGACGTCCATCCTACCGTCAGGAGTCTCAGACTGCTTTGCTACCGGCGTTACCAGTGCCAAGACTGCTTCGTAACAGCGCTAGGCGAAAGCGACAATATCAAGCACTCCTACGGGCCAGGCGGGCCACCCTGTGAGGCTCACTCCTCCCAACCGAATAGCATGCAACGTCTGCGGGTCACGCGAGCTTGCAAGTTGACAAGTTGACGCGGGTCTCTTCTTATTCACAATAACGTTAGCGCGGTACAGGAAGAAAGTATTAACATAAAGAAAATCGTTTGGCAGCGGAGGCGGAGGGATGGCTTACTTCCCATCAGTGACCCAGCGCTCTACTTGGGTCGCGGATATGTGCCATATTCCCCGGTGATGTCTATGACGTGCACGTGCCGGTAAGCATCCAGGCCGTCCAGCCCACCACATTGGAATATTTGGAGGAGCATGAAGAACGAGTGCAGTTGCGCAGCGAGGACCACGTCGAGTTCGTGGACTGGGTCAAAGTCGAAGATGGTCAGGATAGGTAGGGCGGTAGGGTAGAATGCAGTAGGTCGCATCACCTGGAACGCGGGTGGACGTGAGTAAGCTTGTAGTGGCAAGCCATGTCTCTGCCTGGGGGGCGGGTGGGCTAATGGGCGAAGAAAACTGAGAGGTAGGGGACGTACAGGCTGCCCAGCTTTGAAAAGACACCAACACGACACTCCAAGAACCCGCACTCCTCAGATGGCGTGATCTCCCACTTCTTTAGTTGCTTCTTGACTTCGGCACGAAGCTCGTGGTTTGTGCAGGTGAGTTCGAGGTGTGTGTTATATGACAGGAGATGGAGGGCAAATTGTGGGGAGTCTCGGACTGCTTGGCTACCAGCGCCCTGACTCCCTCGGTGTGGCGCTGGGCAAAGACAACGACTACGACGACACCCGCGGGCTGGGCAGGCTACCGGGGCGGGGGACAGCGCTCACTTCCACGAATCGAATACGACTCCCCGGGCTGGGCTTTGTGTTGATAAGTGGCCCGCGCGCACTTAGCGGCTCTAAAGGACTTGCAGATATGGACTGCTTTAGATAAGATATATTGGACCTGTAGATTAGATTATATGATCTGTACAATCTCGGACTTCTTAGCTTATCTATGACATCATGTACAATGACATCATGTAGAACACTCTGGACATTTCATTGTACTCCTTCCTTTGTTCTCTTTGCGGCGTTATCTTTATTGTGATGTCACTATGATATCATACTTGTCTAGACTTTCTTTATTCTGGTCGCCTTGTTCTCCTTTGGTACATTCCTTTTGTCCTGTATGTAGAACAACGCTCCTTGTATTCCGTGACTCTATGTTACTGTCCTTGTACTAGTGTCACACCCCTGTATAGTATAAGTAGAGTACTCTGTACGCCCTGGTCCACATCAGTTCTCACTCTGTTGTGTGCCAGGTAAAGTCCCTCTCCTGTAATACTATGATCAGTTCTCACTCTGTTGTGTGCCAGACTCTCTCTGCTTTACTTGCAAGATCCCTGTCTCACCTCTGCTTCCAGCACTCCAGCATATCTCACCACAGTCTACTTTGTCTCTGTGAGTATGCCCTCTGTGTTTGCTGTTCATCACTTTGAACAAACTGGCACGAACCGCTTTTTATACGACAGCGTCAATGCGAGATAATCCTCCAGGAAGAAATAAGGAAAAGGGTTGAGTAAGGGTGGAGGGAAGATGCACCATCGACAACCCAACGCTCTACTCGGGTACGGAAACGTACCGTATTCTGGTGGTGTCTGCGTGCCTGCGCTGCCAGGTGTGCAGGCTGTCCAGCCCGAGCTACTTGGGAATATCTAGAGAAGTGTGAAGAGTGAGTGTGCTTGCGCAGCGAGGACTGCGTTGAGTTTGAGAAGGAGGGTCAAGACAATAGTTAGGTCGGACAGGGCCATGGCGATCGCGTGAAGTATCATGATGGCGAGCTGCGTGGCCTGCAATGTGAGAGGACATGAGTGAGCTTTGCCACGGTATGACACAGGTCTGTACGCAGAGCGAGGCACGTCAACGGGTGATCTGGTGATGGGGAGAGAGAGGCAGAGGACGCACGGCTGTGATGACCAAACGTTGGGAGGCAGACGGATTGCTTCGCAAGTTGTGCTAGTATGATACACCCATTCACATTGCGCATCAACCTCAGATTGATGCATGTCAATTGGCCAATTAACCCCCCCCCTCGCTCGTAATATCAACCTATGGCATCCACCCGACCTCCCAGGATCCTCTGTGTCCTCTTTTGCCAAGTTCTCGCGGACATTCTGGCAAACAACTATTGACTCAAATGAAATAACCCCTTCAGCTTCGAGATTATGAGGCGCCAGGGGACCCAGTGCCACGTAGACCCTCCCTTTGCCCTGTTAAAGCGTGAGTGATAATAAGTATTCAACAAGGCCACAAGTGGTTGGTCCACTCACAAAGGCGCCTAAAACTCAGCCTGGCCATCAAACGCACTCCATAATGTACAAAGTTCAGTCAATCTGATGAACAGCACACATAGACATCTTACTCACAGAGACAAAGTAGACTGTGGTGAGATAAGAAGGGTGGCTGGAAAGCAGCAACAGGGGTCAAGCAGTAGAAGCAAGAGGTGTCTGGCACACAACAGTGAGGAACTGATGTGGACCAGGAGCGTACAAGCCTACTACTTATACTATACAGGGGAGTGACACTACTACAAGGGAAGTAACATAGAGTCACACAAATACAAGAGATGTTGTTCTACATGTGGGACAAGGGAGTGTGCTAATGGAGAACAAGGAGCGCAAAACAAAGAGGGTCCAGACTAAGATGATATCATAGTGACATCACAATAAAGATAACGCTAGAAAGAGAACAAAGGAAGGAGTACAATGAAGAGTCCAGAGTAGTCCATATGATGTCATTGTACAATGATGTCATAGAAGTTCTAGATTGTACAGATCAAAATCAAATCTAATCTAAAGCGGTCCTAATTAATCTACAGCAGTCCATATCTGTAAGTCCGGTCCGTATGAGCCGCTAAGTGCGCAAGGGTCACTTATCAACACAATCCTCCAGACCAACTCACTTCGTCCTCAGCGTCTGCACGGCGTCGCAAAGCATTTCCGCCAATTTCTCATAAGAGACAAGGCCTTACTCTTTGACCAGAAATGTCGATGTGTAGAAGCGTTCTGTAAGCCCGTCTTCCCACATCATCCTAACACCGCTGCCAGTATGATATTGTTTAATGTGTCCCCCAATCTCCTAGATGTACACGTGCCATAGGGTATATATTTTTGTCTTGATATCTACTTTTTCCTCTTCTGTATATGTTGTCTTATCACGCTATAAAAACATCATGGCTTAAACCCAAGCAATGTGGGTAAATATGAGTGATGAGTACTATGAGTTTCGACCTTCCCCATGACGCGCTCCAGGCCGATGCGCGCACCTATGGAGGCCTCTGCGTGCACCTGGGTGGCAATCTCTATATTCTCAGCTTCGGTGGTTACTGTGAAAACCAGTTGCCGGGGTCTCTTATCGAGAGCAGTGTCGGGAATCCTGCAGAGTCGATACGATAGAGTCATTCCAAAATGGAGGGATGGATGGTAGGATGAGGTACAGAGTACTCATGACACATTGATCAACAGGTCAGTGAGTATAAGCAATTGTTTACATGGCATGTAGTCGAGAGAATGCTACTGCTGCTGACACTGAGAATGACATATCCTTGTGTCCGTTTGAGACCGACATGGGCGCCCCACCACAGGACTGCTTCACTGCCTGTGCCAGATGAAGGTGAGGACATCGAGGATGCCACCCTGCGAGGCACTTGTGTCACGCCTCTGTGGGGGTGTGGTCTTCTGTAATGGCTTCCTGTCACGTGGCAGTTGACAGCCAAGTTGGATCGGCACTGTGTGCAACGACTCCTAAGGTCCTCTGTAACAGCTTCTACACTGAGGTAGCTGAGTCTGTGGCGATCCCCCTACGCTGAGGTGGGAAGGTCCTTCTGTAACAGCCCCTTGTGCTAAGGTGATTGAGTCAGTAAGATAGGAGGAGGGCATCAGGAAAAACGGTATCCTAGAATTTTTAAAAAATTTAGAAACTTTTAGAAAAATGGTAATATATGAATAATTGCTATGATTTTTCAAAAGTTGTGAAAAATTGGCAAGATAAAGACCTCCCCTCTAATATCTAGTTATATTTTGGGAAATATTACCAAATATCTGCATAAATGAACACATGTTCAGTATGTTTTGACTGGATGTGTCCAAATTTACATCACATCCAGCAAAGCACTTCAGTGCAACTTAGTGAACTGTAGCTCCATTCAAAAAACAATAATATATTTGACTGAGAAGAGTACATGTAACTACAGTTTGATTAATGTATTATGGAAACATGGTAGCAGTGGGGGTCTTGCGTGGCGTGTCGGGATGGTGTGGGGGTATGCCGGTAGTGGCGGAGTCTTGAAGCCGCGTGCTGGGGCAGCGGTGGCGCCGGGGTCTTGAAACCGCGTGACGGGGCCTTGCATGCCGTGATGAGGCAGCGTGGCGGGTCGGCGGTGGCGGGGTCTTGAGGCCGCGCGGTGGGGTCTTGTGTGGCGTGTTGGGGCGGCGTGGCGCAGGTGGTGGTGGGCGTACTGGGGTGGCGCGGCGGGTCGGTGGTGGCGGGGTCTTGCACGCCGCATTGGCGTGGCGTGGCAGGTCGGCGGCGACGGCGGCGGGGTCTTGCGTGATATAATGGGGCGGCGTGGTGTTAAGTTGGGGGTGGCGGGGTCTTGGACGCCAGGTTGGGGCGGCGTGGTGGCGGGTTGGCGGTCGGGGCATGGCGTACCGCGTCGGGGGTAGCGATGAGGCCGGTATGGCCACGGCCGTGGTGGTTCATGTGCACGGGGGGTCCTGCAAACGGAAAAAAAGAATGAAAGAAAAAAAGAAAAAAAAGAAAAAAAAAAAAAACTTATGCATTGAGCCGAAGTCCGGCTCTTCCCCAACCGCGTCTTTCCTCTGGCGTAGGCTGTGGAGGTGGCCCGTGTGCGTGGTGGGAAGAGAAGAACAAAAAACCCCAGGTGGGGGAGCGTTGAGAGGAAATGGAGTGAGTGGGTGTTCACGCGTTCACGCCACAGATTAAGCCTCCGCTTGACAATTTTTTTCTAAGTCGCCACGCCCAGTCACCACGTCACCTCCCTCCTACATCTTGGATATAGTAAGTCTTTTTTTTTTCTCGTCTCTCATCACGCTGATATCCAGGCCACTGCACCTGCCCACACCACCACCATCTCAGCCCGGCCAGTGTGACCTCCACTCCCACGGCCAACGCAAGATGCAGCCGACGGTACGTTTTTTTTTTTTTGTTTTCTTTTAACGGGCCACTCAAGGATCTACCACCACACCCGCTGTACGCAAGGACGACGCCCACACCTCGCTCGTCTGCGGCGAGCGCCGGCTATGCAAGCCGCCACCTCCCTTCCTCAGCCCCAACGCCCGCCGCCGCCGTTCCTCACCACGCTCATCACGAAGAGGCGGCTGACGACGAGCTGGGCTTCGGCCCAGCAGACAAGATATGTTTTTTTTTTCTCTCTTTTTCTTTTTCTTTTTCTCATCTTGCTTCTCCAGCGCATGCAATGCACCTCGCACCTCACCTCGCAGGTCCTCGCCACCGCCTCGCCACATGCAAGACAGGACAACGGCACCACGCCGTCCCCTCCAACCGCCGTGCCTCAACGACTTCGCCTTTCCACCACGCCGGTCCACGGCGACATTCCCAACATGGACGCAAGACCCCCACCACAGTGCCGACTTGCTACGTGCAAGCCCTGTCGTGACCCCACGCCCTCCTTGTCATGGACGCTCTATTTTCGCCTTATTTTTCCGTATTTTTACGGATTTATTCGGAGGAGATATGAGACTCCAACGTTGCGCTCAAACATCCAAGTCCTTATCATTAGATATGATAAGATGGTTAGTCACGTGACGCCAACATGTGCACCCACAAGCACGTGACCCTGGGATAGTAACTTCCTTATCGGATGTTACCTCTTTAGGTCACTTTCCTCATTAGTACAGTAGTTTCTCATTGGACGATAAGCAGGGAACATTCTAGATAGTTCTAGACTACATTGTTATAGGGTTGTGACTCATAGATAAGGACACATCATTGTTCCGTCAGCGTTAATGACTGTGCATCAGTCAGCACAATAGATAACGCTATTATTAGACACGACGCGTCAGCGTCTGACTCATTACTATTACCTATACCTTTAGTAACAAGGTTCTGTAGTAATTCGAACTCAGCCGCAGCACAGTATATAGACCCTCATGTAACGTCCTGAGTGGAACCAACTTGTCCTCTTGGTTCTCCACTCAGGTGCGTATTCAGTGTACTTCCCTTACTCTTCTCCAATGTTAACTTGTCCTCTTGGTTCTCCACTCAGCGTGCCACTGCGTGATCACCCGACCTTTGGTCTTGCATAAAGACCTCACGTGTGTCTACCCTCCGCAGTGACTGTACGTTCGGCGCGTGACTTGTCTCCGCGCTAGGCTTGGGTGTGTTACTAGTTCAGTTCACTTACCTTCTCTTGGTCTAGTTGTCGCGATAAGTCATACTGCTACACTCCTACCTCGGCTCCACAAATCTAGATAAGTTTTTCTTTTTTTTTTTCTTTTTTTTTTCTTTTAATGTTGAACTCGTGCAGGACCACTGTCTCCCTCGCTTACCACCACGCCGGTCATGGCAATGTCGCCGCCACACACTTGGCTCAATATTTAGATACGTTTTATTTTTATTCTTTGGTTTTGTTTTTTTTCTTATATTGAACCTGCAGGCCTATGGCAATCCATGACACCGCCGCTACCCATCCCACTGCCACCCCGCCACACATCGGCCATTGCCATAACCATGTCACTGCCCTCACTTACCCTGTATCAATTGTAGTTTCATGTACTCTTATTAGTTACAATATATTATTGTTTTTTGGATGCAACTATAACTGAGTGCCCTTGTTTGCAACTAAAATACTCTGCTGTTTGTGATGCAATTTTGGACATATTCACCCAATATATGCTGAGATATGTCCATTTATTCGGATATTTGGTAAGATTTTACCAAATCTAACTGGAAATTTGGAGGGAGGTTTTTATCTCACCTATCTTAACAATTTTGGAAAATCGGAAAAACAGCTTATTTCTTAACATATATTACCATTTTTCTGAAATTTGTTAAATTTTTTAAAAAATTCTAGGATACCATTTTTCCTGATGCACTCAGGATGAGAGCAAAGTCAAGGGGAAGCCTGCACAGAGGCTGAGAGGGGAATGACCCAAAGGGGATAAGGGTTAAGGGTCAGAGGTTCTGGGTCAAGGGCTTGAGTGCTGAAGGAACTGAGGCACTCAAGGAGTCAATGGGAGATACAACGCAGATAGTTGATTAAGCCAAAGCTAAGGAGCTAAGGCGCACTACAGGGTTCCTTATATAGTACAGGATTGCGCCTGAGCGCATAGTGCTACTGGTTGCTATAGATAGATCAATGTACTGACAAGATGGTGTCAATATCGTGCAAGATGGCATCATGCCAGCAAGGCAGGAGAAGGGTGGACAAGAATAGCACAGAAGGTGCTAGAACAATCAGATGAGGGGGAGCATAGGTTCCAGAAGGTAACTATCAAGAAAGGAAATGGATCAGATAAGGACAGAAAAGGAAAGGTGACAGGGGAGTTCATGACAACTTGACCAACAGCGCCCACTCTTACGTGTGATTGTCCAGTGAGGACTGAGTTGAGTTTGAGGAGCGGGTCAAAGTCAAATATGGTCGGGTTGAACAGGGTCGTGACAGTTGCATCGGGAGTAGCAAGCTGCATCGGCTTCGATATGGGGTCTAATGAGCGGGTGCTTATGAGCTTGTAGTGGTAGGCCGTATCTCTGCCCGGATAGCAAGGCGTGTGAAGTGTGTGAAGCGGAGAGGGAGAGGATGCAAACAACTGTACTGTTTTGGAAAAGACGTCGACAAAGCGTTCCCAAAGCGTGATCATCCTCTTCAGCAAATTCTCAACGTCAGAGGGGGAGATCCACAGCATGGCCAGCTCGTCATTTGTGCTAGTGAAGAGCGCGTCGTAGACCAGGAGAAGAAGGGAAGATTATCGTGGTAGGTGGGAGCATGTTGAAATCATCAAGATCCAGTAGATGAGAAATGAGGCCAGGGGAAACTATAGCGGGGGGAAATGCATACGCATTACTTGATCGGGGACTTTATTCAAGTCAAGTAATAAGCCAAGTCACCTCAATGTCACCGTGAACATCCAGACGTTATCTGAGCTTTCATACAAAACCAACTTTGATGGCCAGGTCCAAGAAAATGCCAGACTTTCAAGCCACCGAACGTGACAGTCTTGCATGCCACCTTCACAGCCCAATCATAATGTAAACCCAGGACATAATCCGACTTCGCAGGTGGCTCTGCATTCTCTTTCGCCGATGTCTACTGGATTCTCACCAGATGCAAATTTATTCGGAAAATCTATTCTGGATCTAGACCGCTGGCGTTGGGTTTGTGTAGAGCCAGACGACTTGCGGCTATATCCTGCAGACCCTCTTTTCACTCCATTCAACCACGAGTGATAAGCTTCCCAAACCAGGCCTGGCAAGAGACTCGACCATGACCACTTACGACAGCGCCTAAAACTAACCATCGTCCCCTAATACACGAAGTTTTAGACAACGCTCTAACCCAACTTAATTTTCAGCCTCTGCAAAGCGCCTCCGCCCATTTCTCACAAGGGGCAATTGTTGATAAGTGACCCTTGCGCACTTAGCGGCTCACACGGACCGGACTTGCAGCATGGACTGCTATAGATTAGATATACAGGACTTGTAGATTAGATACTTTTTGATCTGTACAATCTATTACTTATCATTGCGTCACCTATGACATCATGTACTATGACATCATGTAGACTACTCTGGACTTGTCATTGTACTACGTCCTTGTTCTTCCTTTAGATATATCTTTATTGTGATGTCATTATGATATCATCTCGGTCTGGATTCTTCTTGTTCTATACGCCTTGTTCTCCATATGCACACTCCTTTGTCCTGTTGTAGAACAAATGCGCTCCTTGTATTCTGTGACCTATAGTTACTTTCCTTGTATTAGTGTCACGGCTCTGTACAGTATAAGTAGACTGCTTGTACGCCCTGGTCCACATCAGTTCTCTCACTGCTGTGTGCCAGGTATGTCTCCCTCCCTGTAATACCATTATCAGTTCTCTCACTGCTGTGTGCCAGACAAACTCTGCTTCACTCTGCTTGACTTCATCCCTGTTGCTGCCTTTCAGCCACTCTTGATATCTCACCACAGTCTTCTTGTCACTGTGAGTATCATCTTCATGTGTGCTGTTCATCAGGTTATGGGCCCTGGTGCCCTAGCCACTCCACTTGGCTGGTCACTGTCTTCCTAGGAGGACACACCAGGCTAAGGTCTGTCTGGGGCCTTACCAGCCTTGCCCAAGGCAGAGGACAGTGGGGCGCCACTTGTCTCTGCTGAGGAACCTCCTGTGTATGTACTGCCCAGTAGTCCTACTTTCACCCCTACTGTTTTCCTAGCCCCTGCGCTATGCGCAAGGAGACTGGGTCTGGTAGCCCCTTAATACATATCCAGGTGTGCATGGCCCACTGGGCTGTGTATTGTGGAGCTTAGTGCCAGCTGTCTCTGGTACTCCACACTGGGCGCAGGATCTCCTCACCATGGGAGTGTAAAACCTGGTTCAGACTCTGGGGGGTGTTCACCTTATGGTGTTCTGCAACCAGATACCTGCCTTGTAGCGGCAATGGGAAAGGATTCAGTAAAGCCACTTGTGGCGATGAGGCAACCAACAGGCCGAGAAGGCTGAGGTAGACAGCCTTGGGCTCTGAAAGCAACCCCTTCACCTTCCCCCCGACGCAAACCATTTGAGTTGTGTCTTGGACACATCCTGGCTGGCAGCTAGCTCATGGTATGGCAAAGGGACTCTCCCAACCTGGGCCTAGCCCTTGTATCACTGGCATAATATCAGGAGGCAGGACGCGTTAGTGTTCTGGCCTTACAGAATCACAGACAGGAGTGGTACTGTTACGTCTCGGACTTTCTGTGCTATGGAACGATAACCTTTGATGACCCTTACTGTACCGGTTGCAACTACGGCGGTAAGGTAGATTAGTTGCGGACTTACCTACGGTGATACGGTAGCGCGATAGGCGATAGGGTACGATAGCTGACTGATGACCGACGCCACTAGTACTGGTACTAGTAGTATTAGGGTTCGCGTTGTTTCTGCGATACGTTGGACGCTTACTTACTGTGACTCATAGCGGCGCTTCTAAGCCCGCTCGAATTGTATTTAACTCGTCCTGCAAAGGCCAAGATACGCCATCTTGGTCTTCTTGAATCGTCACTTGTTTGCGTCTCCATTACGACTTGTCATCTTCTCTCTCTCTCTCTCTCTCAATCTATATTCGGTGTCCAACTTCGTTTGTGACCAACAAGATAGGCATAGGCCTTGCCGGTGTACCTTCGCGTATTCACTAAGGCAAGCACACGGACCTTCGTGTCGTCGTGTTGAGCATACGTCCACGCTAAGTCGTTATCGCCTCCTTCGAGCTCAAGTCGAGCTAACGCCGTGACGGCGTTACATTAAGACCAAGATATCATTGTGGCTGTAACAACCAGAGACCAGTGGACCAGTTTCCGTCCCTATCCGCTCCAAAGAAGGGGGGAGCGTAACGTCCCCACGCGCTTTTTACAAGCCGCCAGCTGGAGAGAAAGACAAGAAGAGACTGGATATTTCGTCGAGTTTAACGGACCTAGCAGATTCCGCCCAGTTGAGTTCAACTTCGACCATCTGTGCTGGGTAGAAGTTAGTTGGAACCCCATAGACTCCCAGTGGGACGCCACACGATCAGCAGGACCCAGGTATCGGTGCGATATCGACGCACGAGAACTCAATAGCCGAGCAGATTGGGGTCCCATCGACGGACAAGTACGAGAACACTCCACGGGAGAAGTAATATCAGAAGAAGAAGAAGAAGAGGAACAGAGCCAAGAAGAAAGCGAAGGGCGAGAACCAAATCAAACAGAAACTAGTGGAGGAGCGATACAAGATCTCCTCATCGAACGAGCTGAGTCCGCGCATATCACAGAACCAGAACCAATCCATATTCGCTCACCAGCTATTATGGCAACAATAACACGAGCAATGGAAGAGGTCGCGATTGAAGAAGCACGTGCAATACGAGAAGAGGCAAGAGAAATCCTCATGCCCATTAACCCCGAAACCGGAACACGAATGACCGCAGATGACGCCGCCATCTTCCGAGCCATAGGATCGGATCGAGGAGATCCCCCGACGGGACGACGACCCACGATTGAACTCCCCCCGGGCATAGGAGGACCTGGAGATGATCCGCCGCCACCACCGGGAGGGGGTATCCCATTCGATTTACGAAGGACCGAACCACCGAGGGGACCACCCGCCGGGCCACCTGGCGGGGGCGGAGGTGGAGGAGGAGGAGGTGACGGAGGCGCCGGAGGAGGGCACCATAATGAAAAACTGACCGGCGAGCCACCTTCTATCTTCGATGGGGACAGACTCAAAGTAGACCAATTTCTGACACAGTGGCACGTCTACTGGGGTATGAACCTAGACGCCCCCATCATGCGCAACGACTACAGAAGATGCCTTCTGTTTCTTTCCTACATTAAAGGCGGAGCAGTCAGTGAATGGGTCCTATCCTTCCTGAACTGGCTCAACAGGCAAATACAACGAGGGATCAGCCCCTACACTCGAGACCTATGGGACGCTGTGGCCGATGGCTTTAGCCAGCGATTTGAAAACACGCTGGAACGAGAACAAGCGCAGGCGATACTGAGGAAAGGACTCAGAATGACAGGAGAAGATATTGATAAGTACGTCAATGACTTCGAGCAGCTTGCGCGGAAGGCTCACTACCGCCTCAACGAACCACAAACAATCGACCTTTTTACGTCGGGTCTACCCAAGGAGCTGTTCAAAAACGCATTTCAATTTGACGACCCGATCACGTTTGATGACTGGAAGAGGGCCGTACTCAAACGACAGAAGAATTACATACATCTCAAGGCCAGACTCAACGAATATAAGAACACAACGACGCAGCCAAAGAAGCAGGGCGGCAATGCGGGGTGGACGCTTCCGCAAAACCTGCCGCAGACCAACCCTTGGGCAATGGATACCTCCGCTGATCGCGCCAAAGTAAGACTCGCGGGCTCAGAAGAGATCGACTTCAACAAACTGCCCCATCGCGATTGGACGACGCCGCCGTTCCCACCAAGAGGAGGGCCGGGAGCCAGAGGGCGTGGAAGAGGAGGGTCCCGAAGGGACTTAAGGAACGTCCTTTGCTATAATTGTCACGCTCCGGGGCACCTCTCACGAAACTGTCCACACCCCCACGTTCAGAAGCAATGGCAAGCCGCCCCATCTAGCAGCCGGATGACCGAAACATGGCCACCTCAATGGCCTACTTCACAAGGACCGGTGTCGCAGTACGAACCCTCGTTACCAGGGTACGCAACGCCGGCACCCAGCGCAACGCCAATGCCACACATAAACGCAGCGGCAACGAAAACGCCCGGAGAACAAGCAAAGGAATGGCTTACGCAGGTGGCCAATAGTACGGATGAGGTAAAAGACCTCATACTTCAAGATCTATGGGGAAAAGAGGGTTTTCGGGACGCCTGAACCCGTCAGTCTGGGTGAGGGCTCTTCAATGTAATTCTGTAATTGTGACAACGCGCTATCGATCTATGCGAATTCCAGTAACTGTCCGTACAAATTACCAAACGACTGAAACAAATGCGCTGGTTGACTCCGGCGCGACCGACAACTTTATCCGGCCCAGCCTGGCAAAACGAGCCGGCCTCCAAACACAGCCGCTAAGCACGCCTCGCAAAATATGGAACATAGACAACACGGAAAACAAAGCTGGGTTAATCACTCATTACGTTAACCTAGAAGTGAAAACGCGGGGGCAGGTAAAGCAAATGACCTTCCTGGTCACCGATCTAGGGAGCGAAGAAATGGTACTGGGATACCCATGGCTAAGCGCATTCGAACCAACGATCAGCTGGGCCACTGCCACTGTGCACCCCGACATGCAACCAGTAGTACTGGCAACTACCAAGGCGCTGTTATCAGCAACAACCATTCGAGCCCTCATCGTAGCAGAAAAAGAAGACATCGTACAAGAACTAGAAGAGGAAGAGACATTCGCTAGGGCCACCACCTCGACGGAATTGGCTATACAAGCGAAACAACAACAGACGGCGGCGACACTCCCCGAAGAGTACGCCATGTTTAACAAACTTTTCAACGAGCAAGCCTCGCACCGTTTTCCCCCGGCGAGACCATGGGATCATGCGATAGACTTCAAACCATCGGCGCCGGCCGCCATCGATTGCAAAATCTACCCCATGACTCAAAAGGAAGAGGGCGAGCTCAAGGAGTTCCTAGAGGAAAAGCTAAAGCAGGGGTACTTACGCCCCTCTATCTCCCCGTACGCATCCTCCTTCTTTTTCATTAAAAAGAAGGACGGAAAACTACGACCGGTGCAGGATTACCGCGTCATCAACTCCCACACTATTCGCAATCAGTACCCGCTGCCACTGATACAAGACCTCATCCTTGACCTCAGCAACGCCCACATCTACACGAAACTTGACATCCGATGGGGCTACAACAATGTACGCATTCGCGACGGCGACCAAGAGAAAGCCGCGTTCAAAACCAAATTCGGTCTCTTCGAACCCACGGTTATGTTCTTTGGGCTCACCAACTCCCCCGCCACCTTCCAGGCCATGATGAACCACATCTATCGCGATACGATCGCGAAGCACGAACGCCTCGGCACTACCATACGCGTCTACATGGACGACATTGGCATCGCTACTCACTTCAATCACGATCTGCCAGCCCATGTGGCAGCCGTCCGCGACGTGCTACGTGTCGCGGAAACACACGATCTCTACTTTAAGCTCGAGAAGTGCCTGTTCCATCAGCCGCGGATGGATTACCTGGGGGTAATCCTTGAAAGGGGGGTGACCCGAATGGACCCTATAAAAGTCCAAGGTATCAAGGACTGGCCGACGCCGACGAAAGTCAAAGACGTCCGTTCTTTCCTCGGCTTCTGTAACTTTTATAGACTTTTCATCCGCGGTTTTGCAACTCATGCCAAGCCACTTACCAAACTGACACGGAAGAACGAAGAATGGCAGTGGACCGAAGAAGAAGATAAGGCGTTCAACACCCTAAAACGTCTCGTGACGGAAGAACCAGTGTTAGCACACCCCGTCCTTCAAGACCCATTCGAATTGGAAGTTGACGCGTCGGGCTACGCGGTGGGAGCCGTATTATTACAAAAGAAATCTGACGGCAAGCGACACCCCATAGGTTACTACTCGGCGACACTTTCTGAAGCCGAAAGAAACTACGACATCTACGACCTAGAACTGCTCGCAATAGTCAAGGCCCTGCGGAACTGGCGACCACTTCTCGCAGGAGCCCCCCACAAAATTAAAATCTATTCGGATCACCTAAATCTACAATACTGGAAGTCACCGCAGAAGATCAGTAGACGAGTAGCCAGGGAAGTACTCGAACTCTCCGAATACGACTTCGAGATTCATCACATTAAGGGAAAGAACAACGGAAGGGCAGACGCCCTGTCAAGGCGACCGGATTATGACCAAGGAGTCGAAGACAACAGCGAAGTGGTAGTCCTACCCCCCGAAGTTTTCGTACGGACCCTTAACACCGCACGCACCTTCATCGCAAACCCAAATCTGCTGCAACCACGCCACCAGCAAGATGAACAGGTGATCAAGCTATGGGTCGACCCTCATCACCTCAAAAAAATACAAGGAGAATGGTATAAGGACGGCAGGTTCGTGATCACAGGACCTGCATCAGCTCAACGCGTGCTAATACACGACCATCACAACTTACCGATACACGGTCACCCGGGGATCGCGAGAACTCAACGCATTCTGGAAAGACATTACTGGTGGCCGCAACTCCGAAAGGACGTCTACGAGTATGTGCAAGGCTGCGCAGAGTGCCAAAGGAACAAAGTCAACACGAGGCCCATACGAGCCGCGTTGCATCCCATTACGCCAATACTGGAAGCCATGCCGTTCCACACAGTGGCGGTAGACTTCATCACCAAACTCCCCGTGTCCAAGGGATGCGACAGCGTACTAACCGTCACGGATCACGATTGCAGCAAAGCCTCCATTTTTATCCCATGTCGAGAAGAGATTACCGCAGAAGAAACGGCGAATCTGTACGTTGCCCAGGTGTTCAAACGCTTCGGACTGCCGCGCAAAATAATAAGCGACCGCGACCCCCGCTTCACGTCTAAGTTCACCAGGGAAGTATGCCACATTTTGGGAATCCAGCAAAATATATCGACTGCATACCATCCGCATACTGATGGACAGTCCGAGCGAACTAATCAGTGGCTGGAACAGTACCTACGCTTCTGGGTAAATGAGCGGCAAGATAACTGGGCGACTTATCTACCAATCGCCGAATTCGCGCATAACAATTGGCCTCACGAACACACCAAGGAATCGCCATTCCAACTTCTGATGGGGTATAACCCGCAAGCGGATTGGACGGATAAGCCATCCCCTATCCCCCTCGCAACTACGCGACTAACACAGCTGAAAGAAGCTAGAAACGACGCCCAACGCCTCATAAAGAAGGCACAAGAGTCATGGGTGCGCAACAAAGATACGCCCAAGTTCAAAATCAACGACCTCGTGTGGCTCAAAGGCAAGCATCTTCGGACCAACCAGCCTACGGCAAAATTGGCGGCGCGACGCCACGGACCCTTTCGGGTGACACAGGTGATGTCCCCTTACAACTATCGATTGGAACTTCCCACGCAGTGGAGTATCCACCCAGTGTTTCATATCGATCTTCTCACCCCATACAAGCAAACTTCCTTACACGGGGAGAACTTCACACGACCACCGCCAGAACTGATAGAAGGAGAAGAGGAATACGAGGTCGAGGCCATTCTAGACACTCGGCATTTCGGCAGAGGGAGACGCCTCCAATATCTCATCAAATGGAAGGGGTATCCAGACTTGGAGAACCAGTGGGTCAACAAGGATGACGTCTTTGCGCCGGAAGCAATCCGCCTGTATCAGGAAGCGCAAACCCACAGTAGAAGGGATAAAGTAGGAGTCGCTCGGACAGAGGACAGTCACCCCTCTTTCCTCCGCTCTGCCATCTCTCATATGCCTACTTCCCCTCTGCGACATGTCACCCAAGCGGCACTCCTCGACTCCCTCGCACAAGACACCCACGCCCTCTTGGCTGAGGACAACGACACCGAGGTACCCAACCCTCAAATCACCCCATGGACACCTCTTAGACCAATGGAGGGGCCCATCACCGCTCAAGAGTGGGCCCATGTCATCAGCCGATTCCCCGATCCAACCACCACTCCCGACGGAGAAGTCGTCCACGTCTTCCGAGACGAGCACGGGCAGCGCGAACCGATCGCCGCTATCCCCCCAAGCAACGACCTCATCGGCGTTCGCGGAGTTTTCCCGAGCGACGACCAGCGTTCAAGCACTGATGGAGTACGAACTGGAGGGATGGAAGAGAGTGGCAGCAGAGTGGCAGAAGGAGCAGCTGGACTCAGCCGCGGCCCGACTGAGGGAGATGCGCGAGCGGCGGCAGCGATGGAGGCTGCTGAGGCTGGCCATGACGACGACGATTACTACCCGGCACGCCATGCCTTCCTTCGAACGAAAAGCGACCCTGCTAATCCCCTCATCACGCCCTGGCTCGTCTACACCGACGGGTCCCCCATGTATCGAGGACGTGTGCATGTACCCAGCGCCGCCGATCATCGTACGTTCACCGCCGCCGACGACCCCGCGCATGTCATTGCGCCTGAAGGGTTCCGGGCGAATCGACGACCCCATCACATTCAATACCCCATCACCGGGCCCGACGGAGTAGAGCGGGACGCATCTCACGTCCAAATTATCGGAGGGGCTGACCCCCTCATACTAGGAGTCATACCAGGGTCACCACACGTTTATGGTAAGCCCTTTTACGCCGAGCCGCACGTGTCCGCCGCTCTCCGCCCCACGTACCCCCACGAGGACCTGGTCGTCTTCGAGGCAGACCGCATCACCGATCGGGCCCTCAACCGCATCAACGACGAGTCACTCACGGCCGAAGTCACGCGCTTCCGCGCGGCTAGCTACGAGCTGGATCGACTCCGCGCCCGTGTGGCCCAACTCCGCGCCATGATCGAGTGTGCGCAGGACGACCGCCGCGACTCCATCTATCGCCTGGAGCGCGCTACGGCTCTCGAGCGCATTGCCGACGAGCAACGCGAGTGGCCAGCAAGGGACTTTCGGTGAGTCAGGGTCTCACGCTGAAAAGGGGGTGATGTTACGTCTCGGACTTTCTGTGCTATGGAACGATAACCTTTGATGACCCTTACTGTACCGGTTGCAACTACGGCGGTAAGGTAGATTAGTTGCGGACTTACCTACGGTGATACGGTAGCGCGATAGGCGATAGGGTACGATAGCTGACTGATGACCGACGCCACTAGTACTGGTACTAGTAGTATTAGGGTTCGCGTTGTTTCTGCGATACGTTGGACGCTTACTTACTGTGACTCATAGCGGCGCTTCTAAGCCCGCTCGAATTGTATTTAACTCGTCCTGCAAAGGCCAAGATACGCCATCTTGGTCTTCTTGAATCGTCACTTGTTTGCGTCTCCATTACGACTTGTCATCTTCTCTCTCTCTCTCTCTCTCAATCTATATTCGGTGTCCAACTTCGTTTGTGACCAACAAGATAGGCATAGGCCTTGCCGGTGTACCTTCGCGTATTCACTAAGGCAAGCACACGGACCTTCGTGTCGTCGTGTTGAGCATACGTCCACGCTAAGTCGTTATCGCCTCCTTCGAGCTCAAGTCGAGCTAACGCCGTGACGGCGTTACAGGTACCCCCTCTATCTTTATGTCTTGCAACTATGAAGCACTGTCGCTGACTGCTCCTCAGCGACAGATAAATCATCCCAATGTCTGGTTCTTCATCTACCCCTGCTGCCGGTGCTGGTGCTCCTCCCAGCCCCACTGGTGGCTCTGCAGGAGGCTCACTCCCTCCTCCTTCTGGGTCAACACCCTCCACACGTCTCTCTCAGGCCCACAGTTCCAACTTTGGCATGCCATCAGGCATCCATCTCACTCAGTTTGACGGCACTGGCTGGAACGAATGGTCTGGGACCATTGAGGCTATCCTCACGCTACATGAGGCTGAAGATGTGTTCACCTTGGACACACCCCCATCTGGCATCACTACCGATGAGTGGGACTCAGTCCAGCGTCGCTCCAAGGCGTACCTCCGCCTTTACTTAAAGCCAGATGTCTACTCCCTTGTGGCGGACAATATTGTCTATGCCACTTTCAAGGCGAAGTGGGACAAGCTGAGAGACGTATATGCTGGTGCTTCGGGCAGCACCACCATCTTTAACTTGTGGATCCAGTTAACGCAAGCCCGCCTCGACGACTCCGCACCCATGGCCGCTCAGCTGGCCAAGCTCAATGAGCTAAGGGTTGCCCTTTCCAACGCGCAGATGGGTGTCTCTGACGTCCAATACTGCCTCATTCTCCTCCACGCGCTGCCGCCCTCTTATGAGGTGTTGGCCTCAACCATCCTTGCCAGTGGGGCTCCCTCCGCACTCAAGCACGCTGAAATAATTGCGCGCATAGTGTCGGAAGAAGCTCGCCGCGCTGGGCCCTCTGGCTCTTCCCTCAACAAGGTGGCCCCCGTCAAGTCGACGGGCAAGAAGGGCAAGAAGGACCACTCTGGTCTGACTTGCCACTATTGCAACAAAAAGGGCCACATCAAGCCTGACTGCAGGAAGAAGAAAAAGGATGAGGCTGACGCAAAGGAGAAGGAGAAGGCAGGCAACAAGGCCGCAAACAGTCATATCTTAGTACCTACCACCGCCTCCATTAAAGAGGTTGTAGAACCCGCCATAGATTGGGCCTCTGAATCAATCTCTGTTGCCTTGTATGCTGCCTCGCGTGTGCGTTGGATGATGGACAGTGGTGCTACACACCACATTACACCACATCGGTCTGACTTCAAGGACTACACCCAAACTAAAGGCACTGTACGCCTGGGTGATAAGTCCACTATAGACCAAGTAGGTGTCGGGTCTGTTGTCTTTACTACGAGCCAGGGTATCTCTATCACCCTCAGTAATGTGCTACACCTACCACAGGTGAAGACGCGCTTCTTGTCGACGCGCGCCCTGGCACAAAAAGGTGCTGAGATTGCCTTCGATAGTGGCTCATTTAAAATATCTATCAACCAAAAGTGTGTGGCCAAAGGCTACCTTGAGGACAACCTATACTGGTTGGACGCAGCCAGCGTCGGCCTCAATGCCCACACAAAATCAAGTGCTGCCACACTTGATGTCTGGCATCAATGCATGGGACACATATCCTCTGCGGCGCTGAAGGCGCATGGTCCCTCTGCCACTACTGGCATGGACATAGATAGCTCTACCACGGCCCACACAGTCTGCCGTGGGTGCGAGATGGGTAAATCCACTCACAAACCCTTTTCTGCGTCCTCCAACAAAAGGACAACTCGTCAATTTGAGATCGTGCACAGTGACCTCGCCGGTCCTATGCAAACTCAGTCCCTGCAAGGCTCGACCTACACAGCCACCTTCATAGATGACCACACTAAGTTCACTGTGGTCCACTTCCTTAAGTCGAAGGATCAGTTTGCTAAGTCGCTGCAAATGTATTTGGCCTGGGGTGAAACCCAGTCTGGCCATAAGTTGCGCGCTCTGCACTCTGACCGCGGTGGCGAATACATGTCGAGTGTCACGCAGGACATTCTTAAACAGAAAGGGATAGAGCATCACCTCACGATGCCGGGTTCACCACAGTCTAACGGGAAAGCCGAGCGGTTTAACCGCACCATTATGGATAAGGCAATGTCCATGCTCCACACAGCTGGCATGTCTAAAGGCTTCTGGGAGCATGCGGTGTGCGCAGCTGTGCACATCTATAATCGCTCTCCAGTCCGTGGGCTTAAGTGGCGCACTCCTTATGAGCTCTGGCACTCTGGCAAAGTGCCTGATGTCTCACATCTTCGCGTCTTCGGATGCAAGGGGTACATGCACATACCCGCTGATAAGCGTCGCAAATTAGATGCGAAGGCCATTGAGGTCACGCTTATTGGGTTTGAGCCCGAATCTAAGGGCTATAAGCTCTGGGACCGCTCAACCCGCTCCGTCCGAGTGTCCAGGGATGTGACATTCGACGAGAGTAGCTTCCCGTCCCTACAGGGTGTTGAGACACACCCCACACCTTCACCACCAGTCGTGCCTAGCACAACAGTGACTGCCGTGCCTCACCCGCCGGCGTTACCACCAATGCGAGCCCCCTCCCCTGCACACTCCAGTAGTAGTGAGGAGGAGGATGTAGAAAACCTTTTAGACCCCCCACAAGTCCAACCACGCCCTACCACACCACCACCTGCTCTGCCAGCTCTGCCCACCACACCTAAACGTGAGCAGACCACTCCCACTTCACCCCCGCCGCGTCCTAGTGCAACGCGCATTATGCGCCATGTCCCTCCTCCCTCACCAGAAATGCCTGGGGGATTTGAGGATCGTGCACAGCGTAGTCAGCTGTTGCGCGAGATGGACAATGCACCAAGGCGCACTGCTCGTGTCCCTGTGCCTAATCCGCGTTATTTCAATGCGGACAATGCGGCATGGCGTGGCAGGCGTCTGGGGTATGCGGAGTTACTGGCTGCTGCCTTTGTGGGCCGAGACCCTGCAACTTATGCAGAGGCCATGCGGTCTGCAGCTGCAGATGAGTGGACTAAGGCATGTCAGTATGAAATGGACGCCCTAGCTAAGAATGGGACTTGGGAGTTAGTGGATCTCCCGCCTAATCGAAAGGCAGTAAAATCCAAATGGGTCTTTAAGCTCAAAGCGGATGGCCGCTACAGAGCTCGCTTGGTGGCTAAGGGATTCACGCAGATCCCTGGCGTAGATTTTGATGAAACCTTCTCTCCCGTCGCACGATTTGAGTCGCTACGTTTACTTCTGGCGTTGGCCGCGCTGGAGGACTGGCACATCCATCAGATGGATGTCAAGTCTGCTTTTCTCAATGGCGTGCTTGACGAGGAGATATACATGGAGCAGCCACAAGGTTTCACTGTCACTGGCTCTGAGACAAAGGTGTGTCGCCTGGTTAAGGCGATCTATGGTCTCAAACAGGCCTCCCGCGCATGGAACTTGCAATTCCATGGAGTGCTCACTGCACTCGGCTTTAAGCGGACGTTTGCTGATGCTGGCATATATGTGATGCCTCAACGGGAGGGGTATGATCCACTCTTCGTTATTGTCTACGTTGACGACATCACTATACTGGGTCCCTCGTTGAGTGGAATTAAGCGTTTGAAGTCAGACTTGTCTGAACGCTATGAGATGACAGATCTCGGGGAGATAGAATCTTATCTTGGTATGCGCATTGTGCGCGACCGCTCCCTTAGACGCATCAAAATAGACCAGTCTGGCTACATCAAGGATGTCCTTGAACGCTTTGGCATGTCTGATGCCACACCACACAACACACCCTTGCCCGCTGGTGCTGACGAGCACCTGGTTAAATATACGTCGCAGGCAACTGCCTCAGATATTTCCCACTACCAATCTCTTATTGGGAGTCTGCTTTACGTGCAGATTGGCACTAGGCCAGATATCTCCTTCGCTGTGTCACGTTTGGTGCAGTACGCAGCGAATCCCTCACCACAACATCTGCGACTTGCGCAGTATGTCCTGTCCTACCTAGTGGGAACTATGGATATGCGTATTGTCTACGATGGCGCCAATGGCGATGGCCTTCACGGCTACACTGATTCCAGTCTGGCTGATCAGACTGATGACCGCCATTCCACCTCTGGTTATGTGTTCCTACTAGCTAACGGTGCAATAAGCTGGTCTTCGCGCAAGCAAAAGACTGTTGCCCAAAACACAACGGAAGCGGAATACATGGCCATGACCGATGCGGCTAACCAGGCTGCATGGTATCAGAGCTTCCTCACGGAACTCGGGTACGAGGTCGACGACCCCATCCCACTTCATGGTGACAATAAGGGTGCCATTGACTTGGCCTTAAACCCTGTCACTGGGAGACGGTCTAAGCACATTGCCATACGGCATCATGTCATTAGGGAGTACATCGAAAAGGGGACCATCACCCTCATTAGAACTCCTACTGTGGATATGGTTGCGGACGGCTTCACAAAGTCACTACCGCATGTCCTGCTACAGAAGCACAACGATGACATGGGACTTGTGTGTACTTAGATTGTAGATCACGGGGAGATGTTGATAAGTGACCCTTGCGCACTTAGTGGCTCACATGGACCGGACTTGCAGCATGGACTGCTATAGATTAGATATACAGGACTTGTAGATTAGATACTTTTTGATCTGTACAATCTATTACTTATCATTGCGTCACCTATGACATCATGTACTATGACATCATGTAGACTACTCTGGACTTGTCATTGTACTACGTCCTTGTTCTTCCTTTAGATATATCTTTATTGTGATGTCATTATGATATCATCTCGGTCTGGATTCTTCTTGTTCTATACGCCTTGTTCTCCATATGCACACTCCTTTGTCCTGTTGTAGAACAAATGCGCTCCTTGTATTCTGTGACCTATAGTTACTTTCCTTGTATTAGTGTCACGGCTCTGTACAGTATAAGTAGACTGCTTGTACGCCCTGGTCCACATCAGTTCTCTCACTGCTGTGTGCCAGGTATGTCTCCCTCCCTGTAATACCATTATCAGTTCTCTCACTGCTGTGTGCCAGACAAACTCTGCTTCACTCTGCTTGACTTCATCCCTGTTGCTGCCTTTCAGCCACTCTTGATATCTCACCACAGTCTTCTTGTCACTGTGAGTATCATCTTCATGTGTGCTGTTCATCAGCAATGCCCTGCCCTTCACAAGGGAACGTCGATGTAGAGAAGTGCCTTACGAGGACTTGTCCATCTATGTTCGCAATTGCTTACATAGTCCAGATCGGGTTTCGGAATTCACAATACTGTATCGTTGCAGTGAGGTGGAGTGCCTATGTTTCTGTGCGTCATCTGCGTTGGGCAACAGACGGAGGGGAAGGCGAGTTTGGCTGCAGGAATTAAGGAGTGCACAGTGTTAAGGTGAAGCTCGGAGTCAAACCGAATATGCACTCCACAGCGCGCAAATTCTGACGACCTGCGCGAGCTTTTCCATTAACAAGCCAGCGGGGGTCGTCTTATTTATGATAACCTCGACGTATGGTTAATGTCAGGAAGAAAAGGAGCGGGGGAGAGCTCACGATCATGACCCAGCACTCGAATTGGGTTGCAGATGCCTTCAGCGCAGTGGCTACTTGCACGTAGTAGGGTCCTGATTGGTGCTCTGGAATCCATGGTCAGTAAGGAAGAGTAGATGCACGTTGCACTCGAGCCAAGCAGCATCCAGACCAGTATTTACTTTTGCGCTGTCGTTGAAGGGCCGTGCGTCGAAGAGAGACGGACTCCCGGATACGTACCGTTTTCCTCGGTGTCTACATGCATATGCTATCTGGCATGCAGGTCGTCAAGCCTACCACTTAGGAATATCCATAGGAGAGCAAACGATGGGTGCAGTGACCCATCGAGGTCGGCGTCGAACTCGAAGAGCAGGACAAAGTCAAAGATGGTCAAGTCTGACAGGGCCACGGCAATCGAGTTAATCAAAGCGGAAATGTCGCCGGCGATGGGAGGTCTTCTGTATCGGAGAGCGGGCGTCAGTTGGTGAGGAAGAAAGAGAGGCAGAGACCGTACAGGTGTCTTGCTTTAGAAGACGCATTGACAAGGTGCTCCAAGCAGGCATTCTTCTTTGAGGGCATGAAGTCACATTACTTTAGTCACTTCTCGTCACCGGCGCAGCACATGCAGCTTCTTCGTTTGTACTGGCGAGATATAGGAGCGTGTTGGAGACCCGATGACGGAGGGCAGGTAGTCGTGAGAGCGTACAGTGAAGACCCGAGGTCACGAAGTCACGTGCGATGTCACAAAGGGCGGCCACTCTGGCCGATCGCCGGATTGTTCTACTAGACTAGGCTACTCCACCGCATCGTACTCTCTAACAATCGACACACATTACAGTCTTCACTGCAATGTCCCGGGTTCCTCACGAGGCTAGCAATGTACCCAACACAGGATTTAGTGAAGGTACCATTCTAGTTCTCCCACATGACTCTATCCTCGTATTCTCACCAAGGTTCTCACCTCACTGCCGTCAAATAGGTGACCACCGGTACCAACCTCCGTCGGCACAGAATCAAGCATCACATGGTGTATCTAATTTCGTCGATGGTTCCGGGCCTATATTCTCGATGTACATGGAAATGGCGATGGAAGAGGACAAGAAGATGGTCGAGAACTGGAAAGCGGATGCAGACGGGATCCTCATATTTGTGCATCTCTGTCTTTTAATCTCGTGCTTCGTACTGACCCAAATCTCATAGACCGGTTTATTCTCTGCTGCTGTCGCATCCTTGATCTCGGTCTCCATTCAGGATATTCGACCGAACCCACAGGACACCTCCAATTTCTACCTCGCAAATATCTACCAGACTACTGTCAACCCCAATATCTCGACTTCCCTCCCCACTTCCCCTCCCCCATTCTCTCCGCCTAACTATGCGGTTTGGGTAAACTCACTTTGGTTCTTGAGCTTGGTGATCAGTCTTACCTGTGCTCTGCTCGCGACGTTGGTGCAGCAATGGGCACGAAGATATCTCAAGGTTACTCAGACACGTTACAGTCCACACAAGCGAGCACGGATCCGTGCATTCTTTGCTGAAGGTATCGACAAGTATCTCCTTCCGTCGGTGGTCGAAACACTTCCCGCACTCCTCCACATTTCCCTGTTCCTGTTCTTCGCCGGCCTGGTTGTGTTCCTTCACAACGTCAATATCACAAATTTCAAGCTGGTGTTGTCATGGGTCGGGATTTGTACGGCTGTGTACGGATGCATCACAGTCATGCCAATCATTCGTCATGACAGCCCATACTATACATCACTTTCGTCATCTGTGTGGCTCATTGTTACTGGGATGCCTTATGTCATCTATGGGGTCTTTCGGTGGTTTACTTGGTCCGTGTACTTTCATTATAGGACCACTCACTTTCGGGGCTTGAAGGAAAGTTATCGCAAACTGCTCGTGCAGGGCATGCAGAAAACTGCCGAGGAAACTGCTCTGAAATCTCCATCAGCCATCGACACTCGTGCCTTCATGTGGACGTTCGACTGTCTGGACGAAGATAAAGAACTGGAGCGCTTCTTCTCTGGCTTACCCGGCATTCGCAGCTCAAAGGTGGTCAAAGATCCTCTGCCCAGTCTCACTGGAGATGCCAAAGACAAGCTTTCCAATGCATTGACAGGATTTTTTTACCGCACACTCTCATCCGATTTGCTTCCCGGGTCTGTCAAAAACCACCGGGCCATCAGCTTCGCGAAAGCCCTTGACCCGCTGCAATTTCCTTATGCATTCTGGCATGTCCTCCACAGGGTCATTTCCTCAGATCAACATAGCGGACTCCAAACTACTGAATTTATCCGTGTCATGAGAGGTTGGCGCAGTGGTGGAGACCAACGAACTCAATTACTTGGAGAGGCCATGTTCACCTGTCTTATTGCAGGAGCGCAACGCCGCGACAATTCTTGGCTTATTTCTGCACCCAATAGACTGGGAATCTCAGAAGCTGACCTCAGACGCTACACCACAGACGGCAACCTGTCACTTACAAGCTTAATTTGCATCACTCGCCACCAATTTAGCCAGTTCGGGAAACCGTCCTGGCCAGCTCCTTGGTTCTCGCAAATTTTAGAGAAAGCTTCGGAATTCGATGTGCGAGATACGTCACCCAATCTGCGGCACGAGTTCTGTGCACTCTGGAATCAAATCGTTCTCAACGCGCAAAATGATGGCGATCGGAGGATGGCGACATGGATCCTCAGACCGATTCGGAAGGTATACATCACTCTTCATGAAGGTACCGATGCTGCCCCAACGCAATTTTCCGCCTCCACCGATGATTATGATGACGTTCTGTTCGACCCAAGCTCGTATCCACAGTGCGACTTCGTCAGCCATATTCACGACCCTTCCTCCACAACCGCAGCTCACTCTGTCCTGCACGATAACGATGCGCCTCTCCCTGATCCCCTTACCAGTTCCGATGTGCCTTCCTTGTCCGCACCTGCCCCACCTCAAGTCCTCGAAAGCCTCACGGATATACCGCTTGACAACTGCCACCCCCAGACCGCTCATCAAACGACCACTGAAGTCGTCTCATTTTCTATCACCTCACCAGATCCAGCGACCGCTGATGCGTTTGTCACCTCTGGTCGAACAATACTCCACCCTACTTCCGCAACCTCGACATCCGCCCCTCTTCTTTCCTCTACCTCACCACCTGCTGCCATCACCCTCCAGCATAACGCAGACCTCATGGCGCCTTCCGATCCACCAAACCACCCTTCTTCAGCTTCTCATATAATTCTCGAAAATACACTTTCTACAGGTTTGTCCCCGCCTTCACACTCATCTATGACTCGACCCGACCCCTCGCCGTCTTTCACAGAATGTCATCGCTCGGCAATAGTCCCTACAATGCCCAGCGCTGCGATGGGGCCAGCCTCTGTACCTTATCTATGTGCTGCTGCCAGGGGCGATGGCAGCGGTCAGCCCGGGTCGTGCAAGGAAGAGGACGCTCTTGATTCCCGTTCAGTAAATCGCGCAATTCATACGAATATCATGACCCCAGAATCTCCATCACAATCCCCATTACTGCCATCAAATGCTGACTCGGACGTAGCAGTTGCGGCACCTGCTTTGCGAGCTGAGCGTACGGGAGATCATTCACCACATCCTCCACATTTCATGTATGATATCGTTTAACGCGTCCTTCACTGACTTAGATGTGCGTGTGTTATTAGGCATATATTTTCTATTGGGTTCTTGATACCACCATTCTGATTCTATTCAATACTTATTTCATCTCATCTATATACCGTCCTCTAAATACTATATGTATACTCGAGTAGAGCGAGGAGTCCCTTCGGGCTAACGAGTGTAGCTAAAAGAGACGTGCGCACCTGCGTAACCATTTCTGTCTCCTCAGCTTCGATAGTGTCTGCTGGCGACTATTGGCTGCTTGGGTTTTCTTGTCGGAAGAACGCTGCTACCATCGAGAATGACAGATGTCCGAGGATGGAGTAAGGAATCGCGTCCAGAGAGTACGTGTCGGACTTATCTGTGATCACGTGATCAGTCGCGTCCTTGAGGTTGAGGCACGCGGAGGTCAGAAATAGTCAAATGGAAGCTACGGTACCGCACTCTTTCTGCTCGCTGGCCCTCTCCGCTTTTCATTTTCCTGTCTTATTAACCGGTCTTCCTTCAATGCGTGAATACGTCGATGGTCATTGTGACCTCGGCGATGTACTCAAGCGATAGCAAATGGGCGATATTTGCGGAGCTAGACACGACACATTGGCAAAATCTAGAAATGAGTAGAAGTGATGCACGGATTGATCGAGAACAGGATGAAATACGATCGGAAAGGGGAAGAGTGCCCTGCGCGAGGTATGGAAGCAGCTGCGGCTATGCCACCGACAATAGACACATTTCTCCGGTTGCCCCAGAATACAGATCACCTCTTCCAGTGCTTGGGAAGTGGAACGCGCGCCAGCACTATATTATCCTTCCTCTTGGCTGTAGGTCATCGAAACAGGTGCCAACGCCGACACAGCAACTCACCCGAGCCCATCCCATGCACGAAAGCACCGACCCATGCCCTCCGTCTCCGCCTCGCTCGGAGAAATGATCATCCCACCACCGTCACCATTGCCGCACAGGGCGTGAGTTTCTTCACGAATTATATTGGCATGTGCATACGGCACCGGCATGCATGAGGTGACATACGTCGCGGTGAGACGGTTTCCCGGCGCGGGCCGGAGCGCAGTAAGGTGGGAGACTGTGAACGTGTACCGATAAAACATGTGGTTCGATTATCGGAATAGTGGACGTCGCAGCGCTCCGTGAATAGCGAGGCACGGTACTCTGCGAACACTGGTGTCCGTGGCGGGTGCTTATGAAAGGGGCCGCTCGCAGCTCGTGGGCCCGCAGGTGCAAGTAGTAAGTAGTTGGTGGTGTGGTTGGCACAGATAAAATCTGAAAGCTCGAGTCATGCGTGTTGTTTTGAGGCTGACATGGCATCGTGAGACGAGCATTTGGGAATAATGAGAGTACTCACATGGGAAATCCGGGCACGCAGAAGACTGTTGGCCACCCCTAGGTGTGGAAAGCATTGAATGACGCTGGGACAATGATTCGGGTGCGGCGTGCGGTGAGGCATTTTACGTCGATGCGAGACGAGGTTTGTTGACTTTACTGGATCTGGCAAGACCAGTAAAGACTGGACAGACACCAGATGGCCTGTTGATAAGCAGGAGTAACTACGGAGTTGGCATATCCTCCGCTCTCATTGCTAACAGTATTTCCACACTCACCCGCAAGCCTGCGACAATGAATAGCGAAGAGGTGCTGAAAGACCATAAGACGATCCTATCCCGAAAGATGTGCTGTCCAGAATGGAGCGGAGGTAGGAGACTCTGAACAGCGGGTCCCGGACTGAAGAAGTCCGTGCATCAATATATGAATGTTATTTCATAGGCGACTGGCTACCACCTAAGTAGGATAGAGCGCAGAGGAGGTCGTGGAGAGCGCGGTCAAGTGATGGAAGACGTGTGCGACGATGACGAATACAGAAAGCGCTCGTACATGGGTTAGGGTTACCGTACGCCCAAGTCGAGCATCACAGCACCACTCACATCACGTCATTCCTTCGTTTCTCTGTACTCGCGTTCGTCTCTCCTATACTTCCAACACAGAATGCGAGAGTCGGATTATTTTGGAGTTTTTCAGGGGGATTTTATGTATTCTTTTGAAACATATTCGGTCTGGTCCTGTTTGTTCTCGAATGCACGCTGCTCTCTGCACCATTCACCTTCTGGTCATCTCCATCGTCGCCATTGTCTCTGACCTCTTATACCCTCTTCCTCTCCTGGCTATATCCCCCACTTTTTCCCTCTCCAGAACACATTCTTGTAATCCACATCTGCCCCATACTCTAATTCGATCCCGGCCCCCTGTGATTGACTTGGATATTCTTTGGTTCTCGAACTACCGAGCGCACGACTCGACCCCAGTGTTCCACCAACGCAAGAAAAAAGAAATCTCAGTGAAGTTGCTCGAGCTCATATTTACTTCCCGTGCTCTGCGTGCTTGTGTGTACGCTCATGTCTGCTGGAGCAATCCACCCAGCCAATTGACACTCGAAAAAATTGTTCTAAACTCACAGGGCACAGGCGCCGAGAATCCAGCCAGTGGGCCGTTTCACCATTCTCTTCGTTTTTCGTCTTCCGGCGCTCGTGTTCAATTCCTCTCCTCTCCACCTTCAACACGGAATAGAAGGGCTGGGTTGGCGATAAATTGGTCAATAGATATACATTGGCCCATTCATTGTCTTTGTACCCTCGTATCGTCGTCCCGCATTTTCGTCGTCACCGTTCAGCACGTCGCAGGCCGCTGTACTTCTTCGGATGGTTTAGACATCCATCGCCATTTTCTCCCACCCATATTCTCGACAACATTCCCCTCAGAGGTCCTTCATCATTTTTAGACTCTCGTGACTGCATCCGACCACGCATATTCTTCCCCAGGACATCATTCGTCGCCGCTAGCTCCTGCTTCTCCCCGCACATCTCGTCCACGACTGTCTCCTGCACTTTGTTATCGAAGGGAAGGGCAATGCGGAGGAAAGAGGCGCTATTGGTCCCCCTTCGGTGGTTCGGAAAAATATTATGGCTTCCCGGATCTTCCACCACCGTCGCCGTCACTGTCTTTGGCTACTGACGTAGCCATCCCAGGTCCGTCATGGTGCTTTCTTGGTGCAGAGGATACAGGAGATCATCAATCATCCTCCGCAACCTTCACATGGTCAGTATGATATCGTCTAACGCATCCTCCGATCCCCTAGATGTGCATGTGCTGTATGTATTATTATTAGGTCCTTGACATTGCTTCACTGATACTTTTATTTGTCTTCTGTATATATCTTCCTTTTACGTATAGCGAAATGTGCAAATCCGCGCAGCTGAGAGAACTGTGAGTGACAAGTCCCAATCCCCCCGACCCACTGCAGGCTGATAGGCGGACCCGGAAGTGATACAGAAGACTCTGCGTACACTTGGGTGGGGTGGCAGTGTTTATCTTAAGCTCCAATAGTGTCTGCAAAATTTTATTGATTGGATCTCTTTTTGAGAGCAGCGCTGGTTGGGGCCACTCTAACCTGAAGGCGAGGGAACAAGGACGTTGCAGGAAGTTAAGTAACAGGGCACTCGTAGCAGGTTACTTAGCGGGTTGGTGAGTACAAGTAATCATGTACGCGGTGTATGGTTGAGAGGATGTGGCTGCTGTCAACGACAAGAACAACGGGTCCTTGTGCATATCTGGGACCGACGTGTATCCCATCGTAGAGGTCTCGAACTACTTCGCTACTGGCACTACGACTGTCCCGTTACAGCGCCAGGTGGAGGCGATGATGTTGAGCACGCCCGCAAGCGCAGCGAGGCGCCTGAGAGCGGCTTGACCAACATTACTCACTTCCACAGACCGAATATATTTGCGAAAGGCTTGTCATTGAATAAGCTGGCGTGAGCTGCGTTTTATTTGGTAGCTTCAAGGAAGAAAGAAAGGAAAAGAATTTGGTGGGAGGATGGGAAGAAGATTTACTATCGACTATCCACCCTACTCAGGTTGCGGACATGGGAGCATGTACCATACTCTGGCGGGGACTCTGTGCGCCTTCTACCAGGAGCCCTTCACTTGTGAATATATGGAGGAGCATTGAGGGCGAGTGCGCGTGCACAGTGAGGACAGCGATCTCCCACTCTTCCAGCCACTTCTCGACGGCGTCACGTCGCTGCCGCGCCGACAGGAGACCGGCCACGTGTGCAACCCACAGCCTTACTCTCGAGCTTTCTTGGAACCTCTCGGTACGATCCGTTTTGAAATAACAGAGCAAATCCCAGATATATAGAATTGTTGAGAAAAGAATCTGTTTTGACCATATGGCGTCAATACCATGCATCGGACTGAGACTAGGGTGGTAGGATTATGTGAATCGGTTTGAATTCAGCGCTAATCGATAATCCTCTGCAATTTCGACGGGATACTCCACTTATAGACGGGAGAGGTCTTCATGTCACATCGTCTTGCATTGTTTCTACCACGCAATTCCAAATATTGTATGAAAGCACCAATACAAGGATTGAAGCCCATTTTGCAACGACATACCTTGCTACGAACCGATGATCTGGGCGCTTGAGGGTTCGATCAAACTGGTATTTCCTCGTGCTGGTACTGCCTCGTGCGTGCTGCATGCCGGGCAAAGGGCAGTCGCTCTGGCCGTTCCACAAGTGTTCTACCCCCCCTTACCCTACATCCACAACAATTGACACACCACAATCTTCACTGTAATGTCCCGAGCTCCTGACGAGGCCAACAACGTACCCAACGCAGGACTTGGTGAAGGTACCGTTCTCCCACATGACGCTATCCTTACCGATCTCACCAAGGTTCTCACCTCACTGCTGCCAAAATAGGCGACCACCAGTATCCACCCCAGTCAACGCAGAATCAAGCATCGCAGGGTGTATCTAACTTCGTCGATGGCTCCGGGCCTATCTTTTCAATGTACCTGGAAATGGCGACAGAAGAAGACAAGAAAATGGCCGAAGGATGGAAAGCGGACGCTGACGGAATTCTCATCTTTGTGCGTCGCCATCTTCCAGTACTGTGCACTGCTTCACAGACTCATGTCCTCTAGACTGGTTTATTCTCTGCTGCCGTTGCGTCGTTGATCTCGGTGTCCATTCAGGACATCCGACCGAACCCACAGGACACCTCCAACTTCTACCTCGCAAACATCTATCAGACCGTTTCCAACCCGAATACACCCAATATTCCCCTTCCTTCTTCCCCACCCCCATTCTCCCCACCAACTTATGCCGTCTGGGTCAACTCGCTTTGGTTCTTGAGCTTGGTCATCAGCATTTCTTGTGCTCTGCTCGCGACGTTGCTACAACAATGGGCACGAAGATACCTCAAAGCCAATCAGCTACGTTACAGTCCCCACAAGCGAGCAAGGATCCGCACGTTCCTTTCCGAAGGTGTTGACAAGCTCCTCCTTCCTTGGGCAGTTGAAGCATTGCCCACACTTCTCCACGCTTCCCTGTTCCTTTTCTTTGCCGGTCTGGTTGTGTTCCTATGGAACGTTAATCTCACGGTTTTCAAGCTGGCGCTGTCATGGGTCAGCGTTTGCACGGCCCTGTACGGATGCATCACGATCATTCCAATCATTCGTCATGACAGCCCATACTACACCCCACTCTCATTGCCGACGTGGAAGATTGTTAATGGGATATCATTTCTCATATTCCGGGCTCTTCGGAAGCTCACTTATTTGAATTACTTTAGTTGTGAGGCCTTCCGAGTCTCTCGCTTTCGGGCCTTGGAGACAAGCTCTCGCCGACTACTTGTGGAGGGCATGCAGATGGTGGCCGAGAACACCGCTCTGAATGCACCATCGGAGATCGATACTCGCGCATTTCTGTGGACGTTCGACAGATTGGACGAAGATCACGAACTGGAGCGCTTCTTTTCTGGCTTACCCGGCATCCGCAGCTCCAAGGTGGTCGACGATCCTCTGCCCGATCTCACCGAAGAGACCAAAGACAAGCTTTCTGATGCATTGATAGGATTCTTTGATCGCACTTTCTCATCCGATTTACTTCCCGGGCCAGTCAAAAATCACCGGGCCATGATCTGCGCGAAAGCCCTTGACCCGCTGCAATTTCCCATTGCATTCTGGCGTATCCTCCACAGGGTCATTTCCTTGGATCAACATAGCGGACTGCAAACCACCGAATTCATCCGTGTCATGCGAGGTTGGCGCAGTGGTAGAGACCGAGAAACTACATTACTTGGAGAGGCCATTTTCACCTGTTTTATTGCAACAGCGCAACGCCGTGGCGACTCTTGGCTTATTCCCGCCCCCAATAGACTGGGAATCCCAGAAGCTGACCTCCGACGCTTCGCCACGGACTGCGACTTGTCACTTACAAGCTTGATTTGTATCACTCGCTACCAATTTAGCCAGTTCGGGAAACTGCCCTGGCAAGATCACCGGCTCTCCTATGTTCTAGAGGAAGCTTCAAAATTCGATGGGCAAGATTCGTCACCTGATCTGCAGCACGAGTTCTGTGCACTCTGGAATCAAATCGTCCTCAAAGCGCAGAATGACGACGATTGGCAGATGGTGGCATGTATTCTCAAACCGATTCGGAAGGTATACCTCGCTCTTCATGAAGGTACCGATGCTGCCCCAACACAATTCTCCGCCTCTACCGAGTGGTGGGATGACGTTCTGCGCGACCCAAGCTCGTATCCACGGTGCAACGTCGTTAGCCATATCCACGAGACTGCCTCCACGACCTCAGCTCAGACTGTCCTGCACGATAATGATGCGCTGCTCCCTGTTCCCCTTACCAGTTCCCATGTGCCTTCCTCATCCGTAGCTGCCCCACCTAGTGTCGTCGAAAGCCTCACAGATATACCACTTGACGACTTCCACCCCCGAACTGCTCGTCTGACGACCGCCGAAAGCCTCTCATTTCCTGTCACCTCTGGTGGAACAATACCCCGCCCTACTTCTACAACCTTGACATCCACCTCTCCTCTTTCCTCTACCTCCCCACCCGCTACTGTTGCCATTCTGCACAACGCAGACCTCATGGTGCCTTCCGGTCCACCAAACCACCCTTCTTTAGCTTCCCGTCCAATTCTCGATAATATACTTCCTACAGGTTTGTCGCTGTCTTCACACTTGCCCATGACTCGATCTGACCTCTTGCCTTTTTACACAGAACTTCATCGTCCGGAAATAATCCCTACTACTCCCAGCGCTTCGATAGGGCCAGCCTCTGCACCTGATCTGCGTGCTGCTGCCGAGGATGATGGCACCCCGAAGCCTGGCCCACGCAATGAAAATGACGCTCTTAATTCCCCTTCGGCGATTCGCTCAATCCACTCAAACGTTACGGCCACCTTAGATACCTCACCTCAATCCCCGTCACCATCGGTCACTGACATGGACCCAGCCATCGCAGGCCTTTCACCACGTGAACCAAATGCCGAGCGCACAGGAGGAGGTCGTCCACCACAGCCTTTCCATTGTTCATATGATATCGTTTAACGTCCCCCGATCTCTTTGATGCGCGTGTGTAATATAGAGTATATATTCCCATAGGGCTCCCGATATCACCATGACCGATACTATTCAACACTTTTCTCATCCTGTGTATATACTGCCCTATTACATGGTGTAAATACGTGGCGAAATGTGTAAACTTGGTCGAACGGAGAGTTGTGAGTGAGGAGTCTCGGTAATCCCCTTAAATGGGCCAGTGAGCGTATCAGGAAGTGACGCTGAGGCCTCTGCGCCCACACACGCAGCCGTCTCTATTCCCTCAGCTCTGGTAGTCTCTGCGAAAAGTTTCTCCTCGGGCCCCTTATCGAGAGCAGCGTTGCAGCGTTGAGAAACTTATACAGTCGATACTATGTGGAGCCGTTCCAAGATGAAGATGGGAGACAAGGACGTTTCAGGTAGTACGGGTCACAGGGAACTCGTGGAAAATTACGCAACGGGTCAGTGAGTACGAGTAGACATGGAAAAGGCATGCGGTCAAGCGAATTCTGCTGCCGTCGACAAATCCTTGTGCGCATTTGAAACTAGCGTAGGAACACCACCCTACCGTCAGGAGTCTCAGACTACTTTGCTACCGGCGTCACCACTGTCAAGACTGCTTCGTAACAGCGCTAGGCGAAAGCGACAACGTCAAGCACTCCTATGGGCCAGGGGGGCCACCCAGCGAGGCTCACCCCTCCAGACCGAATAGCGCACAGAGTCTGCGTGGGCCACGCGAGCTTGCAACTTGACAAGTCCATGTGGATCTCTTTTGCTTGTAATAGGGTCAGTGCAGTCAAGGAAGCAAGCATCGAAGCGAAGAAAAGTGTTTCGCAGCGAAGGCGGAGGAAAGGCTTACTTATCATTGGCGACATGTCTGCGTGCACGTGCTGGCAGGTATCCAGGTCGTCCAGCCGCTACTTTGGAATGTGTGGAGGAGCATGAAGAGCGAGTGCACTTGCACAACGAAGACCGTGCTGAATTTGAGGAGAGGGAGGGCCAAGACGACAGTTAGGTCGGACGGGGCTGTGGTGATCGCGTTGAGTACGGTAAGCTACGTGGCTTGCGATGCGAGAGGACGTGTGCGAACTTTTCAGCAGTAGGCCACAGGTCTGTACGGAGAGAAAGGCGTGTCAGCAGGCGAAGGAAGAAGAGAAGTAGAGGACGCACGGGTATCCCGCTTTGGAAGAGACGTCGCAAGACGCTCTCAAAAAATGCTTCTCTGAGGGCGTGATCTTCCACTCGTTCGGCCACCTCTTGACGAGAAAACTGCAGCATGTGCAGTTTGTCGCTTGTGCTGGCAAGACCTGGGAGAGGGTTGTAGGATGGGAAATAGAGGGAATATTGTCGTGGGTGCGCGTTGTACTTCGCTAGAGCTTACCGAAATGGTTGATGAGGGCTAGGAGTGCTAGGATACATCGCACCGAGGCGGAGATGCACGCGTGGTACTTGGATATTATAGCTTGAACGCAGACCTTGTAGTTACGGGTATAACGATTGCATCTCTGGGGAATCGGTCGACCGCGCGTTTAATGGATGGGGATAAAAAGGGGTTGACGGATCCTTCGATCTCTGCTACAGGACGGTAATATGACGGCGGCTCAAAGAAGACGAGTTCCCGAGACTTTGGCACTTACAGCGGTCCCTCGCCTAACCCCTTGACATCGATAGGACAGAAAAGGCCTCTCTTGTCCTAGCACCGTCATCAGATAGATAGTCAACCGTCCTCGACTACAAGGTCCTTTCGAATCGATTGGAAAAAGGGTGCACATTCGGGTCTGCCTTCCTCGGGGTACCCTGTGAGTAGCTGGGAGATCTGCGCTTCGTCTTGAGTTGTAGAACAGCTGAGTATTCACGTACAGTACCCTCTGCGACAATTGAGATATTGAGACTAGACGAGAAACAAGGGCTATGGGACACCATAGTGAGGGGAGAACGCACGCGCAGTACTTGATTGAGGACTCTACGGCTGGGGATTGGCGGGGTCAGTCACACGTATTTTTGGCAAGTTCAATAGGTAGACACAAAAAAGGTTGAAGCATTATTCGATCTTTGCTGCAATTCGGTAGTGAGACGGGACAACCAATCCCGTTGGATGGCAGGTGGAGAGGAAGACGAATTCGGCTGCAGGAGATCAGGATTGCAGTGTTAATGATTGCGAGACGACTGCTACCGCGAAGGTCGAAAGAAGAGTCGAACCGGATATACATGCCGCGGCGCATAAGTCCGACGGTCTGCGCGAGCTTGTCCACTAACAAGCCGGCACGGATCGTTTTATCCACGATAACCTCAACGTATGGTTATCGCTAGGGAGAAAAGGAGGGGAAAAGCTCACCATCATGACCCAGCACTCGACTTGGGTTGTGGCGCAGCGGCTGCCTGCACGTACGGTCCTCTGGAATCCGCGGGCGGCGAGAACGCGTAGATGCACGTTGCGCTCGAGCTGAGCGACAAACAGACCTCCTTTTGGTTTATTTATTTTGGCGCTGTCTCTGGGGAGCTGGGCGTTGAAGAGAGATGGACTGCAGGGACACGTACCATGTTCCTACGTGGCGCCTATGTGTGTACGATGCTAGGCGTGCGCGTCCTCAATCCCACCACTTAGGAATACCCAAAGTTACCCAGAGGTGTGCAAACAATGGGTGCCCATGCGCAGTGAGGGACAACATCGATCTTGAAGCTTGAAGCTCGAAGACCGGAACAGAGTCGAAGATAGTCGGGTTGGACAGGGCTGTGTCGCTGCGATGCGAGGTCTCTGCACGGAGAGCAAGCATCACTTGGTGGAGCAAAAAGAGAAGCAGAGACCGTACTGCTGCCCCACTTTGGAAAACGCGTAGACAAGCGGCGCTCTTCTCCGATGGCGTGAACTCACATTCCTTTAGATATTTCTTGACATTGGCGCAGGAGACATGCAGTATTTGAAGCCCGTCGTTTGTGCTGCAGAGATCTGGGAGCGCGTTGTAGACCGAGAAGACGGATGGCAGGTTGTCGTTGGAGCGGATTGAAGACGTTTGTCAAGTCTCGCGGTCACGTGCACTGTCGGAATGTTCAACTTGAAGCAGGAAAAGCGCATGTCGTTCATACGTCCATCTTTTATAGACACGACTCGGTAAATCTCGTAAAACAGAACCTCACCAAAGGCCAAGACTCCCTATTAGTCCCATAAGAATCAACGCTTTTCGTTCTCTTTCTCAATCCGGCCCCCACATTTGACTGTTGTCGGCGTTCTAACCTAACATGGCCTCGATGTCCCGAGCTCCTCACGAAGATATCGATATAATGAAGGCAGGTATAGGCCCAGCAACAGGTACCTTACTCCCACTTGGCTCAATACCCATCACTGACGCTCTCACAGGCGACTACCAGTACCCACCCCAGTCGGCACAGAATCAAGCACCACAGGGCGTATCGAACTTTGTCGACGGCTCTGGGCCTATTTTATCCATGTACTTAGAGATGGCCTTGGAAGCGGACAATAAGATGGCCGAAGGATGGAAAGCGGACGCCGATGGGATTCTGATATTTGTGCGTCTCCATCATCTAATGCTGTGCTTCACACCAACTGAATGATCACAGACCGGTTTATTCTCTGCTGCCGTTGCGTCTTTGATCTCGGTGTCCATTCAGGATATTCGACCGAACCCACAGGACACCTCCAACTTCTACCTCGCGAACATCTATCAGACCGTTTCCAACCCGAATCCACCCAATATTCTCATTCCTTCTTCCCCTTCCTCCCCACCCCCATTCTCCCCACCAACGTATGCCGTCTGGGTCAATTCGCTTTGGTTCTTAAGCCTGGTCATCAGCATTTCTTGTGCTCTGCTCGCGACGTTGCTACAACAATGGGCACGAAGATACCTCAAAGCCAATCAGCTACGTTACAGTCCCGACAAGCGAGCAAGGATCCGCACGTTCCTTTCTGAAGGTGTTGACAAACTCCTCCTTCCTTGGGCAGTTGAAGCATTGCCCACACTTCTCCACGCTTCCCTGTTCCTTTTCTTTGCCGGTCTGGTTGTGTTCCTATGGAACGTTAATATCACAGTTTTCAAGTTGGCGTTGTCATGGGTCGGCGTTTGCACAGCTCTGTATGGATGCATCACGATCATTCCCATCATTCGTTATGACAGCCCGTACTACACTCCACTCTCATTGCCAGTGTGGAAGATTGTTAATGGGATATCATTTCTCACATTTCGGATTCTTCGGAAGCTCACCTATTCGAGTTACCTTACTTCTGATGCCTGCTTTCGCTTTCGGGACTTGGAGATACGTTCTCACCAGCTACTTGTGCAGGGCATGCAGAAGGCGGCCGAGAACGCTGCTCTGAATGCACCATCGGAGATCGATACTCGAGCATTTCTGTGGACGTTCGACAGTTTGGACGAAGATCACGAGCTGGAGCGCTTCTTTTCTGGCTTACCCGGCATCCGCAATTCCAAGGTGGTCGACGATCCTCTGCTTAGTCTCACCGAACTGGACAAGGACAAGCTTTCCGGTGCATTGTCGGGATTCTTTGACCGCACCTTCTCATCCGATTTGCTTCCCGGGCCTGTCAAAAACCGCCGGGCCATGATCTGCGCGAAAGCCCTCGACCCGCTGCAATTTCCCGATGCATTCCGCCGTATCCTCCTCAGGGTCATTTCCTTGGATCAACATAGCGGACTGCAAGCCACTGAATTTATCCGCGTCATGCGAGGTTGGCGCGGTGGTGGAGACCGAGGAACTGAATTATTTGGAGAGGCCATTTTCACCTGTCTTATTGCAAGAGTGCAACGCCGCGACGACTCTTGGCTTATTTCGGCCCCCAATATACTAGGAATCCCAGAAGCTGACCTCCGACGCTATGCCACAGACTGCAGCTTGTCACTTACAAGCTTGATTTACTTCACTCACCGGCAATTTAGCCAGTTCGAGAAACCGTTATGGCCACGTTACGAGTTCAGGGATGTTCTAGTGGAAGCTTCAAGATTCGATGTGCAAGATTCGTCACCCGATCTGCAGCACGAGTTCTGTGCACTCTGGAATCAAATTGTTCTCAAAGCGCAGAATGACGGCGATCGGGAGATGGCAGGATATATCCTCAGACCGATTCGGAAGGTATACATGGCTCTTCATGAAGGTACCGATGCTGCCCCAACACAGTTCTTTGCCTCCACCAATGTTTGGGATGACGTTCTGTTCGACCCAAGCTCCTATCCACGGTGCGACATCGTTAGCCATATTCACGACTCTGCCCCTACAACCTCAGCTCACTCTGTCCTGCACGATAATGATGCGTCGCTTCCGGCTCCCCTTGCCAGTCCTGATGTGCATTCCTCGTCCAGATCCCTACCTCACGTCATCGAAAGCCTCACAGATATACCGTTTGACGACTTCCACCCCCAGACCGCTTATCAGACGAACACCGAAAGCCTCTCATTTCCTGTCACTTCACCAGATCCAGTGACCGCTGATACGTTCGTCACCCCTGGTAGGATAATATCCCGCTCTACTTCTGCAACCTCGACATCTACCCCTCCTCTTTCCTCTACCTCCCCACCCGCTGCTGTTACTCTTCAGCACAACGCGGACCGCATGGCACCTTTCGGTCCACCAAACGGCCCTTCTTCAGCTTCTCATCCAATTCTCGACAATACACTTCCTACAGGTTTGTCGTTGTTTCAACACTCGCCCATGACTCAATCTGACCCCTCGCCGTCTTTCCCGGAATCCCATCGCTTGGCAATAGTTGATACCGCTTCCAGCGCTTCAATTGGCAACCCGATGGTTGGTCCACGCAATGAAAATGACGCTCATGATCCCCCCTCGGTGATTTGCTCAATCCACGCAAACGCTACGGCCACCTTACATACTTCACCTCAACCCCCGTCACCATCGGTCACTGACATGGACCCACCCATCGCGGGCCCTTCACCACGTGAACCAAATGCCGAGCGCACAAGAGGAGGTCGTCCACCACAGCCTTTCCGTTGTTCGTATGACATTGTTTAATGTCCCCAAATCTCTTCGATGCGCATGTGCGATATAGGGTATACATTCCCATAGGATTCTCGATATCGCCCTTACTGATAATATTCAATATTTTTCTCATCTTGTGTACATACTGTCCTATCACATGATGCGAATACCGTGGCGAAATGTGTAAACTTGGTAGAGTAGAGAGCCGTGAGTGAGGAGTCTTGGCGGGGTCAGTGAGTGACCAGGAAGTGACGCGTAGCCCCCAGCTCGCACACAGGTATCCGTCTCTATTCCCTCAACTCCGATGGTGTCTGCGAATAATCTTGTTGAGAGGAGCGTCGAGAAATTTATGAGTCGATACTATGCTGTGCCGTTCCAAAATGAGGAGGCAAGGGCGTTTCAGGTGGTGCACGTTACAGGGAACCCGTGGCTAGTCACCTATCGGGTCAGTGAGTACGAGTTGGTATGGAAAAACGTGCGGTCAAGCGAATTCTGCTGCCGCCCGCAAATTCTTGTGCGCATCTGAAACTGACGTCCATCCTACCGTCAGGAGTCTCAGACTGCTTTGCTACCGGTGTTACCAGTGCCAAGACTGCTTCGTAAAAGCGCTAGGCGAAAGCGACAACGTCAAGCACTCCTACAGGCCAGGCAGGCCACCCTGTGAGGCTCACTCCTCCCAACCGAGTAGCATGCAACGTCTGCGGGTCACGCGAGCTTGGAAGTTGGCAAGTCAATGCAGGTCTCTTTTTATTCATAATAACGTTAGCGCAGTACAGGAAGAAAGTATTGACGTAAAGAAAAGTGTTTGGCAGCGGAGGCGGAGGGAAGGCTTACTTACCATCGGTGACCTAGCGCTCTACTTGGGTCGCGGATATGTGCCATATTCCCCGGTGATGTCTATGATGTGCACGTGCCAGTAAGCGTCCAGGTCGTCCAGCCCGCCACATTGGAATATTTGGAGGAGCACGAAGAACGAGTGCAGTTGCGCAGCGAGGATCACGTCGAGTTCGTGGACCGGGTCAAAGTCGAAGATGGTCAGGACAGGTAGGGCGGTAGGGTAGAATACAATAGGTCGCATCGCCTGGAACGCGGGTGGACGTGAGCAAGCTCGTAGTTGCAAGCCGTGTCTCTGCCTGGAGAGCGGGGTGGGCTAATGGGCGAGGAAAAGTGAGAGATAGAGGACTTACAGGCTGCCCAGCTTTGAAAAGACACCAACACGACACTCCAAGAACCCGCACTCCTCAGATGGCGTGATCTCCCACTCCCCTAGTCGCTTCTTGACTTTGACACGAAGCTCGTGGTTTGTGCAGGTGAGTGTGCATGCGCAGTGAGGACCATGTTGGGTTTGAGGAGAAGGAAAGTCAAGACAACAATTAGGTCAAACAGGGTCGTGGCGATCGCGTGACAGCAAGCTGCGTGGCCTGCGATGTGGGAAGACGTGGGCGAGCTTTGCAGCGGTGGGCCATAGGTCTGTACGGAGAGCGAGGCACGTCAGCAGGTGAAGGGGAGAGTGAGGCAGAGGACGCACGGCTGTGATGACCAAACATTGAGCGACCGTTGTCGGGCTCGCGTTTGCCTGGGCCTGGTGCCGTTAAAATGCACCGTACAAAGTTCTCCTCATATCCCCAGGGGAGGTAATTGTCACCTGACAAGGGGAGTAGCCTTGGCGCACGGTTGAGGCGGAAGGATATTACGTTATCTGCAAGCATATCCTTGCTGCTTACAGTACAAGTACAATACGGGTCGTCCGAGTCGCGTCAGGTTTACCCTCATATCTGCTGCGCAACACAGAGACGATACGAAAATACCTAACATGATATCTGGACCTTGCTAAGTTAGGTTATTTGCGCGCCGCTCTCAGCATCTCTGGCCTTCTATATTGGGAAAGTGACGTCAAACCAGTTCAACCAAAATCAGGTACGCCGCACACCGCCCCCAAGGAACGCAACTGAGGGATTGCGCTCACCACCAACCCACTTCTCACTCTCATTACTGGACCCATGCGACCATCTTCAATGTCCCATACCCTTCATGGGGCCAACGTACCCGAAGGGGTAAAAGGTACAGTTGCCTCTACACGACTCTGTTCATACCGTTCTCAACTGCCACCGCCACACCCATAGATAGCTACTCGTACCCACCCCCGTTGACGCCAACCCAAGCAACGCAGGGTGAACCTACTTTTATTGATGGTTCTGGTCCTATCTTCTCCATGTATCTGGAAATGGCGACAGAAGAAGACAAGAAGATGGTTGAAGGTTGGAAAGCGGACGCTGATGGGATCCTTATATTCGTGCGTCTCTATCTCCTAATTCTGTGCCTCACGCCAACTCAACAGTTATAGACCGGTTTATTCTCTGCTGCTGTCGCGTCGTTGATCTCAGTGTCCATTCAGGACATTCGACCAAACTCACAGGACACCTCCAACTTCTACCTCGCGAATATCTACCAAGTTATTGCCGACTCAAATCGACCGAATATATCCCTCCCTTCTCCGCCCCCATTCACTCCACCAAACTATGCCGTGTGGGTGAACTCACTTTGGTTCTTGAGCTTGACGATCAGTCTTACCTGTGCTCTGCTTGCGACGCTGCTACAGCAGTGGGCACGAAGATACCTCAAGGCAACTCAACCACGCTATGGTCCGCACAAGCGATCGAGGATTCGTGCATTCTTTTTCGAAGGAGTCGAAAAGTTTCTCCTACCATGCTGCTCGGTTGAAGCATTGCCCACGCTACTACACGCGTCCCTGTTCCTGTTCTTTGCCGGTCTGGTGACGTTCCTGTGCAACGTTGATCTCACTATTTTCAAACTGGTGCTATCATGGGTCTGCGTTTGCACGGCTCTATATGGATCTATCACATTCATTCCCATTTTTCGCCACGACAGCCCGTACTCTACCCCGCTCACGTCATTGGTCTGGCCCATTATTATTGGCATACTATTTGTCATTGATGGAGTCCCTCGGTGGTATACCCGGCTGGTTAACTTTCACAGAGGAACTTCGCACCAAACTTCCAGATATGGAGAGAAAAACTATCGTGCTCTGCTTGCGCAAGGGATGCAGAAAACAGCCGAAGAATCCGCTCTGAATGCATCACCGGAAATTGACACCCGCGTATTTCTGTGGACGCTCGACAGTTTGGGTGAAGATCACGAACGGGAACGCTTCTTTTCCGGCTTACCTGGCTTCCGCAGCTCCAAAGTGGTCGACGATCCTCTTCCCCATCTCACCGAAGAGCAAATCTGGAAGCTTTGTCAAGCGGTGATCGGGTTGTTTGACCGTACGTTCTCGTCCGACTTGCTTCCCGAGCATGTCAAACGTCGGAGAGCTGTCATCTGTTCACGGGCAATCGATCTGGCACACATTCCTCAAGCATTTCTGCGGGTTCTTGGCAGAATCATGTCCGAAAATCAGTATGGTCCGGTGCAATCTGCCGGAATTGCGCGTCTTGTAAGAAGCTGGGATAATCGCAAGGATGCTCATTTGACAGAGTTGATCTCAGCCATAGTTTCCAGTGTTGTCGCAAGGGCACAAAGACGTGATGACGATTGGTTTGCTATCGCCTCCGACGAACTGGGCATCCCAGGATCTGTCCTTCGAGACTACGCCGCACATGGTGACAGCCTGTCGCTTATCGTCTTGATTCACATTATTCGCCGTCAATTCGACAATTTCTGGAAACCGTCTTGGCCCCGGATCGAGTTCTCAAGGGTTCTAGAAACAACCTCCAAATTCAACGTGCAAGATACGTCACCGGAATTGCAGCACGAGTTCTGTGCTCTGTGGAACCAAATTGTTCTCAAAGCGCAAAACGACGGCGATGAGACGATTGCGTTGTATATTATCCGACAGATTCGCAACGTTTATGTCGCTCTGCATCAAGGTACCGGTTCTGCCCTGACACGACTCTCCGCCTCCACGGGCAATTGGGAGGCCCTTTTAGGACAGCCGTCCTCGTATCCGATGTGCAATGTCGTTGGCCATATTCACAGCAATTCTGTGTCCACGACTTTTTCTCGCGCTGCTACGCTTGTCCCCGCTTTACTTGCCAGTCCCGATGCGCCTTCTTCGCACGTGCCTTCCCCGCTTCATGTCGACGAAAGCCTCACGGATGTGCCACTGCCCGACAACTCCTACGCCGGTCATCAGACGACTATCGAAAGCTTCCGTTCTCCTGTTACCCCATCAGATCTGGCCACCGCTGGTGCGATACCGGACATTGTCACCTCGGGTATGACAACACCACACGCCACACCCGAAACCTCGACATCCGCTCCTCTTTCGTCTACACCTCCACCCGCTGCCGTTGCCATCCGACACAACCCAGACCTCCTGAAACCCTTCGATGCACCAAACCTCACACGTTCAACTTCTAATACAGTTCTCAATACTACAGGTCCGTCGTTGTCTTTACACGTGCCCATGACTTGATCTGGCCTCTGACCTTCTCCCAGAATCTCATCGCTCGATAATAGTTACTACTGCTCCCACCGCTTCCCCACGGCTGACCTCTACGCCTGCTGCTCCGGAGGGTGAGGGTAGCATGGAGGCTGCATTGCACATGGAAAGCGACACCCTTGCCCCTTCGGGGATTCAGGAAAATATTATAGCTACCTCGGATCTTCCCTCACAGCCGCTGCCATCGCCGTCAGTGACTGACGTAGCCATTGCAAGTCCTTCACGGCGCTCTCTTGGGGCAGAGCATACGGGAGATCATTCTCCGTACCCTTTGCATAGCCAGTATGATATAGTGTAAAGTACCCCGGTATTCGAATGCGTGTTCTTGTCGTGTCTTTAATGCCGTCATCGTAGCTCGAGATTTTCTGATGTATGATTCCACACTTCACATATTTACAAGACATGGATAGTGCGAGAAAACGTGTAGCCATGAGCAATGTAGGAAATACGAGGACATGCTGCGACTAGGACAGATGCTACTGAGCGAACCAACGCGATATTCGGAGAACACATGCGGCGATTGGAGACCTGTATACTTGCATCGTCATTGTTGCTCCATGGTTGCGGATGTCGGAATGGCAGGAAGCGGTGACTTGCAGAGGGGTCAATGTGCCAAGTTGAAGGGACCGAGGTGTTGAGCGGCAGTCGGCGCGTGGTCAGATGAACGTGGGGAGGTGGGGGACAGTTCGCGTAACATCTAGAAGAAGAGGGGAGAGGAACTAGGGAGTAGAGTTGGATATCTAAGCTGGGTATGCAGGGAGTTGCTGCCTCTTCTATGATGAGCGTAACTTGATGCCCTCTCCCCAAATACACATCGGCACCCACCAGCGCGTGGGCAGGTTATATATCACGCACCAACGCTTGTGCATGTACATGCCATATACCGTGGACCAAAACCGCAGGCTTGGAATCGAGGGTGCAGGGGAAACGCATGTAAACTCGACCCCAACCCTGCGCGAAACCAATCCGTGTCCTTGTATCAAATTCGGTTCAACTGCGCATGCAGCACGGGCCGGAGTGCACAGTGAAGTAGGAAAGCGCGTGTGTGCATGTGGCGGGGGTATGCCGTTCAAGTGCGCGCTGCGATAAAAGCGGGGTACGAGATGGTGTGAATGCCGGTGCTCGTGATGTGACTAATGAGTAGATGGGAGCGGACTTTGGTTGAGGGAGGGTTACGAGTGGTGTGGAAATCGTACGTACGTGACCGAATCGTGCAGTGAAGGGTCCAGCACCTCGGATGGGTCAAAGAGTGAGGGTATGACTCGGATACACATGTGCATCTGCATGCTTGGTTGGCACTGTGGAGGTTTGTCAACAACCCCATACGTAGAAAACAGAGACCGTATTAATAATGAGGCATGAGAGGACCATATGGGACAATTGTCCGAGCACAGTGTATGCGAGGGAAGACTTTGAAACCCTCGAGAGGGACTCAGCTGAAAAAATGGCTGGCCCCGGCCAAGACGTGGTAAACCTTCACATACCCTGATCTTGACTCTTGAACTTCCTTGGGGACCCAGTACGATCCTACTTGGAAATAGTAGCAAAGCAAAGCCAGATACGTAGGATTGTTGACGGAGGCGGGAAGCATTCAGTTGTGCCGTAAGCATTGGTGTGGATCCAGGCAGCCATCGGTAGGGTTATGGTTACATCACCGAAACGATATTTCGTCCAAGCAATACTGTAAGGGATGATATGATATTCATCACATTGCGACAGTCCCTCTCTAGTCTTCGTTCGCAGCGTGTTGACCTCCCTTGTTACCGCACAACGAAAAGACTTATGAAGTACGCAATACGAGAAATGAAGCCTATTTTGCAATGACAACCCGTTGAACATGCGGCGCTTCCGGTTCCGTCGAGCCTCGTGTTGTTGCCTCGTGGTGCCCAATACTAATGGAGGTCGCTCCAGCCGCAACACGTTCCACCCTCATTGTACTCTTTGCAGTTGACCCACATCATAGTCTTCGATGTCCCGAGCTACTACTGACGTAGTACGTGGTCCAGGTACTATTTTCCTGCCTGACTCTATTTTCCCGTTCTCATCTAGCCTGCCGCCAAAATAGATGACCAGCCCCAGTCAGGACAAAATCAATCCTCGCGTGGTGTATCTGATTTCGCCGATGGATCCGGGCCTATTTTCTCCATGTATATGGAAATGGCGACAGAAGAGGACCAGAAGATGGTCGAGAACTGGAAAGAGGATGCAAATGGGATCCTCGTATTTGTGCGTCTATCTACCTTTCCGTCTGGTGGTTCACACCAACTCAACTGTCGCAGACCGGTCTATTCTCTGCTGCTGTCGCATCATTGATCTCGGTGTCCATTCAAGACATTCGACCAAACCCACAGGACACCTCCAATTTCTACCTCGCAAATATCTACCAGACCGCCGCCAACGCCAATACCTCAACTTCTCTCCCCTCTTCCCCACCGCCATTCTCCCCACCAAACTACGCAGTTTGGGTAAACTCACTTTGGTTCATGAGCTTGGTCATCAGTATTTCCTGTGCTCTACTTGCAACGTTGCTACAGCAATGGGCACGAAGATATCTCAGGGCCTCTCAGTCTCATTACGGCCTGAGTCCACACAAGCGAGCATGGATCCGTTCGTACTTTCATGAAGGTGTTAACAAGTATTTCCTTCCATGGGCAGTCGAAACACTCCCTGCACTTCTCCATATTTCCCTGTTCCTGTTCTTTGCTGGTCTGGTTGTGTTCCTTCATAACGTCAACATCACAGCTTTCAAATCGGTGGTGTCATGGGTCGGATTTTGCACAGCTCTGTACGGGTGCATCACATTGATGCCGGCCCTTCGTTATGATAGCCCGTACTATACATCGCTTTCACTACCAGTTTGGTACATTGTTCTTGTGATACGACATGTCGTCTTTCGTGTTTGTCGGTGGTCCTATTTGACAACTGACATGATTCTTCTCCGTCGGCGTCGTCACCGTCCCCTGTATTATAATATTCCCCTCCAGGAGTTCAAGGACGCCTTCCGCAAAGTCTTCTTGAAGGGCAGGCAATGGATAGCCGAGGAATTTGCTCTGGAATTCGGAAGAAAATTCGACCATCACGCCTTCAGGTGGACGCTCGAGCGTTTGGACGAAGATGACGAACTGGAGCGCTTCTTTTCGGGCATACCTGGCTTCCGCAGATCCAGAGTGGTCCGCGATCCTCTACCCGATCTCGCCGACGAGGCCAAAGCCAAGCTTTCCGATGCGTTGATGCGATTTTTCGACCGCAGTCTCTCGTCCAATTTGCTTCGCGAGCATGTCAAAATACACCGGGCCCTGATCTGCGCGAAAGCCGCTGACCCGCTGCATTTTCCCTCTGCATTCTGGCGTATCTCCAGCATGGTCTTTGATAGGTCCCAACTTAGCGAACTGCAGACCACTGAATTTCTCCGTGTCATCGGAGGTTGGCACCGAGATTGGCACCAAGGTTGGCGCGGTGGTCGAGACCAACAAACTGAAATATTTGGAGAGGCCATGCTCACCTGTCTTATCGCAACAGCGCGACGCCGTCACGCTGACGACTCTTGTCTTATTTCCGCCATCAATAAACTGGGAATATCAGAAGCTGACTTCCGACACTACACCACAGACAGCAACTTGCCATTTGCAGGCTTTATTCACATGGCCCGCCACCAATTTAACCAGATTGGGAAACTGCGCTTGCAAGCTTACCAGTTCTCGCGAGTTCTGGAGCAAGCTTCGAATTTCGATGTGCGACATACGTCACCTGATCTGCAGCACGAGTTCTGTGCACTCTGGAATCAAATTGTTCTCAAAGCGCAGAAGGACGACGATCGCGAGATGGCCGAATATATTCTCAGACCGATTCTGAGGGTACACATGGATCTTCATGAAGGTACCGATGCTGCCCTAACACGACTCTTCGCTTCCCTCCGTGATAGGGGCGGCGTTTTCGACGTTCTGAAAGACCCAAGCTCGTATCCACGGTGCAACGCCGTTAGCCATATTCATGACCCTGCCTCCACCACCTCAGCTCACACTGTCCTGCATAATAATGACGCGCCACTCCCTGCTCCCCTTACCAGTCATGATGTGCTTTCCTCGTCCGTACGCGTCTCACGTCACATCGTCGAAAGCCTCACAGATATACCGCTTGACGACTTCCACGCTCAGACCACTCATCAGGCGACCACCAAAAGCCTCTCATTTACTATCACCCCACTACATCCGGCGACCACTGATGCGTTTGTCACCTCTGGTGGAACAATACCCCACCCTACTTCCGTAACCTTGACATTCGCCCCTCCTCTTTCCTCTATCTCCCTACCCGCTGCCGTTACCCTCCAAGACAACGCAGACCTCATGGCGCCTTCCGATCCACCAAACCGCCCTTCTTCAGCTTCCCATCCAACTCTCGACAACACACTTCCTACAGGTTTGTCGCTGTCTTCACACTTGCCCATGGCTCGATCTGACCCCTCGCCTTCTTACACAGAACTCCATCGTTCGGAAATAATCCCTACTACTCCCAGCGCTTCGACAGGGCCGGCCTCTGCACCTGATCTGGGTCCCGCTGTCGAGGACGATGGCAGCCCGAAGCTTGGTCCACGCGATGAAAACGACGCTCTTGATCCCCCCTCGGCGGTTCGCTCAATCCACGCAAACACCATGGCCACCTTAGATACCCCACCGCAATCCCCGTTACCATCGGCCACCGACACTGACCCGGCCATCATCAGGCCCTTCAACAAGTGAACCAAACGCCGAGCGCACGGGAGGAGGTCATCCACCACAACCTTTTCGTTGCTCGTATGATATCGTTTAACGTCTCCCGGTCTCTTTGATACGTGCACACGCTATAGGGTATATGTTTCCGATATCACCTGATATCAACATTTTTCTCATCTCGTGTATATACTGTCCTATAATATGGTGCAAATACCGTGGCCCGTGGCGAATATGTAAACTTGGTAGAGTAGAGAGCTGTGAGCGATGAGTCTCAGAAATCCCCTTAGGTGGGCCAGTGAGCATACCGGGCAGTGACGCGAAGGCCTCTGCACGCAAACAGGTAGCCGTCTCTATCCCCTCAGCTCCAGTAGTGTCAGCGAATAGTCTCTCCTTGGGACTTTGTTGAGAGCAGCGTTGAGAATATCGTATTACTGTTGATACCATGCGGAGCCGTTCCGAGATGGGGGACCCAGCTGAAATTAGAATGGCCAGTCCCAACCCGTCGCTCGGATCCAATGCTCACGCGACTACTGAACTTCTTCCCATCCCCATCGACAATCCCGTATCAGTCCCTTTCTTCTTCTCAACCTTCAACGCAGAATAGAAGGACTAGAAGGGCTATATTGGACTGTCCCAGATAAAAGACCCATTGAGAGATATACGTTGTTCTGTCGGTGAGTGACTCAGAACTGATTTGTGCCCTCATATTCTCCGCCTCGCTATTTCCTCCCTCCCATTATTCCCTCTCTTCAACGGGTAAGAAGGACATAGCTTGGGGAATCTGATGGAGTGCAGTGAATAAAAGTGTAGCATAAACTGAGGCCGAGGTGGCAAACTTGGAGAGGCCATCCTTGTATCCATTGCGCAACTTCGCTGGCCATATTCATGATAACTTTTCCCCCACAGCCATTTCTCGTACTGCTGCCACTGCGCTAGCCCTGTTTCCCTTACCAGTCCAGATACACCTCCCTCGTCCGTACCCGCCCCATGTCATGTCAATGAAAGCCACACTGATGTTCTGCCGCTTGACAACTCCCACTCCGCTCTTCAGACTACCATTGAAAAGTGACATTTCTGCCACTTCTCAGGATCTGATACAAGGTGGCACGGACGCCTCCGTGAAACCCTCTCCCTCTCCGCCCTGAACCTTCAGCATATACTCCTCCCTCAATGGCCTCTATCTGCTCATCTCGTTCCGTCACCGTCCAGCACATCGTCGACCGCCACACTTCGTCTGATGCTTTCGACGTTCCATTGCTACTTTTTCCCATTCAGATCCTAGACGATTTTCCCCCTTCACTTCTGCAGGCATCTTTGAACTCTTCCCTGACCGGATCTAACTACGCATATCCTCCGCCAGAATATCATTCGTCGCCACTGGCCCCTGCTTCTCCTGGCCCATCTCGTGCACGGTCGTCCTCTGTACCTGACTTAGGCAGCGCGGCTGAAGGAGAGGGTGGCACGACGGCTGCGTTGCACAAGGAAAGGGACGCTCTTGACCCCCTTTCGGTGGTTCTGGAAACTGTTATGACTGCCCCAGATCTTCCACCACAGTTTCCGCCAGCGTCGTCAGTTACTCACACAGCCGTCGCAGATCCTTCGCAGTGCCCTCTTGTTGTCGAGCATACAGAACCCCACCCTCCGCACGCATCGTTTGACCAGTATGATATCGCGTGAAGCATCCCTCATATAATATGTGTTCTTGTTGTGCCTTCAATGCGTGGCACTCTCGTTTCGGGATTTTCTGATGTATCTAGCACCATACTTACAAGACCCGGAAAAATGTGTGACCTCTGTTTCTTCCATTATCGTATTTCTCTATGAATTCCCGCGAGAAAGACACTCTCATACTTCCCTCCCAATCAGAACTCTGCATCTCCCCTGACCTACGTAGAAGTATCGGCTCTCCCCAGGCTCTTGCCAACCGTACATATAACTTTTCAAAGAACCCAGTTTCCATGCGTCGCAACATCAAGCGGAAACATGACAGGGTTCGTTTGGCGACTCAGGTTTAGGTGACTTGCTTTGAGAATAGATAGCTGAGTATGTATAACCACGAGTCTAGAGCGGAGGGACGCGAACGAGGAAGGGGAGAGTTGCTCGATTCCCCTGTGCCAGAACCACTTTCTCGAATGCCTGCGCGTCTCTTCATAATTAGTATATATACTCTACGATGGTAGACGAACAGGACAAGGGACGCACCCTGACTTCCTACCCCTGAACTAGCCTTCCTCTCCATCTGCCACACTGCGCAGATGACGGATGGAAGCATTACCGTGAGGTACTCTGTCTCACTGCGGCGACTCCGTATTGCAGACTCCGAAGCGTGATTGGGATCATGTAAGCAATGACGATGCAGGGCATCGGTCTCCTTTTACGAGAAATCTGCGGAGGTGTGTTGTTGAGCAGTCACTGAAGAGTATCCGAGTTGGAGGGTTGTATATTGTGACCACAGGGTAGACGATAAGTCTTAGATGCTATCGTAAGTGGTCGTGGTCGAGTCTCGCAAGCCTGAAGCTTGAATGGGGAGAAAGAAGGGTCTGCGGGATGTAGCCGTAACTCGTCTGACATCTCAGAAACTCAACGCTTTATATTTAGCACATATTTTCCTTTCCAAAAAGACATGTGTTTGGTGGTCGGCAAGGATCTAGTAGATATTAGCGAAAGAGAACATGGAGTTACCCTGAGAGGTCATATTATGTCTTGCTATATCATGATCAGGCCGCAAGGGTAGCAAAAGTGGACAAGTCAGTCACAAGCCGGCGCTCTACTCGGGTCACAGTGGCCGTTTTTCCGCAGGGAATCACGCCCCCAAATAGGAAGGTGCCAAGTAAGTCACATTTTTCTGGACATCAAAAAACAGGCTTCCCTGAACAACATTTGAGCTCCATTCAAAAAATGCATTTCCTTATTTGTACACACAAATGTCGTATGTTTTTTTCATATGTTCTTTTAACTTAACAAGAAAAACAAATATATTTTTATTATCTAATAAAATTACATCTAATCTTTGTATCTAAGTAGTACTGTAGCAGGCGAAAACAGGGGGTGGGCGCAGTGAATGCAGGCACAAGGAGACCCCTTGTGTCCCTGCACGCCCCCTTCCTGCGCAAACAGGGAAGAGGAGGGGCCAGGGGTGAAGCGGAGAGGTGGTGCGGCGTGCTCCCTCCACATGTACAGGGGTGTGTGTGCCCCCCCTTCCACGCGAATGGGAAAGGGAGGGGGCTGGGGTGCGGTGCTCTTGTGCGCCTCCCTTTTGTGTGAATGCGAAAGGGGGTGTGGTGCTCCTGCGTGCCCCCTCCATGCGTACAGGGTGGTGCTGGGGGCGGCGTGCCCTTGTGCGCATCCCTTCCCCATCCGCACATACAGGGGCAGCATGCCCCTGTGTGCCTCCCTTCTGCGCGAATGGGGAAGGGGTAGGGGGTGTGTGGTGCACGGTGCCCTTGCGTGTCCCCTCCATGCCACAGGGGGGCGTGGCCAAGGGAGAGGGGGGCAGTGTCGAGGGTGGCCTGCCCTTGTTCACCTTGTTGATAAGTGACCCTTGCGCACTTAGCGGCTCACATGGACCGGACTTGCAGCATGGACTGCTTTAGATTAGATTAATTGGACTTGTAGATTACTTACATTTGATCTGTACAATCTAGCACTTATCATTGCGTCATGTATGACATCACTGTACCTTATGATATCATAGATCCAGACTCTGCGTTGTATTCAACGCCTTTGTACTTTCCTTTGTTCTATCTTTATCATGATATCATTATGATGTCATTTACTTCTAGACTCTCTTTGTTCTACGCTCCTTGTTCTCCATTAGCACACTCTTTTGTCCCACATGTAGAACAACGTCTCTTGTACTTTGTGACCCTGTGTTACTTCTCTTGTACTAGTGTCACTCTCCTGTATAGTATAAGTAGTAGGCTTGTACGCTCCTGGTCCACATCAGTTCCTCACTGTTGTGTGCCAGGTATGTTCCCTCTTCTCCAATGTTATATCAGTTCCTCACTGTTGTGTGCCAGACTTCCACTTTGCTTCACTCTGCTTGACACCCCTGTGCTGCTTCCAGTCACCCTCTATATCTCACCACAGTACTATCAGTCCACTGTGAGTATAGTTCTTATGTGTCTGTTCATCACACCTCCCTTCCGCACGAATGGGGAAGGGAGGGCTGGGGGCGACCGAGGAGGTGGGGCGGCGGTGTGCTCATGCACTCCCCTTCCACGCAACAGGGATGGTGGTGGGGATGTGGGAGAAAGAAGGGGAGGGGGGCGGCATACCCTCATGTGCCCCCCTTCTTTCTGTGTGTGAAGGCTGTGGTCAGTGAGAGAAAGGAGGGGAGATGACTCACCCTCGTGCGCCCCTGTTCTGCACTCAAACGGGGCGGCGGCCAACATGGGGGAAGAGGAGGAGGGGGTGAGGCGACTCACCTGATCGTGCTTCTTTCTGCATGTGAACAGGGCGGCACACAATGCGGCAGAAGGGGAGGCAGCGTTGGCCTGTCCTCTGTGCATCCTCCTTTCGACGCCGAAGGAGTAGGCAACGATGGGAGGAGGGAGGGGAAGAGGAGAGGGAGGAGGAGGAGAGGGGAGAGGGGAGAGGGAGGAGGGGACACCCTACGCTCTTTTGCGCACCCAATTCTGTACAAATTGGGTGGCAGGGTGGGGGCAGGGGAGAGGGGAGGAAGTGGGGGGGGAAAGTGAAACAGGAAGATACGCAGAAGGGGGGGCATGCCAGAGTGTAGAACAGGAACGGAATATAGGACAGGTACAGAATTTAGTCAAGAACTCAAAATTTGTTTGACATTTGGAAATGCACTAGTGTACAATTGGCGACAACTAATGTATGACAGAGTGAAATTCAAAAAAATAGTCTATTGGGTGATTGGGCTCTGTGAAGGAGGCTTGGAGCATGTGAGAGTATTTGCCTCTGCAGAAGTTGCATCCAGCTTGGCCCATTTGCTGGATCGCTCCCCTCCACTGTAGGGATCAGTATATATTACTAATTTTCTTTTGCCACTTGGACTGATGTGTTGGTTTGTTGAATTAGGTGAGATCGGAGCAGCACGTGGTTGCCGATGCTTAGGTGAGATCCAGCCACCCATTTTTTCCAATGTTTCCTTCCAGAGGTTCCTGCCTGGGGATAGCCAGTCCTTTTTGGGAAGAGCTCCAGTGTCACACCTCTGCAGGGGCGTGGTCTTCTGTAATGGCTTCCTGTCATGCGGCAGTCAATAGCCAAGTCAGATTGGCACTGAGTGCAGCGACTCCTAAGGTCCTCTGTAACAGCCCCTGTGGTAAGGCAGCTGAGTCTGCGGCAATCCCCCTATACTAAGGTGGGAAAGGTCCTTCTGTAACAGCCCCTTGCTGTAATGCCGTCACAGCGTTAGCTCAACTTGAGCGTTTGAAGGCGACTACGACTTAGCTAATCATGCCCAAAGGCGTATGGCACAAAGGCAGACCTGGATGTTTGAAGACACCAGAGAGATTCGGACGGCACTCGGTTATAGAGGCGAACGAGATCCGAGACAAGAAGTGACGATTGAAGAAGACCAAGATGGCGTATCTTGGTGTAACGCCACTACAGGGGCGTTGGGTACGACCTGTACCGCGTCAGTCGAATATCGGTAGCGCAAGCTCCAAGGCCTGGCTTCAGAAAGGTGATGCACAAGGATCACAAGGACGGTGGTCACTTGGATCGTAGAGGGAAGTCAAGACTCGAAGGCCTGACGAAGACGGGGGGTTCGCGAGACGATGAGAGCACGAAGGTGTTCGAGTGTAGTATTACACAAGAAGTCTAGTCTGTTGAAACGTGATAAGTACGTAAGGACCTTATCTATAGCAGTTACGACATTACTGTACTATATTTACCATATTAGGCAGTCACGATACGTACAATAGCGGGCGTATCATGTCCCATGATGAGGAGAAGTCCTATGACTATCTCAGAAGGGCAAAACACATTAGGCGTGTGTAAAAACGCGATATTGTGGACGCCTTTACTCATCACTTAACCGCAAATGGACATGGTGGGGCCATAGAGCATAAATACCCTCCTATGTGGGGAGAGAGGTGAATACAGAACATCACCCACTTTGCTTGTGCACATTCTCCTCTCTCATTAGTCTCTCAACCTACTCAAAGGTGAGAACGTCCTTCCTGCGTGCTGCGCTTTGGCCTATAAGGCTTTTGCTGCGCAACAGGTTATGGGCCCTGTTACAGGGCTTGCCGCTGCACTTCTAGACGAAGTTGCACCTGGTGGTATCGCACTCCTACCCTCTGTATCTATGAACAGAGTGGTAACGAGAAAATAGCGAGCAGACCCTGGGAGGCACCCTGGTTCATAACAGACCCAGTATTGTACTCTAGAGGAGTACATAGACTTGGCCCACTGTCTAACGTTGACATGGTCGAGCAGTTCTTTTGGCATAGACAATTGGTAGTCTGCAAAGACCAATGTCTGCTACAGAATACGTTCTGTAGCCGAAGGGATTAATGCTGGTTTTATTATCTCACTCAGTATTATGATGAAAAATTCTAAATACTGACGTACTATAAAGCCAACAGATTTACCAACAATGTCATCTCAATTAACTACTCTTGTCTCCGTCTTTGATGGCTCTAACTGGACCCTTTGGTCCAATGCCATGCAAGCCTTCTTCATGTCCCAAGGTCTCTGGGGTTATGTCGATGGTTCTATCCCTCTCGACACCACTGCCACCGCTGAAATTCAAGCTGCTTGGCGTTGCAGTGATGAAATGGCAAGGGGTAATCTTACCCTTCGCCTTTCTCCTGCTATCCAGCAAGCTGTCACCGGCACCTCTGCCAAATTGCTCTGGGATGCTGTACAAGATCGCTATGGAGCGGTCTCTTTGCCACGCATTTACAAGGACTTTAAAGAAGCAGTTTCTATTCGCTTCAATCCTAACCAAAACCCAGTAGCAACTTTCGAGAAAATGGCTGCCGCCTTCTCTCGACTTGGTGCTGTTACTATTGGCACTGCTCCTAATCAAACAACACTTGCGATTTCTCCTCCCCTTCAGGCTTTGATAGCCATGTCCGCGCTTCCTCAGAAATGGGAAAACCTTATCCCCATTATCTGCAGCGGTGTTGCAACTGCTGATCTCAAACTTGCTTCAGTCTCTGGCATAGTAATTGGCCAGTTTGAAACTGAAACTAATCGCGGACAGCATAAGGGAGCACACAACGCGCAGAAACTCTCTGCCGTTAAACGCAAGCGCGAAAACCCTCGCTTTTCGAAGCAGGGTGGTCAGCAGCAGCAACAGCCTTCCTCTTCCAATGCCCCCGGCCCGTCTTCTCAGCAGCAGCCTAACCGGCAGCGCGGAGGACGAGGATCTGGGCGAGGCAAAGGAAAAGGTAAAGGCAAAGCACGTGGCGGCGCTCCCCAGCATTCCCACATAGCCTCTGTAGCCGCATTATCTCCGCCCACTTCTCACAAGGTGATCCATATTGGGTCATCTGGTGTCTCTACTCGCACAGAAGTTGAATCCTCTTCGCCTCAGAGGACCCCTGGCTTCTTTCCCTCCGTTAATACCGCTATGACGCTCGCAGAGCGGCTGAATGTACCAGCTACAGTTCAGACCGCGAAGACGCTTGAGCAGCGTTTCACCGATGTGGACGCCCAGATGCGCCCTCGGATCGAAAAATTTATTGACGAAGAGTCTGACTCTGATTTCGACATTGACATGATGCGAGCACCCCCTGCTGGCGCTCGACCCATTGTCGACATCAAGAGTCTAGACGACTCTGAGATTGCCGCCTATTGTAGTGAGTCTTCAAACGCTCTACAATTAGACTTGAGTGATCTAACTATATCGGATGTTGACTCGGATAAAGAAAACCGAGCTCCGACACCGGAATATGTTGATCCGGAGGCAATTGAGGCTGCAGAGATAACAAAAATGTGGGAACAACCTTCATTTACTGGCGCTGGTTCTATTCCAAAAACTCCTTCTGCGGAGCTAATTCTTGCCGCATGGACTAGGAATCAGCAATATTTATATGACCATGGGCTTCCTACGCACCCTGACTTCGGTACTTTGATATCCCCGTCAGGATCGCGTTCTATAACCCCCGAACATTTTCTAACCGGTCCAGATGAGGTCCTGGATTGGGGTTCCGATGAAGAAGAGTACGTTACTCCTTCATTTTGCCTATTACGTGCTGATCACGTTACAGAATTAGTCCAGCCCCCAAAAAATCTAAGGGGTGGCAGATCTAACTGTAACGTACTGGAGTCACATGTAAAGAAGTTGCCTGAAATGTACAATTATACTAGTGCTCTTCTTGATTTTCTTGAGTGTGAGCACAATGAGTACTTCAGTCAATGCGCAGAATGTTTGAAGCGTACTAAAAATATGTGGCTTCTTGACTCAGGAGCCTCAGCGCACTTTACCAATAGTCTTAGTGATTTTATTGAGTATAAGTCGCTAGCCAAGTCTGACAGAATACCTGTCAAAACCGCGGCTCACATGATATATGTTGAAGGAGTTGGTACTGTCTTGCTAGAACATTATATCGCAGACAAACTTGTAACTACACGAGTTTATCCAGTCTTTCACATATCTTCTATGAGCACACGGTTACTATCAATGGGAGTATTCCTATAGCAAGGATTGCGCGTTTTGGGGAATTCGCAGCATATAGACTTGCTAAGAAAAAATAAAACAATTGTCCAATGTAAACCCCTTATTCACGGGCAATCACTATTTTGGCTAGATGCCTCTATATCTAATCTAACTGAGTTAGATTACGCCAACATATCTGCATTGCATAATGTAGATTATGACCTTATGCATCGTCGCCTCGGACATCCATCTAAAGAGGTTCTAAGACGATCTAAGGAGAACACTAAGGGTTTCCCTGATGGGATTATAATTCCGACCTCTGATACACTATGCCCAGGATGTGCGCAAGGCAAAATGCCTGCAGCATCTCATCCTCCTTCCGAGACTAGGGCTAAAGCCTCTTTTAGTCGGATTCATTCCGATCTAAAAAGCTTCCCTATACCATCATATCACAAGTACAAGTATTTTATCGTCTTCTTTGACGATTATACTTCTTTTGCTTGGATCACTCTCTTACGGGATAAAGCCTCCGCTATTACTGCTTTAAAGCAGTGGCTTGCGCTGATTAAAAATTAATTTGATGCTACCATAAAAGAGTGGATGTCTGATGCTGGCGGTGAATATAAATCGGATGCTTTTCTGAAGCAGCTAAAGGATGCTGGCATTACAGTGCTACAGTCCGCGCCACATACCCCACAGCAGAATGGCCGCGCTGAGCGCTTTATGCGTACAGTCATGGACAAAGCTCAGGCCATGCGCCTTGATGCTTGTTTACCTCAGAGTTGGTGGGAATTTGCAGTTTTACATGCTACACATTGTTATAATAGAACTCCAATCAGTCGCCTTCAATGGCAGACCCCTTATGGACTATTATACAATGAGAAACCTGACATTGCTCATCTTCGAGTCTTTGGATCGGGTGCTTATGTCCATATCCCTGAAGCTCGCCGGGTGAATAAACTTTCCCCTAAAAGCGAACTTATGATCTACCTTGGTAGGGGATCTGGAATGAAGGCTGATGTCTTCATGCGCACTCCAAATACCTTATTTTACTCGGACAAAGCCCTCTTTGATGAAGCATTGTTTCCTAAATGTCCATCGGACAGTGTTAGGAGTAAACCCAAAGGTGTTACTCAGTTAGATGATACAGCTTCTGATGATGAGCTGTTACATGACGATACCACTCCTGGTGTTGATGACGACCCTCCACCTGAGCCTCCTAAAGTGAGGAGCGCTCCACAAGCCCCTGTGGCACCTCCTCCTAGTACGTCTACTGGAGGAAGTGGATCGCAGCTACCTCCGCCTTTACCGCCGCAACCCGTACCTGGTCCTAGTCAACCTAGGAGGTCGGCACGTACAAGGAAACAAACTTCTCGTCCAGATAATGTCTATGGAGATAGGCCTCCTACTGCGATTATTCGTGACATTGAGCGGACTCGCACATGGCGACAGTTGACTGGTGACCAGCCGAGTAGCTCTCGGTTGCGTTCACGTCAAGATCAGACGGTACCAGGAGATTTTCCTGAGCATCCCGGGTCTGGTCCTCCTCGTGCTTCGGGTGATAATCCACACCTTTCGGACGATGAAGTAGAGCAGCAATTGCTCACCCGCCTTGCTCAGGAAGGGGGAGTCAAATTTCTAGATCTTCTGCTAGCCAAAGCAGTTTCACCAACAGATCTAGACGCACCTGATACCTCTAATATTCGAGAATGGACTTATCGGGACATTCTAAAGATGCCAAGCGACTCTCAGGAGGAGTGGCGTAATGCATGCAAAGAGGAACTAGCTTCCCTTCGCAATCGCAAAGTCTATGAACTTGTTAACCCGCCGAAAGGCAGAAAGGTTATCAAGAATCGATGGGTATTTGACTTAAAGTCAGATGGCCGAAAGAAAGCCAGGCTAGTTGCCAAAGGTTTTTCTCAGGTTGAAGGCATTGATTATGACGAAATATTCTCGCCTGTGGTATGGTTTGAGACTGTCCGGATGATGCTTGCGCTTGCAGCGCTTAAAGATTGGCACATCTCTGGACTAGACGTCAAAACAGCATTCCTGTATGGGGACCTCGATGAGGAACTCTACATGGAACAACCTGAAGGGTTTAAAATCCCTGGTCAACAAAACAAAGTGATGCGCCTTAGAAAAGCCATTTATGGACTTAAGCAAGCTGCTCTCGCTTGGTGGAGAGCGCTAGATAAGTCTATGGGTACTCTAAGCTGCACATGTCTACAATCAGACTCAGGTCTTTTTGTAAATGAGGAAAAGACAATTGTCGTAATTGTCTATGTTGATGATGTCCTCTTCCTCGGTAAAAATAAAAAACATATTGATTCCCTGAAGCAGCGCTTCATGAAGATCTGGGAATGCAGAGATCTTGGAGATACCAAGGAGTTTCTTCGAATGCGCATACTACGATCTAAGGGTAGAATCCTCATTGATCAACAGGACTACCTTCAGAAAGTACTACAGCGCTTCAAACTGATTAATGCCAAATCAGTACCAACTCCATTACCGGAAGGGTATTATCCTACTCCTAATAAGGCATCTGCATCTCCAGAACTTCGCGCTTCATACCAACAAGTGATAGGTTCACTCCTATACATAATGATTGGAACGCGACCAGATATTGCTTATGCTGTTACCAAAATGGCGCAGTTCGCTGCCAACCCATCTGAGGACCACTTAAAGCGTGCACTTTACATATGCCGCTATTTACTTGGTACCTCCAATTATACTTTAGTCTATGACGGCAAAAGTGATGGTGGTATAATAGCATACGCGGATTCTGATTGGGCCTCAGATCCAGTCACTAGAAAGTCCACTACGGGCTATTTAGTAAAAATGGCTAATGGAATATTCTGCTGGAATTCGAGAGCACAAAAATCAATTGCGCTTTCATCCACTGAAGCAGAATATATGTCGCTGTGTGATACAAGCAGACAGTTGGTCTGGATACGTTCGCTCTTTCTTGAGCTAGGAATAAATCTAGAACCAATTCCATTATGCGGAGATAATCAAGGCTCTATATTTCTATCTTCTAATCTGGTTCAAGAAAAACGGATTAAACATATCGATTTGCGACACCACTACATACGTGAAGTAATTCGAGATAAGAAGATAGAACTATTCTTTATAGAAGGAGCTGAGAACCCCACAGATCTTTTTACTAAGAATCTGGGTCGCATTAAGTTCCTTAAATTCAGGGAACAGCTTGGGCTGGAGTTTCACTCGCCTACGAGAGCTTGAGCAGCTCAACGCTATGGTTGGAGGTAGAATAAAAAGGGTCTTTCGTAGCTCCTTCGTGTACATCGTTTCTTCTTTCCCAGTAATAGGGAATACATAAGAAATGAGTCACGAACGACTTGTTCTTCTCAAAGAACCATACAAGCTTATTGAGTCTTATGACCCTAAGCTTTTATGATTTCTGAGAAGACTGTCCCGCGAGAGTTGTTTTCTCACAAATCATAAAATTTTATTGAGTCATCCGACTCTAAGCCTTCTATGGTTTTGTGTCAAACAACCCTGGTATTCTTACCAGCAGGAAGCTCACACATCCTGTTCTATCACCAGCATAGTATAACTGCTCACTAAACCGAGGATAGACGACCATTGTTGGGGTTAAGCGTCCCTTTCATTCTATGAAGGGATGTTGCTATAACCCCACACCTAATCCCCTATACATCCCTCTGACATTTGAGGATCGAAGCATCCTTGGTTGATGCTTATTACCGATCCCTCTATAAAAATGTCTTTAATGTAAGGTCTTTGCTTAGATGCGCTTTACTAGCTGCACTAAGCAAGGGGGAGTGTTGAAACGTGATAAGTACGTAAGGACCTTATCTATAGCAGTTACAACATTACTGTACTATATTTACCATATTAGGCAGTCACGATACGTACAATAGCGGGCGTATCATGTCCCGTGATGAGGAGAAGTCCTATGACTATCTCAGAAGGGCAAAACACATTAGGCGTGTGTAAAAACGCGATATTGTGGACGCCTTTACTCATCACTTAACCGCAAATGGACATGGTGGGGCCATAGAGCATAAATACCCTCCTATGTGGGGAGAGAGGTGAATACAGAACATCACCCACTTTGCTTGTGCACATTCTCCTCTCTCATTAGTCTCTCAACCTACTCAAAGGTGAGAACGTCCTTCCTGCGTGCTGCGCTTTGGCCTATAAGGCTTTTGCTGCGCAACATAGTCTACCGTACAAGCTAGATAGGACTAGGTTTAAATAGATACTGGTTAGTGTGGCGACTACAAACAGATGGCGCCATTATCGGTTTTGGGAACAATGGATAAGACATAAAGGGGACAAAGGGACATCATACTGGGAACAAGGGATGAATCACGCAGAGTCGCGCGTGATTGGGAACATGACGGAAACTAGCACATGTCGAACTTTATCAGAAGGGGGCGTTGATAAGTAAGGCGTGTGATAGGAACCGGGTAATCGTAAGGTCCGCGTAATCGTACAGGGCTCGTATAGTATAGGGAAGGGAATAGTGACATGCGAAAGAACGAGTCTGGAGAAAATTGTAACATTACCCCCCATCTTGGCCTGAAGACGCCTCGACTTCAGGATTCTGGGTCGACGAGGTCATAGATGTCGGCATCGAGGTCATTCTCCGGCCATGGGGAAATGTCGAGTCGACAGTAGTGGGTTTTGAGGAAAAGGAATGGCCCGCATTTCCCACATTTGCGGCACATTTCATACTGTGGGCATTGGATCTCGTCATGATTAGCATCAGTGCGGAAGCATCATCCGCACCACCTCCCTTGGGTTTCGGCAGCGATTGTTGGCGGTTCCGGAACCATGAAGGAGGTGGATGCCTCGACATTTATTGCCTGTCGGATACGTTCGTCTGCCTGAGAAGTAGTGATGACTTCTTCGACCATGCCCACGCGACGGAATATGCACCGATAAGACTGGTGCTCTTGGCTTTGACAATGTCGGCAAGCTGGTCGTGGCCTGGTAGGGCAGTCGTGTACGAGGTGGTGAGAACTTCCGCAGTGATAACAACGTTGTCGGTGGGTTTTGTCGGCGAGGCGAGGGAACTCGAGTGGTCCCCCGTGTCGTGGGGAAAAGGGGATGGCGTATCGTGAGTGTCGGAGTGGGGTTGGCAATGCTGTCATTCGCGCGTACTCATTGCCAATGGTGGCGAGGGCGCCTGCATACTGGAGCCTTCTCTTGGTGCTAGCCAGCATTAGGTCTACCGTGAGTCGTTCCGACCGCAGTTTGCGTGCATCTTCCTCTAGTTTCTCGCACTTTTCATCGATCGCCTTGAGAGCAAGAAGCCCGGTACGCAACCTAGTGACTTCAGCAGTGAGGCGTGGAGAGTTGAGCTCGATGAGGGTTTCATCTAAGGCACAAGCGCGAATGTCGTGGGGGTCGAAGAACTGGAGTTGTTCGGCTGTGAAGGGGGGTGCTGAGACGTTGGGCCTAAGTGACGAGAGATAGACCGTTTCCCCGTAGTGTGGTTGTTTAGCACCCATCGTTCCTACTACCTCGGTGAATCCTTTGCGATAGTAGATGTACTTCGCAGTATTGGATCCGCCGTCCGGTAGTGGAATTTGTAGGGGGTAAAACTTCGGGGTACCTGGAATGTTCGGGAAGAAGGGGGCGCCGGGGTCATCGGTGTCGTCAGGAGGAGAGTCAGGCCGGTTGTAGTCGATGGGTGTGTGGACGCGAACAGGAGTAAAGGGCTCAAGTGGTGGTGGTGGTGTGGAGGGGGAGGAAGATGGTGGCGAAGGTGCGGGTGGTTCGGGTGGGGGAGTGTGTGACTGTTGCGGGGGCGGTGTGGGGGAGTATTGTCCTTCTTCTGGTGTCGACGGGGTGAGTTCTCCAGGTTCTCGTTCTGGAGTTCGGGGTACTATGGGGACGGGGTCGATAGTCATGGTGGACTGGGGAGACGGTGGTGGTGATAGTCGGGGGATGTCTAGGAGGTCGATGGTAATGATCCCTCGTTCGAGGGCGGCTTCTAGTTGCGGGTTGCTGAGGACGTGGACGAGGGTGGTGTCGGAGACTGGTGTGTTGGACATTGCGGGGCTGGGGGAACTCTTTACGATAGTTGAGCTCCTTTTATGTTGTTCGTCCAGCCCCTTGGGCGGATGGGTGGTGTCTATAGTAATCCTTAATGGCATCGGCGGCATGAGTCATGTTAGTTGCAGGTTCCCACGTGTTGTCACTCGGGGGAAACCCTTTCCACTTTACTAGATAGTGGAGTTTGCGCCCTCGTCCTCATGCCTGGGCATCTTCGATGCGCTCCACTTCATACTCCTCTTCTCCATTGATAAGGTCAGGTGGAGGTCGGGTGAAGTTTGCGCCGTGCATCTCCGTCTCCTTATATGGTGTGAGAAGGTTTGCATGGAATACCGGGTGGATCTTCCATGTGGTGGGGAGTTCGAGTTCGTAAGAAACATCTGATAGAACCTTTGTTATTTTGAATGGTCCGTGTCTCTTTGGGGCTAGTTTACTCGTGGGGTAGAAGGTACGGAGGTTTGTTCCTTCTAGCCATACTTGGTCTCCTTGTTGATAAGGTGTGAACCTTGTTTTGCCTCGTTGCGCCATGAGGTGTTGCGTATGTTTGATGCTGTCTTGGGCGTGTTGCCTGAGTACTAGCAGTTCTTCCAACCGTTGGTCTACGGCTGGGCAGCTCGATGGTTTGGGATTCCAGGTGGTCCGTGGTTCCCATCCCATAAGGAGTGAGAATGGAGAGTGTTTGGTTGTGGCATTTGTCCAGGAGTTATGCGCGAATTGTGCCATTGGTATGGCTTCCACCCAGTTGTCTTGCCTTACGTTGCACCAATGTCGTAAGTATTGTTCTAGCCATTGGTTGGTGCGTTCCGATTGACCATCGGTTTGGGGATGATATGCCGATGATATGTTTTGTTGTATTCCCAGGGTGTGGCATAATTGTCTCATGAAAGTGGACGCGAATCTGGGGTCTCGATCGGATATGATTTTTCTGGGTAGGCCATAATGAGGGTATACGTGTTGGAGATAGAGTTTGGCCACTCCTTCTGATGTGATGGTTTCGTTGCAGGGAATGAATATTGATGCTTTTGAGCAGTTGTGATCGGTGATGGTGAGGATTGAATCGAATCCGTTCGATATGGGGAGTTTGACTATGAAGTCCATTGCTACCACTTCAAAGGGCTCGGCTGCTGGGTCTGTGGTGATAGGGAATAAGTGTGGTTTTTGTCGGTGAGGGTTGATCTTGTTGCTTTGACAGGTGGCACATCCCTTGACATAGGCTTCTATGTCTTTCCGCATATTCGGCCACCAGAAGTCGCGTTGTACGAGGTCTAGGGTATTGGCGATTCCTGGATGTCCGGCGCTCGGAGTGTCATGGAAAAAGGTGATTACCCCCCGCTTAAGGTCGTTGTTTCCCACAACAACGAGGGCGTCACCCTTCCACCATAGCCCATTGTGCTTCTTTAGGTTATGGGGTTCGACCCATGGGAGTACTGTCGATTCTTCCATGCTCTGAGTAATTTGGGTCCATATGTCCATGTCATGCATGGATGTCTGGGTGACCTTCAGGAACACTTCTTCCGGTAGTACCATAACGTGGTCGTTATCTGTTGTTCCGTCGTCATAGTCAGGGTGTCTTGATAAGGAGTCTGCTTGGGTGTTTTTGGAGCCGGGGATATGTTTGAGTACGAAGTTGTATTCTGAGAGCTCCTGGAATTCTCGTGCCACGCGCCTATTGATTTTTCTTGGTTCCTTCCAGTATTGGAGGTTGGCATGGTCGGTGTGGATGGTTATTAGGTGGGGGGAACCGATCAGGTATGTGCGCCACGTTCGTAGGGCCTTGACGATGGCTAATAGCTCTCTGTCGTAGATATTGTAATTGCGTTCTGCTTCCGTTAGTGATTCGGAGTAGAATGCGACCGGGTGCATTCTTTGATCTTCCCCCTTTTGGTTTAATACTGCTCCCAGCGCGTAGCTGGAAGCGTCCACTTCTATTTCAAAGGGTTGGTCTAAATCTGGGAATAGGAGTACCGGTTCGGAGCTGATTCATTCTTTGATGGTGTCAAAGGCTTGTTGCCTAGCACTTGTCCATTCCCAAGGTGTGTCCTTCTTTGTAAGATCATGGAGTGGCCTTGCTATCGTGGAGAAGCCCCTTATGAACCGCCGGTAGAAATTGCAGAAACCCAAAAAGGCCCGTACTTCTTTTAGGGATTTTGGCGCCTTCCAGTCTCACACTCCTTGTACTTTTACAGGGTCCATTCGTAGTTTGCCGTGCCCGATGATTAGCCCCAGGTATTCCACTTCGTAAACCTCGAACACGCATTTTTCCGGTTTGATGTACAGGTCGTGTTCATCACAGAGGTCTAGGACGTGGTGTAATACCTGCTTGTGGTGGTCGTGATCGTCTGCAGTTGCAATAAGGATATCGTCCATGTAAACAATGACTTCTCCTGTGAGTACTAGTTCTCGGAATATGGTGTCCATCATGGTTTGGAAGGTACTGGGGGAATTAGTGAGTCCGAAGAACATGACTCTTGGCTCGTATAGTCCCTGGTTGGTCTTGAACGCCGCTTTCCACTCGTCACTGGGCTTAATTCGGACGTTGTTATATCCCCATCGTATGTCAAGTTTAGAGTAGAGCCGCGCTCTCCGGATTCGATCGATAAGCTCTGGGATTAGGGGGAGTGGATAATGGTTTTTTACCATAAGTTCATTGAGTCGACGGTAGTCTTGTACTGGGTGTAACTTCCCGTCCTTCTTTTTGATGAAGAAGAACGGAGATGCGTAGGGGGATTTCGATGGTTGTATATACTTCTTGTCCAGGTGTTCCGTTATAAATTCGGATAACTTTTCGGTTTCTGGAACTGTAAGGGGATATACTTTACAGTCCATGGTTTCCAGGGCATTTGGGACTAGGTCAATGGCATGGTCCCATGTTTGTGAAGGAGGAAAGCGCTGGGAGGTTTCTTTGCTGAACACCTTTTGATGTCTTCTATATTCTGCCGGAACCATTTCTTTGAAGGTCTTCTGGGGTTTTTTTGCGGCTTCCTGTTGTGCTAGTTCCGATGCTGTCGTCGTTTTTCGCAGTCGGATGGATGGCGCGGCTTCCCCTTCTAGTTGTTCCCAGGCCAGTTCGTCAAGTTGATACGTCTCCAATGCCTTAATGGTAGCTTCCATGGGCATGGCTTCGTCTGACAAGTTCAGGCTGGTAATTACTACCGGTTGGAACTCTTCATCGAGGGTGGCGTCTCACCAGTGGAACTTTGGTTTGAAGGCTGTGAACCAGGGGTATCCGAGTATGACTTCGTCATTTCCTAGGTCAGTGATGAGAAACCTAAGATGTTGGGTCTTCCCCCCTGTTTTGACCATGAGGTCGGTGAAGGAGGTGATTTCTCCTCCTTGGTTGTGGGTTCCGTCCACATTCCATATCTTGATGGGGCGTTCTGTGGCTAGCCAAGCTATTTTTAGTCGTTTTAGGAGGTTTGCGCTTATAAAATTGTTGGTTGCACCGGAATCGATGAGGACGTTTCGTTCGGCCGTCGCGTGAGCAGATTTGAAGAGAACTGGAATTCGCATGGATCGGAATCTGCTATTGTACACGCTAATTTTTAATGCTCTAGCCCAGGCCGCCGGGTTCAAGCGTTCAGAAAATCCTTCTTTTGGCCAAATAGTTTGTCCACCATTAATTCTCGTACTTCTGGGGTTTGAGTGAATAACGCTGCTACCTGGGCGTCCGCTTGTTCTTCATTGGAGAGGGGGCGTGATGCGGTCATGGAGATAGTGGCGGTTGTAGGGACGCTGGCTGCGGAAGTCGAGGTTTCGGTTGCCTTGATAGTGGTCGATTTTTGAGGGCAGTTGCGGGAGATATGCCCTTGGCCCCGACAACGGAAGCATCTTCCTTCTTTCTGCAGTTGCAGTTTTTCGGTGTCTGTTAAGGCGGCTCTTGCTCTTGTGCGGCTGACATCCATTGCGTTGGGATCTCGGTTTTTGTTTAACGCTGACAGCCATTGGTCACGGGACACTCCTCCTCGTTTATTGTTTCCCCCTTTCGTGAGTTTGTCTTTCAGAAGGAGGTATTCGGCTTGTTGCAGTGTTACGGCTGCTTTCCAGTCATCCCATGTGATCGGATGATGGAATTTGATTGCGTTTATGACGAGGGCGTTGGGGAGTCCCTTCTGGAAAATTTCTAGGGTGGTGGCTTCATCTTTGTTGTATCCTGCTTTGTTGGCAAGATTCGAGAACTTCGCGATGTACGTATCGATGTCTTCTTTCTCCATTCTGAGAGTTTGAATGGAGTGTCGGGCCTTCTGTTGTTGTGTGGTATCAGTATAGGCCTGGATGAATCGCGCTTCAATAGTGTCCCAAAGGTTTTCTTCGTTTAAGGCCACTCCTGCTACTAGTTGGGCAACAAGCCACTGTATCTGTTCTTCGACCCAATCGTCTACAAGGGGGCCTCGGATATAGGAGAGGAGGGTCATTGCACGGGAGTACGGGACCACCAATTGTTGCACAGTGGGGTTCATTCCCCGGTAGAGGGAGAAGGCGTTGAGAAACGCCCGACTTGATTCCCAATCTCCTGTAAACTCTGGCGGAGCGTTTCCTCCGAGTCTTCCATTGAGGAGTCCTGGGGCTGCTCCTCCTCCTGCAGCTGCGCCTCCGCCTCCAGGTGCGCTGCCTCCGCCTCCAGGCGCACCGCCTCCACCTCCAAGCGCACCGCCTCCACCTCCAGGCACACTGCCTCCATGATGGCTTCCTGAGCCTCCCGGAGGGCCGCTTCCGCCTGTCGGCGCACTTCCTCCCATAAGATGTCCTCCACTACTTGGAGCAGCCGTAGAGGAGGACGTTCCTCCACTGGGTTGGCCGCTTCCTGACTGGGTGAGGGTGGTTGCGAGTTGGGATTGAGTGGTGGACATGTCGGCATACAATGCGAAGTCGACTGGTCTGGTGATGGTAGGTGTAAGGGTGGGGTCTGGGTTTTCGCTATCTGAGTCGGGTTCTGCGACGTCCGAGTCGATGTCGATGCCTTGTATTCGGGTTTTTCCTGGTCCGAGTCCAAGAGATGCGGGTACTGGCTTGATTGAATACCAGGAGTTCTTTTTGTCTGAATAGGCAACGTAGGCCCAGACGTGCTGATCTTCGATGTATTCGATGGGTTCGTAGGTGTTTTTGTCAGGATCAAAGACGTAGTAGCCTGTGTCGTGAGGGGTGTTCTTCCAAGTGGCCGTTCCTTTGATTGAGGATCGAAGGTCGTCATCGGTGTGTCATTCCAGGTACTCCTGGACAAACTTGGTTCGACTTCGGCTGGTGAGAGCCACAGTGTAAGAGACTAGACTTAATGTAACGCCACTACAGGGGCGTTGGGTACGACCTGTACCGCGTCAGTCGAATATCGGTAGCGCAAGCTCCAAGGCCTGGCTTCAGAAAGGTGATGCACAAGGATCACAAGGACGGTGGTCACTTGGATCGTAGAGGGAAGTCAAGACTCGAAGGCCTGACGAAGACGGGGGGGTTCGCGAGACGATGAGAGCACGAAGGTGTTCAAGTGTAGTATTACACAAGAAGTCTAGTCTACCGTACAAGCTAGATAGGACTAGGTTTAAATAGATACTGGTTAGTGTGGCGACTACAAACAGATGGCGCCATTATCGGTTTTGGGAACAATGGATAAGACATAAAGGGGACAAAGGGACATCATACTGGGAACAAGGGATGAATCACACGGAGTCGCGCGTGATTGGGAACATGACGGAAACTAGCACATGTCGAACTTTATCAGAAGGGGGCGTTGATAAGTAAGGCACGCGATAGGAACCGGGTAATCGTAAGGTCCGCGTAATCGTACAGGGCTCGTATAGTATAGGGAAGGGAATAGTGACATGCGAAAGAACGAGTCCGGAGAAAATTGTAACAGTGATGGTCCCCTTTTCGATGTACTCCCTAATGACATGATGCCGTATGGCAATGTGCTTAGACCGTCTGCCAGTGACAGGGTTCAAGGCCAAATCAATGGCACCCTTGTTGTCACCATGCAGTGGGATGGGGTCATCGACCTCGTACCCAAGTTCCGTGAGGAAGCTCTGATACCACGCAGCCTGGTTAGCCACGTCGGTCATGGCCATGTATTCCGCTTCCATTGTGTTTTGGGCAACAGTCTTTTGCTTGCGCGAAGACCAGCTTATTGCACCGTTAGCTAGTAGGAACACATAACCAGAGGTGGAGTGGCGGTCGTCAGTCTAATCAGCCAGACTGGAATCAGTGTAGCCATGAAGGCCGTCGCCATTGGCGCCATCATAGACAATACGCATGTCCATAGTTCCCACTAAGTAGGACAGGACATACTGTGCAAGTTGCAGATGTTGTGGTGAAGGATTCGCTACGTACTGTGCCAATCATGACACAGCAAAGGAGATATCTGGCCTAGTGCCAATCTGCACATAAAGCAGACTCCCAATGAGAGATTAGTAGTGAGAGATATCTGAGGCAGTTGCCTGTGATGTATATTTAACCAGGTGCTCGTCAGCACCAGCGGGCAAGTGTTACGCTCCACCAGCGTTAGTCCGACTTGGACTCGTAATAGGCGTAATCGACTTAGCGAAAGTTAGGCGAATGGAGACCACGTGTCAATCCAACGCAAGCTGAACAGGGGCTCACTGGCACACGCTGCAGCAAAGATGAAAGAAGGATATCCCTTGGCGGATATGAGTGGAGGCACACTTAGTCAGAGACTAAGGCAGACAAGAGACGAGTCAAGAGGGTGGATTGAAGAAGACCAAGATGGGGACTCTTGGTCTTCCGGAGCAACTACTTATACAGATACACGCGGGCTTTAAAGTGCCGCTAGAATAGTAAGTAACCAATAGCGTAACTAGCTCGAACCCTAGTACAGCTATCCTAGGAATGAGTCATACATGGGTCGCAATCACATGCGAACCGCTATGCTGACTGATATGATGTAAGAGTCCATGACTTATGCTGATACCAGACCGTAGTCATAACCAGTCATGAGTTGTGTGTAATGAGTCACTAAGTCCGTACCGTAACATCACCCCCTTTTCAGGAGTGAGGCCCACCTCACTAGTCCGCTACCGATTCCTGCCTCATTCGTTCCGCTTCATCTTCCATGCGTGCCAGTATATTAGCCCTTTCGAGACGATAGAGACTGTCCTTTTTGTCCACAACCGCCATCTCCTTATCCAGCTGCAACTGCCGGATCCGCCTCTCCAATTGGTCTTCGGCAAACACGAATTGCCGGAACCAGTGTAGTTCTTGGGTGAGGGTGACATCCCCGATGCGCATCAGCAGCAAGTCGGTAGGGTGTCGGTCTCGGAGCATGAAATACTCCTCGTGTGGGATGAACACGCAGTTATTCTTCGGGAGGTGAGGGGTGGCGTAGAGGGGTTTTCCATAGAGGAAACCCAACCCCGGAGCTAGTCCGAGTACGAAGGGGTCTCCTCCTCGGATAACCTGTACGTGGGAGGCTTGTATCGTCGGTCCGTTGGGGAGCTTGATCAGGAACGGAATGTAATCGGGTCCTTGATTGACCCGGAACCCTTCAGGGACAATGGCCCTGGTTGCTGGGTCTCGTTCCCCCATTGGTGTATAACGAGCCGCTTGTGCCACGGCGACTCGTCCTCTGTGTAAAGGCCCCCCCGCTGCGTCGACGAGGTAGGGAGTGGCAGCTGGATCTTCAGTGTAGAATTCATGGTTAAGGAATGCGTGCCTGATGGGGTAGTGGTCTCCAAGTTCGTCTTCATCCTCATCTTCATCCAGTACTCCCTCCGCTCCTTCATCATCCGGTGTCGGCAGGCGGCGATATGCAGTTGCTCCCACTGCCACCGTGCCGCCGTCTCCTTCCACTCTTGTTCGTACTTCTTCATGGCGTCTGGTGGTTTCACCATGTGGGACAGCTGCTTGAAGCCGAAATAACTCGTCTTCGGTGAGGAAGGCTTCGGGCTCACTGGTGTTGGGGTTTGTGAGGGTGTACATTGGCGGAGGTGCTGGTTGAGTTGTTGCTGGATCGTCGCTGAGAGTTCCCTGTATGGGCACAGGGAATCGTTGCAGTGTCTGGTGCAATTCTTCACTAGTGATAGGGCCGTCTTCCTCATGCTGCATGGAGGTACGGCCTCCGTCTGCAGTTCCAATGGCTGTGGCATCGTTGGTGGTGTCGGGGTTAACAAGCGTGGCGGAGGAGTCATTGATGAGGGTAGAGAGGAGTGCGAGCTGGTCATTGCGTCGAGGAGAGGACATGGAGTGAGTGAAGGATGGGGACTTATCATGACAGAGGGCCCCCCTTATATGCATTTCCCAGTCGGGGTTGGAATGTTTGAATTCCCGAACGGTGTCATCGGCGAATATGTCATCCTTATCTATCCATTGGTTATCTGAGTCAGGATAACCCTTCCATTTGACGAGATATTGGAGCCGACGCCTTCTGCCGAATCGCCGAGAGTCTAGAATCTTCTCGACTTCGTATTCTTCTTCGTTATCGACCAAATCAGGTGGTGGGCACTGATAGTTTGGTCCATGCGTGGGTGTTTCACGATAAGGTGTGAGAAGATCTATATGGAAGACGTCGTGGATGCTCCACTGTGTGGGAAGTTCTAGGCAATAGTTGACAGGGGACATCAACTGGACGATCCTAAACGGTCCATGCCGTTTGGCAGCTAATTTCGCAGTTGGCTGATGAGTGCGTAAGTGGCGTCCTTCGAGCCACACGAGGTCGCCTTCCTTGAACCTAGGTGTATCTTTGTATTTGATCCATGACTTTTGTGCCCGGAGCATGCAGGAGAAGGCACGCTGTCGCGCTTGTTTGAACTGATCTAGTCTTAATGATACTTGTGGGATAGGGGAAGGCCTATCGGTCCAATCAGCGTGAGGGTTGAACCCTGATAAGAGGAAGAAGGGGGACTCCTGTGTAGTTTCATTGGGCCAATTGTTATGCGTGAATTCTGCCATGGGCAGATAACGAACCCAGTCGTCCTGCCGCTCGTTCACCCAGAAGCAGAGATATTGTTCCAGCCACTGATTTGTTCGTTCCGATTGGCCGTCGGTTCTGGGGTGATAAGCGGTTGAGATATTTTGGCTGATGCCAAGAATCTTGCATATCTCTCGCATGAACTTGGAAGCGAAACAGGGGTCTCGATCACTGATGACACACGAGGGGAGTCCGAATCGTGGAAAAACATGGGAGACGTACAGGGCAGCCATTCCTTCGGCAGTTATTTCCTCGTTACAGGGAATAAAAATGGCAGCTTTGGTGCAATCGTGATCTGTCACCGTTAGAATAGAGTCATAGCCACGGGAGATGGGGAGTTTGGTAATAAAGTCCACCACGATAGTTTCGAATGGTAGGGCTTCCGGTTTGGGGTAAATGGGTTGCAGAGGCGCTCTGATGGGTCGGAGGTTGACTTTGTGCTGCTGGCACTCTGCACAGCCTTTGACGTAGTCCGTGACATCATTCTTCATCTGCGGCCACCAGTAATGTCGCTTGGTAAGTTGAAGAGTGCGTTTGATACCGGGGTGGCCGTATACAGGGGAATCATGGTGAGCAGCAATAATGGTGCGTTTGTCGTGAATGCTGCCAGTGACCACTCAGCGTCCGTCCTTGTACCATGTCCCTTCGATGTCTTTTAGTTTATGAGCATCGACCCAAGGTTTCAACTTAGCTGTGTCTTGCTCGTAAATGGGATGTTCCGGAGTCATTTCCACCGGTAAGATCTCAGGTCTCCAGTGTGGATGTTGTGGTTCTTCTAGCGTGGTAGCGCGTGCAAAGACGCTTTCCAGTAATACTGTTATCCCCTCGTTATCTTCTTCTCCCTGATCGTAGTCCGGCCTTCGTGACAGTGCGTCGGCGCGTCCATTAGAAGTCCCCTTGATGTGATGAATCTCAAAATCGTATTCCGAGAGTTCAAGCACTTCCCTTGTGACGCGTCTGCTGATCTTTTGTGGTGATTTCCAATATTGTAAATTGAGGTGGTCGGAAAATACTTTGATCTTATGGGGGGAGCCCGCTAGAAGGGGTCTCCAGTGACGGAAGGCTTTGACGATTGCTAGGAGTTCAAGATCATAAATATTGTAGTTTCGTTCAGCCTCGTTGAGGGTGGACGAATAGTAGCCAATAGGGTGTCGTTTGCCATCTTTTTTACGCTGGAGGAGGACGGCTCCAGTGGTGAATCCTGATGCGTCAACTTCTAATTCAAATTGTTGTGTGAGGTCTGGGTGTGCAAGGATGGGTTCGCTGGTGACGAGGGTTTTGAGGTCTTGGAACGCCTTTTCTTCCTCTGTGCCCCAATGCCATTTGGTGTTTTTACGTGTGAGTTTGTTAAGTGGTTGTGCTTTGGTTGCAAACCCTCGTATGAATGGTCGGTAAAAATTGCAAAATCCGAGGAAAGAGCAGATGTCCTTAACTTTAGTGGGCGTAGGCCAATCTTTAATGCCCGAAATTTTGACAGGGTCCATGTGTGTCACCCCCTTTTCAAGGATTACCCCCAGGTAATCCATGCACGGGGAGTGGAAGAGGCATTTCTCAAGCTTGTAATACAAGTCGTGCTCTGCGGACACACGGAGTACGTCCTTGACGGCTTCAATGTGGTCTGGTAGGGAGTGATTAAGTCCGGTGGCGATGCCAATGTCGTCCATATAGACCTGAATAACGGTGCCTCGTTTTTCGTGTTTTGTGATAATGTCCCTGAAGATGAAATTCATCATAGTCTGGAACGTTGCCAGGGAATTGGTTAAGCCGAAAAACATCACCGTTGGTTCAAATAATCCATAACACGTCTTGAACGTGGCCTTTTCCTCATCTCCCTCTTTGATGCGTACATTGTTATACCCCCATCTGACGTCAAGTTTGGTATAGATGTGGGCGTTACTAAGATCGGTAATGAGGTCTGAGATGAGAGGGAGTGGGTATTGGTTGCGGATGGTGACCGCGTTGATTTTTCGGTAGTCTTGTACAGGTCGTAGTTTTCCATCCTTCCTTTTGATGAAGAAGAAGGATGAGGCGTATGGAGATTTAGAGGGTCGTATATACCCCTTCTTGAGTTGTTCGTCGATCCATTCGCGTAGCTTTTTATCTTCTTCTTGGGTCATCGGGTATATCTTGCAGTCGATTGCATCGGCTGTTCCCGGTTTAAACTCGATGGCATGATCCCAAGGCCTGCTCGGTGGAAACCTGTCTGATGCTTCTTCGCTGAAGAGGCGTTCAAATTCGCGATACTCGGGGGGTAACTCAGCTTTAGTAACATATTGTTGAGCGGCAATAGCGAGGTCAGTCACGGTAGCCCTGAGCCGGCATCCTTCTTCAAATTGTTGCCGCTGTTCATCCGTAATAACACAGGAGTGTACTATTTCGTAGTTGTCGTCCTGGACGATAGTTGCTGCAATGACCGGCGTCGCCTTGATATAAGGGTTAGTTGATCGAATAATGATAGGGAGCATATCCTCATGTATAGCGGCTTGGGACCATTTGATATGTGGGTCGTAGATGGCAAGCCAGGGGTATCCTAAGACGATATCTTCATTGCCAATATCTGTAATAAGGAACCGGATTTCCTTATGGATGCCTTTAGTTTGGATGTCGACATCGGTATAATGAGTGATACGCCCCGATTTGTTTTCTGTATTGTCAATATTCCATATTTTTTTCGGGACGTTGAGTAATTTGGTCCCAAGTCCCATCCTCTTTGCAAAGGATGGTTTCATGAAGCAATGGGTTGCTCCTGAGTCGACTAGTGCTCGTATGTTGGCCATTGTGTAACTGGTGCGAATTGATACTGGAACTCTCATAGAACGGTAGCGAGTTGTGATTACACTGTTACAATTAACTGCCCTTACCCAGGCCGATGGGTTCAGGCGTCCTGAAAACCCTCCTTCTTCCACAACTGCTGGAGGATGATGTCTTTTACGTCGTCCGATTCTCCCACTACTCCATTAAGCCAATCATTGGCGCGCTGTTGAGGGGGTGCGTCTTGAACCGCCCTGGTAGCAACTTCCGGTTCTTGTTGATGATAGTCGGTGTCAACATACCGACTAGTTGATGCTTGAGGTTGGTAACCTCCTCGTGGTTGTCTGCAGTCACGAGCCATGTGTCCATCCTTTCCGCAATTATAGCATGTGACTGGCCTTTGATTATTGCGTCCTCCTCCTCTTTGGAGGAATCCTCCTCGTGGTCGGTATGGGGGGCGAGGAGCGAGTATATCTTTGGCTCCTGCAAGCCGCCCTCGAATTCGATCGGCTGATGTATCCATTGCGTTTGGGTCTCGGGGTAAGTTCCTTGGTTGCCAAGAGCTTCTTGGTGGTCCCTGCCACTGTCGCGATTGGCGTGGTCATCCTTGTCCTTGTCCTGGAGGAGCCCCTTTGTTTATCACCGCCTTGAGATGCAGATATTGTTGTTGGCGGGTGGTAGCCACCGTCTTCCATTCTTGATAGTTGCGGGGGTTGTTGAGGGTGTAGACCTTCTTGTATAGGTCTTTTGGTAGTCCACTTGCAAATAGATCCAACGTTTGAGGATCGTCGAGTCTATACTGAGCACGGCGTATGAGCTGTTCAAATTGAGTGCAATACTCATCTAGATTGCCCCCGATCATCCTGACTCCCTTCTTGAGCTCATATTGAGTTTGTTCTTGTTCCATTGTGTTGCGGAAGCGCTGCATAAAGCTGCGCGTGACTTCGTTCCATAACCCTTCACTGGTACGGGGTATTCCAGCTTGTATCTGGCCGTTAAGCCAGGTAAGCATCACCAATACCCATTCGCTAACGTTGACGCCTTTGATATAGGATAGGAAAAGCAGGGCGCGTCGATATGGTGTGGCCATTATGCCTTTGTCTGCGTTCATGCCCCAGTAGACATGCCATTGAGTGAGAAATGCTTCAACTTTGGCGCGTTCTCCGTCAAATACTGTGGGTGCCTCGCCAGCTAATTTGTTGCTTGGAGGGGGAACAATGGGACCTACACCTTGTAATCCTCCTCCCGGTGGTCCTCCTCCTGGTGGTCCTCCTGGGAATCCTCCAGGGAATCCCCCAAATCCGGGTCCTCTTGGTGGGGGTCCTCCTCCTCCCGGCAGGTCGCCAGGAGGCCCACCTCCTCCACTGGGGGGATCAGCTACATCGGGTCCGATCGCGCGATGGATTGCCACGTCGTTGTCTGTCATTCGATGACCGGTGTATGGGTTGATGGGAGCCAGATTGGCTCGTGATTCTTCTGCAATTTGTCTCTGTTCTTCTAGGGCTATTTGATCCCTGGCTTCAGTGGTGAGCTGCAGCTCTTCTTGCGTGACAGTGGCAGTTGCCATTGCGACTGCTGGGCTGCGAATGTGAATTACTTCTGGTTCGGGTTGGTGAATGGTGAGGGACTCAGTTCGTTGTATTATGTGATTGCCGATTGCTCCTAGACTGGCGTCTTCTGCCGGCGTTGTTCCTCTGCTTGGTGACTGACTTTCAGAGGCTTCTTCCCCGCTAACTCCTTCGTCCATATGTTCTTGTGCTTGTCCGTCTATAGGACCGTAATCTGCGCGGCTATTAAGCTCTCGCGTGTCGATGTCGCAGTTGTAATTTCTTCCGGCTGGTCGCACGATGTCCCAGCGGTGATCTATGGGGTTCCAAGTAACCTTGGTCCAACAGAGGTGTTCAAAATTGAACTCAACGGGTCGGAAACGGTTAGGACCGTTAAATTCTACGAAATACCCGGTGTCTTCTCCTCGTTCTCTCCACTGAGCTGCTCCCAAAAATCTTGTTGGTACGTTGTGATCTCCTCGTCGTTCAATATGATAGGGACGAAAGGACGTCCACTGGTCTCTGGTCGAGTACGCCACGATGAGGATCTTGGTCTTAATGTTACGCTCCACCAGCGTTAGTCCGACTTGGACTCATAATAGGCGTAATCGACTTAGCGAAAGTTAGGCGAATGGAGACCACGTGTCAATCCAACGCAAGCTGAACAGGGGCTCACTGGCACACGCTGCAGCAAAGATGAAAGAAGGATATCCCTTGGCGGATATGAGTGGAGGCACACTTAGTCAGAGACTAAGGCAGACAAGAGACGAGTCAAGAGGGTGGATTGAAGAAGACCAAGATGGGGACTCTTGGTCTTCCGGAGCAACTACTTATACAGATACGCACGGGCTTTAAAGCGCCGCTAGAATAGTAAGTAACCAATAGCGTAACTAGCTCGAACCCTAGTACAGCTATCCTAGGAATGAGTCATACATGGGTCGCAATCACATGCGAACCGCTATGCTGACTGATATGATGTAAGAGTCCATGACTAATGCTGATACCGGACCATAGTCATAACCGGTCATGAGTCGTGTGTAGCGGTATGACTTATCGCATACAACTAGACCAAGGTGAGGTAAGCAAACTGAACAGGTAGCACACCCAAGCCTAGCGCGGAGACAAGTCACACGCCGAACGTACAGTCACAACGGAGAATAGACACACGTGAGGACTTTATGCAAGTCCAAAGGTCTGGTGATCACGCTGTGGCACGCTGAGTGGAGAACCAAGAGGACAAGTTAACATTGGAGAAGTAAGGGAAGTACAAAGGATACGCACCTGAGTGGAGAACCAAGAGGACAAGTTGGTTCCACTCAGGATGCTACATGAGGGTTTATATATACTGCTGCGGCTGGGTTCAAATTACTACTGAACCTTGTTACTAAAGGTACGTGTAATAGTAATGAGTCAGACGCTGACGCGTCGTATCTATTAATAGCGTTATCTTATTGTGCTGACTGATGCACAGTCATTAGCGCTGACAGAACAATGACGTGTCCTTATCTATGAGTCACAACCCTATGACAACGTAGTCTAGAACTATCTAGAATGTTTCCTGCTTATCGTCCAACGAGAAACTACTGTACTAATGAGGAAGGTGACCTAAAGAGGTAACATCCAATAAGGAAGTTACTATCCCAGGGTCACGTGCTTGTGGGTGCACATGTTGGCATCACGTGACTAACCATCTTATCATATCTAATGATAAGGACTTGGATGTTTGAACGCAATGTTACAGACTTGTATCTCCACCAAATAAATCCGTAAAAAATACAGAAAAATAAGGCGAGAATAGAGCGTCCGTGACATCGTGTGTAATGAGTCACTAAGTCTGTACCATAACAGCAAGGGTGTGTTGTGTGGTGTGGCATCAGACATGCCAAAGCGTTCAAGGACATCCTTGATGTAGCCAGACTGATCTATTTCGATGCGTCTAAGGGAGCGGTCGCGCACAATGCGCATACCAAGATAAGACTCTATCTCCCTGAGATCTGTCATCTCATAGCGTTCAGACAAGTCTGATTTAAGACGCTTGATTCCACTTAACGAGGGACCCAGTATAGTGATGTCGTCAACGTAGACAATAACGAAGAGTGGATCATACCCCTCCCGTTGAGGCATCACATATATGCCAGCATCAGCAAACGTCCGCTTAAAGCCGAGTGCAGTGAGCACTCCATGGAATTGCAAGTTCCATGCGCGGGAGGCCTGTTTGAGACCATAGATCGCCTTAACCAGGTGACACACCTTTGTCTCAGAGCCAGTGACAATGAAACCTTGTGGCTGCTCCATGTATATTTCCTCGTCAAGCACGCCATTGAGAAAAGCAGACTTGACATCCATCTGATGGATGTGCCAGTCCTCCAGTGCGGCCAATGCCAGAAGTAAATGTAGCGACTCAAATTGTGCGACGGGAGAGAAGGTTTCATCAAAATCTACACCAGGGATCTGCATGAATCCCTTAGCCACCAAGCGAGCTCTGTAGCGGCCATCCACTTTGAGCTTAAAGACCCATTTGGATTTTACTGCCTTACGATTAGGCGGGAGATCCACTAACTCCCAAGTCCCATTCTTAGCTAGGGCGTCCATTTCATATTGACACGCCTTAGACCACTCATCTGCAGTTGCAGACCGCATGGCCTCTGCATAGGTTGCAGGGTCTCGGCCCACAAAGGCAGCAGCCAGTAACTCCGCATACCCCAGACGCCTGCCGCACCATGCCGCATTATCCGCATTGAAGTAACGTGGATTAGGCACAGGGACACGAGCAGTGCGCCTTGGTGCATTGTCCATCTCGCGCAACAGCTGACTACGCTGTGCACGATCCTCAAATCCCCCAGGCATTTCTGGTGAGGGAGGGGGGACATGGCGCATAATGCGCGTTGCACTAGGACATGGCGGGGGTGAAGTGGGAGTGACTTGCTCACACTTTGGTGTGGTGGGCGGAGCTGGCAGAGCAGGTGGTGGTGTGGTAGGGCGTGGTTGGACTTGTGGGGGGTCTAAAAGGTTTTCTACATCCTCCTCCTCACTACTACTGGAGTGTGCAGGGGAGGGGGCTCGCATTGGTGGTAATGCCGGCGGGTGAGGCACGGCAGTCACTGTTGTGATAGGCACTACTGATGATGAAGGTGCAGGGTGTGTCTCAACACCCTGGAGGGATGGGAAGCTACTCTCGTCGAATGTCACATCCCTGGACACTCGAACGGAGCGGGTTGAGCGGTCCCAGAGCTTATAGCCCTTAGATTCGGGCTCAAACCCAATAAGCGTGACCTCAATGGCCTTCGCATCCAATTTGCGATGCTTATCAGCGGGTACATGCATGTACCCCTTGCATCCGAAGATGCGAAGATGTGAGACATCAGGCACTTTGCCAGAGTGCCAGAGCTCATAGGGAGTGCGCCACTTGAGCCCACGGACTGGAGAGCGGTTGTAGATGTGCACAGCTGCGCACACTGCATGCTCCCAGAAGCCTTTAGACATGCCAGCTGTGTGGAGCATGGACATTGCCTTATCAATAATGGTGTGGTTAAACCGCTCGGCTTTCCTGTTGGACTGTGGTGAACCCAGCATCGTGAGGTGATGCTCTATCCCTTTCTGCTTAAGAATGTCCTGCGTGACACTCGACATGTATTCGCCACCGCGGTCAGAGTGCAGAGCACACAGTTTATGGCCAGACTGGGTTTCACCCCAAGCCAAATACATCTGCAGCGACTTAGCAAACTGGTCCTTCGACTTAAGGAAGTGTACCACAGTGAACTTAGTGTGGTCGTCTATGAAGGTGGCAGTGTAGGTCAAGCCTTGCAAGGACTGAGTCTGCATAGGACCGGCGAGGTCACTGTGCACAATCTCAAATTGACGAGTTGTCCTCTTATTTGAGGACGCAGAAAAGGGTTGGCGAGTGGATTTACCCATCTCGCACCCACGGCAGACTGTGTGGGCCGTGGTGGAGCTATCTATGTCCATGCCAGTAGTGGCAGAGGGACCATGTGCCTTCAGCGCCGCAGAGGAGATGTGTCCCATGCGTTGATGCCAGATATCAAGTGTGGCAGCACTTGGTTTTGTGTGGGCATTGAGGCTGACGCTGGCTGCGTCCAACCAGTATAGGTTGTCCTCAAGGTAGCCTTTGGCCACACACTTTTGGTTGACAGATATTTTAAATGAGCCACTGTCAAAGGCAATCTCAGCACCCTTTTGTGCTAGGGCGCGCGTCGACAAGAAGCGCGTCTTCACCTGTGGTAGGTGTAGCACATTGCTGAGTGTGATAGAAATACCCTGGCTCGTAGTAAAGACGACAGACCCGACACCCACTTGGTCTATAGTGGACTTATCACCCAGGCGTACAGTGCCTTTAGTTGGGGTGTAGTCCTTGAAGTCAGACTGATGTGGGGTTATGTGGTGTGTAGCACCACTGTCCATCATCCAACACACACGCGAGGCAGCATACAAGGCAACACCAATTGATTCAGAGGCCCAATCTATCTTGGGCTCTACGACCTCTGTAATGGAGGCGGTGGTAGGTACTAGGACATGACTATTGGTGGCCTTGTTGCCTGCTTTCTCCTTCTCCTTTGCATCAGCCTCATCCTTCTTCCTCCTTCTGCAATCCGGCTTGATATGGCCCTTTTTGTTGCAGTAGTGGCAAGTCAGGCCAGAGTGGTCCTTCTTGCCCTTCTTGCCCGTCGACTTGACGGGGGCCACCTTGTTGAGGGAGGAGCCAGAGGGCCTGGAGCGGCGAGCTTCTTCCAACACTATGTGTTACAATTCTCTTGGACTCGTTTCTTTCTTCACCATTATCTCCTTCCCACACTATACGAGCCCTGTATGACTACGTGGACTTTACAATTACCCGGTTTCTATCACGCACCTTGCTTATCGACGTTCTCTTCTGATAAAGCTTGACATGTGCCAGTTTCCGACTTGTTTCCTCTCACGCGCGTCCCCGCGTGATTCTCCTTTGTTCTCGATATGATCTTGCTTTATTCCCTCTATGTTCATCCCTTTCTTCCTCGGTTTGGCGATGGCGCCATCTGTTTGTCATGGCCATACAGAACGATCTCTATTTAACTCTAGTCATACCTAGCTTGTACGGTAGACTAGACTTCTTGTGTAATACTACACTCATCTACGCAGAGTCTCCTTGTTCCCCGATCCTCGTCTTCGCTAGGCCTTCGAGTCTTAGCCTTCCTCTATAGTCCAAGTGACGTACGTCCTTGTGACTCTTGTGCATCATCTCTACTGAAGTCGAGCCTTTGAGCTTTGACTACCGAGCGAAAGACTGACTTAGTACAGGTCGTACTCAACGCCCCTGTAGTGGCGTTACATTAAGTCTAGTCTCCACAGTGGCTCTCACCAGCCGAAGCTGAACACAGTTCGTCAAAGAGTACCTGGAGCGGCATCCTTACGACGACCTAAGACCTTCTATCAAAGGAACCGCTCTCTGGAGGAACACTCCACACGACGAAGGGTACTACGTCTACGACCCCGATAAACTCACATACGAACCAATCGAGTACATTGAAGATCAACACATTTGGGCCTACGTTGCCTACTCCGACGCAAAGCACTCCTGGTACTCCTATAAACCCGTCCCTGCACACCTAGGCCTAGGACCAGGAAAAGGACAAATCAGCGCTATCGAGGCTGATTCCGATATCGAAGAACCATCTTCCGAACCCGACTTAGACAACCCAACACTTACACCTACCATCCAAAGGCCTGTGGACTTCGCATCGTATGCCAACATGTCCACCACCCAACTCTCCACCACCCTCACCTCCTCGCAACCAGCCGCAGGGTCCTCGACAGCCAATCCTGCAAGTAGTGGAGGACATCTTGTGGGAGGAAGTATGTCGGCAAGCGGAGGAGGCACTGCGGGAGGCGCAGGAAGCCATCATGGAGGCGGTGCGCCTGGAAGTGGAGGCGGTGCGCCTGGAGGTGGAGGCGGTGCGCCTGGAGGCGGAGGCGGCGCGCCTGGAGGTGGAGGCGGCGGAGCGGCAGCAGGTCCCGCTGCTGGAGGACCCCCCCCACCAAACGGACGACTCGGAGGAAATCCCCCACCAGAATTCACTGGGGACCGAGAAGCCAGCAGAGCTTTCCTAAACGCCTTCGCACTCTACCGAGGGATGAACCCGAATGTCCAACAATTGACCCTCCCCTATTCACGTGCTATGACCCTCCTCTCGTATATCCGAGGGCCATTAGTAGACGACTGGGTCGAAGAACAGATACAGTGGCTAGCCGACCAATTGGCGGGAGGAGTAGCCATGAATGCCGAAAACCTATGGAACACTATCGAAACAAGGTTCATCCAGGCATACACCGACACTACCCAACAACAAAAGGCCCGCCACGCCATTCAAAACTTACGAATGGACAAAGAAGACATCGACACCTACATAGCCAAATTCTCTAACTTGGCCAATAAAGCAGGATACAACAAGGACGAGGCCACTACCCTGGAAATTTTCCAGAAAGGCCTCCCAAATGCGCTAGTCATAAACGCAATCAAGTTTCATCACCCCGTAGACTGGGACGATTGGAAAACGGCGGTTACGCTTCAGCAAGCGGAATATCTCCTCCTCAAAGATAGACTCACCAAAGGAAGAACAGACAAGAAAGGGGGAGCCTCCCGCGACCAATGGCTGAACGCTCTCAACAAAACTAGGGACCCAAATTCAATGGACGTCAGCCGAACTCGCGCCAGGGCAGCAATGACGGAGGACGAAAAGAAGTTACTCCAGAAAGAAGGAAGATGCTTCCGATGCCGAGGACAAGGGCACATCTCCAGATTCTGTCCTCAAAAAACCACCACTACCATCAAAGCAGCAGGAACGAATGACCCCACTCCAACCACCGCCACTATCTCAATGACCGCATCGCGTCCCCTTTCCAACGAGGAACAAGCTGACGCCCAAGTAGCGGCCTTATTCGCCCAAACCCCTGAAGTACGAGAATTGATGGTAGACAAACTTTTCGGACAAAAGAAGGATTTTCTGAACGCTTGAACCCGGCGGCCTGGGCTAGAGCATTAAAACTTAGCGTGTACAATAGCAGATTCCGATCTATGCGAATTCCAGTACTTTTCAAATCTGCTCACGCGACGGCCGAACGAAACGTCTTGGTAGACTCGGGCGCAACAGACAACTTCATAAGCGCAAATCTCCTGAAACGACTCAAAATAGCCTGGCTACCTACCGAACGCTCCATCAAAATATGGAACGTAGATGGAACCCACAACCAAGGAGGAGAAATCACATCTTTCACCGACCTCACCGTCAAAACCGGGGGAAAGACCCAAAATCTTCGATTCCTTATCACGGATTTAGGAAACGACGAAGTCATACTGGGATACCCCTGGTTTACGGCCTTTGAACCCAAGTTCCACTGGCGAGACGCCACACTCAATGAAGAGTTCCAACCAGTGGTTATCACCAGTCTGCATCTGTCCGACGAAGCCATGCCTCTTGAAGCAACGATCAAGGCATTGGAGACGTATCAACTGGACGAATCAGCCTGGGAACAACTACAAGAAGAAGACGAACCTTGTATCCGGCTGCGAAAAACAACAACAGCATCAGAATTAGCGCAACAAGAAGCGGCCAAAAAACCCCAGAAAACCTTCGAAGAGATGGTCCCAGAAGAATACCGGAGACATCAGAAAGTCTTCAGTGAGGAAGCGTCCCAGCGCTTTCCCCCTTCACGCCCGTGGGACCACGCCATCAATCTGGTCCCAACCGCCCCTGAAACAATGGATTGCAAAGTATACCCACTCACAATCCCGGAAAACGAAAAATTAACAGAATTCGTAACTGAACACCTGGAGAAGAAATACATCCAACCGTCCAAGTCTCCTTATGCATCCCCCTTCTTTTTCATCAAAAAGAAGGACGGGAAACTACGCCCGGTACAGGACTATCGCCGCCTCAACGAACTAACCGTAAAAAATCACTACCCACTCCCCCTAATCCCCGAGCTTATCGACAAGATCCGAGAAGCAAGGCTCTACTCGAAGCTTGACATCCGATGGGGATACAACAACGTTCGAATCAAACAGGGGGACGAATGGAAGGCGGCGTTCAAGACAAATCAGGGGTTGTTCGAACCACGAGTCATGTTCTTTGGCCTCACAAATTCCCCTAGCACCTTCCAAACCATGATGGACACTATCTTTCGGGAGTTGGTGCTGACAGGGGAAGTAATTGTCTACATGGACGACATCCTAATCGCAACCTCAGACGACCGCACCCACCACAGAATGATACTACACCAAGTCCTCGACCTCTGCGACAAACACGACCTATACATCAAACCGGAAAAATGCGTGTTTGAAGTCCACGAGGTGGAATATCTGGGGCTAATCATCGGGTACGGACAACTGCGAATGGACCCAGTCAAAGTACAAGGGGTCCGAGAATGGAAGGCGCCGACATCACTCAAAGAAGTACGAGCCTTCCTAGGATTCTGCAATTTCTACCGGCGATTTATACGAGGGTTCTCTACAATTGCAAGACCCCTCCATGACCTCACGAAGAAAGACGTTCCCTGGGAATGGACGGAAGTCAGACAAAAAGCTTTCGACACCATCAAAGAACGAATCAGTTCGGAACCGGTCCTACTATTCCCGAAACTAGACCAACCCTTCGAAATCGAAGTCGATGCTTCGAGTTACGCCCTAGGGGCTGTCCTAAACCAGAAGGGAGAAGACGATAAAATGCATCCGGTCGCATTCTATTCCGAATCCCTATCAGAAGCCGAACGCAATTACGACATCTACGATAGGGAACTACTAGCGATTGTAAAAGCGCTACGCACTTGGCGAACATACCTCGTGGGATCCCCCCATCTAATAACGATCCATGCAGACCACGCCAACCTGCAATACTGGAAAGAACCCAGGAAAATCAGTCGACGAGTAGCACGGGAGTTCCAAGAACTGTCGGAGTACAACTTTATCCTCAAACATATCCCTGGTACCAAGAATACGCAAGCAGACTCCTTATCAAGGAGACCTGATTACGATGACGGCACCGGCGACAATAATTACGTCACAGTACTCCCAGATGACGTATTTCTCAAAGTCACCCAAACGTCCATGCACGACATGGATATATGGACTCAAATTGCACAAAACATGGATGAAGCAGCACTCCTCCCATGGATAGAACCCCACAACCTAAAGAAACACAATGGGCTGTGGTGGAAGGGCGATGCTCTCGTTGTCGTGGGAAACAACGAACTTAAACGGGGGGTAATTACCTTTTTCCACGATACTCCAAGCGCAGGACATCCAGGAATCGCAAACACTCTAGAGCTATTACGACGCGACTTCTGGTGGCCCAATATGCGCAAAGATGTGGAAGCCTACGTCAAGGGGTGTGCAACATGCCAAAGCAACAAAATCAACCATCACCAACAGAAGCCCCACTTATTTCCCATCACCACCGAACCATCGGCCGAACCGTTCGAAGTAGTAGCCATGGACTTCATAGTCAAACTCCCGATATCAAAAGGGTTTGACTCAATCCTCACTGTCACGGACCATGACTGCTCAAAAGCGGCAATATTCATACCGTGTAACGAAGCCATAACGTCGGAAGAGGTGGCAAAACTTTATCTCCGACATGTCTATCCCCATTACGGCCTACCCTGAAAAATCATATCTGACCGGGATCCAAGATTCGCGTCCATGTTCATGCGACAACTGTGTAAAACGTTGGGAATACAGCAAAATGTATCATCAGCGTACCATCCACAAACAGATGGTCAATCAGAACGAACAAACCAATGGTTAGAACAATACTTGCGACATTGGTGTAACGTGCAACAGAACAACTGGGTGGAACTTCTACCCATGGCGCAATTCGCTCACAACTCTTGGAGAAACGCCACCACCAAGCACTCCCCCTTCTCTCTCATTATGGGGTGGGAACCACGAACTGTGTGGACACCAAAACCATCACATAGCCCCGCGGTGGATCAAAGATTGGAAGAATTGCAGATACTCCGGCAACATGCGCAAGATAGTATCAAACACGTACAGCACCTCATGGCCCAACGAGGAAAAACAGGGTTCACACCTTATCAGCAAGGGGATCAAGTATGGTTAGAAGGGACCAATCTTCGTACCTTCTACCCCACAAGCAAACTAGCCCCGAAGCGATACGGACCCTTTAAAATCGTCAAGGTTCTATCAGACGTTTCGTACGAATTGGAACTTCCGGCATCATGGAAGATACACCCAGTATTCCACGCAAACCTTCTGACACCATACAAGGAAATGGAGATGCACGGCGCAAACTATACCCGACCTCCACCGGACCTTATCGATGGAGAAGAGGAGTATGAAGTGGAGCAGATCGAAGATGCCCAGGAACGAGGAAGAGGGCGCAAACTCCACTACCTAGTAAAATGGAAGGGGTTCCCACCAAGCGATAACACATGGGAACCCGCGACAAACATGACCCATGCTACAGACGTCATCAAAGACTTCTACCGACGATACCTGACCACCAAAGGGGCTGGACGAACAATATAAAGACACCCCTTTCACATCCCTCCACACCTCAAACCAACGATGACCGACACTCCAGTATCCGACACCACCCTCGTCAACATCCTCAACAACCCCCAGCTCGAAGCCGCCCTCAAACGAGGGATTGTCACCATTAATCTCACCGACATCCCTCGTCTGTCACCACCACCGTCCCCCCAACGTATCACCATCGCCACCCCCATTCCCATCGAGCGAGAACCCGGGGAACTCACCCCGTCAACACCGGAGGAAGGACAATACTCTCCAACACCACCTCCGCAGCAACAGTCGACCCCTCCACCGGAACCACGACCTCAATCACCACCATCTTCCCCATCATCCACACCACCCCCACCTCTAGAACCGTTTACCCCGATTCGCGTTCACACCCCCATCGACTACGACCGACCCGACTCCCCTCCTAACAACACAGACGACCCCGGTGCCCCATTCTTTCCAAACACTCCTGGCACCCCCAAGTACTACCCATTACAGATCCTGCTACCGGACGGTGGATCTAACCCAGCGAAGTACATCTACTATCGCAAGGGATTCACCGAGGTAGTGGGAACAATGGGTGTGGGACAACCCCACTACGGAGAGGAAGTCTACCTCTCGTCACTCAGGCCGAATGTCTCGGCACCACCCTTTACAGCGGAACAACTACAATTCTTTGACCCTCACGACATCCGCGCCTGTGCTTTGGACGAAACGCTCATAGAACTTAACTCACCTTGTCTCACGGCTGAGATTACTAGACTGAGAACGGGACTCCTGGCGCTCAAAGAACTCGACGAGAAGTGCGAGAAGCTGGAGGAGGACGCACGTAAACTACAAGCGGAACGGCTCACGGTCGACTTAATGCTGGCCAGCACCAAGAGGCGCCTTCAGTACGCAGGGGCACTGGCTACCATCGGCAACGAATATGCGCGCATGACGGCCCTACCAGCCCCACTTCGCCATTCCCATTATGCTATCCCATTTTCCCCACGACGAGGAGGACCATTAGAGTTTCCCCGCCTCGCCGACAAACCCCACCGTCGACGCTGCTATCACTGCAATAGCCCCCACCACATTGTACGCGATTGCCCCACCAGACCGCGACCTGCCTGCCAACATTGCCAAAGCCAAGAACATCAGTCCTATCGATGCATATTCCGCTGCGCAGGCATGGTTGAAGAAGTGATCACGACTCATCAGGCAGATGAACGCATACGACAAGCAGTAGCTACGGAAGCTACCACTTCTTTTACCGTCCCCGAACCTCCGACAATCGCGGCCCGCACCCAAGGGAGGTGGTGTGGGCGGTGCTTCTGCACTAATGCCAACCATGACGAGATTCGGTGCCCACAGTACGAAATGTGTCGCAAGTGTGGAAAACGCGGGCCCTTTCTCTTCCTCAAAACGCACTACTGTCGACTCGACATCTCCCTGTGGCCAGAGAATGACCTCGATGCTGATATCTACGACCTCGTAGATCCGGAATCCTGAAGTCGAGGCGTCTTCAGACCAAGACGGGGGGTAATGTTACGATTCTCTTGGACTTGTTTCTTTCTTCACCATTATCTCCTTCCCACACTATACGAGCCCTGTATGACTACGCGGACTTTACAATTACCCGGTTTCTATCACGCACCTTGCTTATCGACGTTCTCTTCTGATAAAGCTTGACATGTGCCAGTTTCCGACTTGTTTCCTCTCACGCGCGTCCCCGCGTGATTCTCCTTTGTTCTCGATATGATCTTGCTTTATTCCCTCTATGTTCATCCCTTTCTTCCTCGGTTTGGCGATGGCGCCATCTGTTTGTCATGGCCATACAGAACGATCTCTATTTAACTCTAGTCATACCTAGCTTGTACGGTAGACTAGACTTCTTGTGTAATACTACACTCGTCTACGCAGAGTCTCCTTGTTCCCCGATCCTCGTCTTCGCTAGGCCTTCGAGTCTTAGCCTTCCTCTATAGTCCAAGTGATGTACGTCCTTGTGACTCTTGTGCATCATCTCTACTGAAGTCGAGCCTTTGAGCTTTGACTACCGAGCGAAAGACTGACTTAGTACAGGTCGTACTCAACACCCCTGTAGTGGCGTTACACTATGCACGCTATGATCTCAGCATGCTTGAGTGTGGACGGTGCCCCACTGGCGAGGATAGTAGAGGCCAACACCTCATAAGAGGGCGGCAATGCATGGAGGAGAATGAGACAGTACTGGACGTCAGAGACACCCATCTGTGCGTTGGAAAGGGCAACCCTAAGCTCATTGAGCTTGGCCAGCTGAGCAGCCATGGGTGCGGAGTCGTCGAGGCGGGCTTGTGTTATCTGAATCCACAAATTAAAGATGGTGGTGCTGCCCGAAGCACCTCCATATACGTCCTTGAGCTTTGCCCACTTGTCCTTAAAGGAAGGATAGGCAGTGTTATCTGCCACAAGCAAGTAGACATCTGGTTTGAGGTAGAGGCAGAGGTACGCCTTGGAACGACGCTGGACTGAGTCCCACTCATCTGTAGTGATACCAGATGGGGGTGTATCCAGAGTGAACACATCCTCAGCTTCGTGCAGCGTGAGGATGGCCTCAATGGTCCCAGACCATTCGTTCCAACCAGTGCCATCAAACTGTTCAGGGCGGATGCCCGAGGGCATGCCAAAGGTTGCACCATACGTGGCAGATACGCGTGTGGAGGGAGTGGATCCAGAAGGAGGAGGGAGTGAGCCTCCTGCAGAGCCACCAGTGGGGCTGGGAGGAGCACCAGCACTGGCAGCAGGGGTAGATGAAGAACCAGACATTGGGATGATTTATCTATCGCCGAGGAGCAGTCAGCGACAGTGCTTCATAGTTGCAAGACAGAGATAGAGGGGGATACCACTCCTGTCTGTGATTCTGTAAGGCCAGAACGCTAACGTGTCCTGCCTCCTGATAGTATGCCAGTGATACAAGGGCTAGGCCCAGGTTGGGAGAGTCCCTTTGCCATACCATGAGCTAGCTGCCAGCCAGGATGTGTCTAGGACACAGCTCAAATGGTTTGCGTCAGGGGGAAGGTGAAGGGATTGCTTTCAGAGCCCAAGGCTGTCTACCTCAGCCTCCTCGGCCTATTGGTTGCCTCATCGCCACAAGTGGCTTTACTGAATCCTTTCCCATTGCCGCTACAAGGCAGGTATCTGGTTGCAGAACACCATAGTAGTGAACACCCCCCAGAGCCTGAACCAGGTTTTACACTCCCATGGTGAGGAGATCCTGCGCCCAGTGTGGAGCACCAGAGACAGCTGGCGCTAAGCTCCACAATACACAGCCCAGTGGGCCATGCACACCTGGATATTTTGAAGTTAAGGGGCTACCAGACCCAGTCTCCTTGCGCATAGCGCAGGGGCTAGGAAAACAGTAGGGGTGAAAGTAGGACTACTGGGCAGTACATACACAGGAGGTTCCTCAGCAGAGACAAGTGGCGCCCCACTGCTCTCTACCTTGGGCAAGGCTGGTAAGGCCCCAGACAGACCTTAGCCTGGTGTGTCCTCCTGGGAAGACAGTGACCAGCCAAGTGGAGTGGCTAGGGCACCAGGGCCCATAACCTGATGAACAGACTGTTGAAGCGCAGAACTAACAAGCAAGAAATAAGCTTGGACAGCTAGTAGGACAAGTTAACTTCAGAGGTGAAGGGAACTCTATTACGACTGCATACCTAGTAGGACAAGTTACTATAAAGAAGCAACGCCTATGAGTAAAGGTAATAAGAGAGGTAAAGAGAAAGGAACTTACACTTCAGAGGTGAAGGGAACTCTGAAGTGTAGAGGCGAAAACAGCAGTCCTTATATACAGGATGCTTAGCTAATAATGGTCTGTGCGCACTGGTGACCCAAACACAATACAGGTGGTCTGTGCGCCAGAGGGAGAAATGCCATTGGATGGCAGAGAACAATAGCTGCCTAAAGCAGACTATACCGGTATCTTAACAATAGAAAGAACAATAAGAACCATATATGGATCTAACAATAAAGATAAACAAAAGCGGTCCGTATGAGTCCAGAGTGTCCATAAGTCCATAAGGGACAGATACCGTATTTAGTATGTGGGCTGACTCAATCAGATCCCACGAGACATGTGACTTTAACAGTCGCGTCTCAACACAGACACATAGGAACTATACTTACCGTGGACTGATAGGACTGTGGTGAGATATAGAAGGTGACTGAGAAGCAGCACAGGGTGTCAAGCAAGTGAAAGCAAGAGAGGTTGTCTGGCACACAAACAGTGAGAACTGATTTTATACATTGGAGGGAAGGGAGCTTACCTGGCACACAAACAGTGAGAACTGATGTGGACCAGGAGCGTACATGCTACTCTACTTATACACTTTCTGGGAGTGACACTATACAAGGGATGTAACACAAGACAGTTATTGTTCTACAAACGGACAAAGGAGTGGACGTTCCGAGAACAAGGGCAGAAAGAACAAGGAGAGTCCAGAAGTAAATGATATCATAGTGACATCATAATAAGGATAGACCTAAAGGAGAACAAAGAAAGATACAAGAACACGTAGTACAATGAAGAGTCTGGATATGTCCATGTGATGTCATTGTACATGATGTCATAGATAAAGAAGTCCGAGATTGTACAGATCAAATCTAATCTAAAGCGGTCCTAATTAATCTACAGCAGTCCATATCTGTAAGTCCGGTCCGTTAGAGCCGCTAAGTGCGCAAGGGTCACTTATCAACATCTCAAACATGTTGGCCCTCTCCAGTCAATAGATGCAATCCCGCTTGTCGTCCCTCGCCGACAACCGCATAGCCTGGAGTTGGCGTATGCGAGCCGCAAGCCGCTCTTCTTCGTACACGGCCGCCCGATAGCGCGTCACCTCCGCAGTCAGGGACTCATCCCCGATGTTACGCTCCACTGGCGTTAGTCCGACTTGGACTGATAATAGGCGTAATCGACTTAGCGAAGGTTCGGCAAATGGGGATCACATGTCAACCCAACGCAAGCTGAACAGGGACACACTGGTACACGCTGCAGCAATAAGGTAGATAGTGGTTACCCCTTGGTGGATAACAGTGGGGCTCACTTAGTCCGAGACTAAGGCAGATGAGAGACGAGTCAAGCGGTGGATTGAAGAAGACCAAGATGGGGTTCTTGGTCTTCTAGAGCGACTACTTATACAAATACACACAGGCTTTAAAGTGCTGCTAAAACGATATGAAACCAATAGCGTAACTAGCTCGAACCCTAGTACAGCTATCCTAGTAATGAGTCATACACGAGCCACAATCACATGTGTACTACTATGCTGACTGATGCGATGTAAGTGTCCATGACTAATGTAGAGTCGGTCCGTAGTCATAACCGGTTTGTGATCGTAACATTACCCCCTTTTCAGATGCGAGGCCCACCTCGCATGAAAGCCGACAATGGCCAGTCCTTCTGTACCTCCTCAATCCTCCAAAAGGTGTTAGCCCTCTCCATCCTATAGATAGAGTCTAACTTATCCTGCGTGACATTCGCCAACTGGAGCCTGATCTCCCTCATGCGCGCCAGCAACCAATCTTTGTGGAACGCGGCTGCCCGATAGCGATGAATCTCGGCAGTGAGGGATTCATCCCCTATCTTTTCAAGGGTGCGGTCGGTAGTGTTGCCTTCCTTGATCATGACGAGGTCTTCATGGGCGATGAAGGCCTGGTCGTTGTGGGGGCGGTGCGGCTTGGCGTACAGGGGCTGGCCGTAGACGTATGGCGAGCCACTCACCAAGCCTAGCACAAACGGGTTGCCGCACATGACCACTTGTACATGGTCCGCGTTCACAACTCGTCCTACAGGGAGTGTGATCTTGAAGGGAATTGAATTGGGTCCCCTATTGCGCCGGAACCCTTCTGGCGCCATAAGGGAGGCGGGATCGTCTTCGGGAGATCTGGGCTCGTGGGGCGCCACTCGGAAGACTCGGATGTCTCCTCTGTACATGGGGTCTCCGTTGGTGTAGACGATGTAAGGGGTGGCATCGGGATCGTCAGTGTGGCTTCGTGTTCTGAGGAAGGAGTGCCTCGCTGGGTATTGATCGCTATCGTCATAGATAGCGTCACCGTCCTCCAATACTTCCGTCTTGCCTTCCTTGCCTCCCTCTGCATCTCCGCTAGGTGTAGCTGCTCCTCCTGCCATTTGCATGCTGTCTCCTTCCACTGCATCTCCCATGCTTGGAGCGATTGCGCACTCCTCAGCGCCTGGGAGAGCCGCTCGAAGGGCGGCGAGTTCCTCAATGGTGATGGGGGTGGTGTTGAATTGCCGACCGGTGTCGGGGTCGATGAGGTTGTAAGTGGGGGTGGTGTCGTCGGTGAGGACCCCTCCAGTAGGTAGGGGGAAGCGCCTCTGGATAGCGTCCCACTCTTGCTGGGTGATAAGTCCCTCTTCGTCAGGGACATCTTCAGGAGCTCTGAAGGTGTGTAGCGTGTTACAGGCCACTGCCCCCCTGGCAAGATGTTCGACGAGCGTGGGGTTTGGTGTGGAGGCATCGACAGTGGGGATGGTCATTAGAAGATGGAGGTCAGAAGTGGGGGATGGAGACTTAGCACGACATCTCGCAGCTCTTATATGCACTTCTTGGTCGGGGTTCGATGTTTTGAAGTCCCGAATGGCCTGGTCGGCAAAGATGTCATCCTTATCAACCCACTGGTTGTCCAAGTCTGGGTAGCCCTTCCATTTGACCAAGTATTGGAGCCGACGCCTTCTGCCGAACTGCCGAGAGTCTAGAATCTTCTCGACCTCATATTCTTCCTTGTTATCTACTAGATCTGGTGGTGGGCGCTGATAGTTTGGTCCGTGCGTGGGTGTCTCACGATAAGGTGTGAGAAGATCTATGTGGAAGACATCATGGATGCTCCACTGCGTGGGAAGTTCAAGGCGATAATTGACAGGAGACATCACCTGGATGACCCTGAATGGTCCATGCCGTTTGGCAGCTAATTTTGCGGTTGGTTGGTGTGTGCGTAGGTGACGTCCTTCAAGCCACACGAGATCTCCTGTTTTGAATTTGGGCGTATCTTTGTGTTTGACCCAAGACTTCTGCGCCCTGAACATGCAGGAGAAGGCACGCTGCCGTGCCTGTTTGAACTGCTCTAGTCTTAGTGACACCTGTGGAATAGGGGACGGCCTATCGGTCCAATCAGCGCGGGAGTTGTATCCTGATAGAAGGAAGAAGGGGGACTCTCGCGTGGTCTCGTTTGGCCAGTTATTGTGCGTAAATTCTGCCATTGGGAGATATTGGACCCAATCGTCTTGTCATTCGTTTACCCAGAAGTGGAGGTATTGCTCTAGCCACTGGTTCGTTCGTTCCAATTGGCCATCAGTCCTGGGGTGATAAGCAGTCAAGATGTTTTGGCTGATGCCAAGGATTTTGCATATCTCTCGCATGAACTTGGATGCGAATCGTGGGTCTCGATCGCTGATGACGCGCGAGGGGAGTCCAAATCGTGGGAAGACGTGGGACACATACAAAGCGGCTGTCCCCTCAGCGGTTACTTCTTCGTTACAGGGGATAAAGATGGCAGCTTTGGTGCAGTCGTGATCTGTTACGGTTAGGATGGAGTCATACCCACGAGATGTGGGAAGTTTTGTGATAAAGTCCAGTGCGATGGTCTCGAATGGCAGGGCTTCTGGCTTGGGATAGATGGGTTGCAGGGGCGCTCGAATGGGGTGGAGATTGACCTTGTGTCGTTGGCATTCCGCACACCCTTTTATGTAGTCTGTAACGTCATTTTTCATCTGGGGCCACCAGTAGTGTCATTCTGTGAGCTGGAGGGTGCGCTTAATGCCTGGATGGCCATATACCGGAGAGTCGTGGTGCACTGCAATGATGGTGCGTTTGTCATGGATGCCGCCGGTGACCACTCGGTGGCCCTCTTTATACCATGTTCCCTCAATGTCTTTTAGCTTATGCGCATCAACCCAGGGTCTCAACTTAGCTGTGTCTTGTTCGTAGATGGGGTGCGCAGGGGTCATTTCTACTGGTAGGATCTCTGGTCTACTGTGAGGAGTTCGTGGTTCTTCTAGGACGTTGGCGCGTATAAAGACGCTTTCTGGTAGCACTGTTATCCCTTCGTTGTCGTGTTCTCCCTGGTTGTAGTCTGGCCGTCGTGATAGTGCGTCGGCGCGTCCGTTGGAAGTTCCTTTGATGTGATGAATTTCAAAGTTATACTCAGAGAGTTCGAGTACTTCCCTGGCAACGCGTCTGCTAATCTTCTGGGGCGACTTCCAGTATTGTAGGTTTAGATGGTTGGAAAAGACCTTGATCTTGTGAGGGGAGCCTGCTAAGAGAGGCCTCCAATGGCGGAAAGCTTTGACAATTGCCAGGAGTTCGAGGTCGTAGATGTCATAGTTCCATTCTGCTTCGTTGAGGGTGGATGAGTAGTAGCCAATGGGATGTCGTTTACCATCCCCTTTGCGTTGGAGGAGGACCGCTCCTGTTGCAAAACCCGACGTGTCGACCTCCAACTCGAATTGCTGAGTGAGGTCGAGCCCATGACGCAGATTTGGGTCATTGTACTCGGCAGAGCCCACGTGACAATTTCACGAGCGCATCGGCAAAGCCCACGTGGGCCCATTGTGTGACTTAAGCGCATATAGATGTATGGGCCCATGAATATGTATTCTGTATAGGCATCGTATGGGCCAACCAAACACATATAGGGAAACTGCACAAGGTCCATGTATAGGCCCAGGACAAATGGGGGGTATCTGGCAATGAGCTTGTATTGGCCCAGAATTAAATTGCAATGTCATTGACAATATACACGTATGGGCCCATAGGACTGGCATTTGCTGCTGCCGATGCAATTGTAATGGCCCAGGGCAAGCAGGAAAGCTGCCGAACAAGAGCTTTGTGTAGGCCGACGATGTGCACATAAGACCAAGCTTGTGCTGTTGCCGATGATATTGTGATGGCCCATAGCAGGTGGCGACAGCTGCCGAACATGTATCTCGTGTGGGCCCATGACAGCCATGTGTATATTCTGCCAACTAGCTTGTATTGGCCTACGATGGTCACTTGTATATTCTGCCGATGAGCTCGCATTGGCCCAATTCAACCTATCATGTATCTGACAATATACATGTCTGGGCCCATAGGAAGGCATTTGTGCTACTGCCAATTAGCTCGTAATGGCCCACAGTAGGTAGCGACGGCTGCCGAGCATATATCTCGTGTGGGCCCATGGCAGCCATGTGCGTATTCTGCCAACTAGCTTGTATTGGCCTACGATGGCCACTTGTATATTCTGCTGACGAGCTCGCACTGGCCCAATTCAACCTATCATGCATCTGACAATATACATGTCTGGGCCCATAGGAAGGCATTTGTGCTACTGCCAATTAGCTCGTAATGGCCCACAGTAGGTAGCGACGGCTGCCGAGCATATATCTCGTGTGGGCCCATGGCAGCCATGCGCGTATTCTGCCAACTAGCTTGTATTGGCCTACGATGGCCACTTGTATATTCTGCCGATGAGCTCGCATTGGCCCAATTCAACCTATCATGTATCTGACAATATACATGTCTGGGCCCATAGGAAGGCATTTGTGCTACTGCCAATTAGCTCGTAATGGCCCACAGTAGGTAGCGACGGCTGCCGAGCATATATCTCGTGTGGGCCCATGGCAGCCATGTGCGTATTCTGCCAACTAGCTTGTATTGGCCTACGATGGCCACTTGTATATTCTGCTGACGAGCTCGCACTGGCCCAATTCAACCTATCATGTATCTGACAATATACATGTCTGGGCCCATAGGAAGGCATTTGTGCTACTGCCAATTAGCTCGTAATGGCCCACAGTAGGTAGCGACGGCTGCCGAGCATATATCTCGTGTGGGCCCATGGCAGCCATGCGCGTATTCTGCCAACTAGCTTGTATTGGCCTACGATGGCCACTTGTATATTCTGCCGATGAGCTCGCATTGGCCCAATTCAACCTATCATGTATCTGACAATATACATGTCTGGGCCCATAGGAAGGCATTTGTGCTACTGCCGATTAGCTCGTAATGGCCCACAGTAGGTAGCGACGGCTGCCGAACATATATCTCGTGTGGGCCCATAATCGGCATGTATGATTGATGCTGATGAACCTGATTACACTCGCAATAGCCACAGGGTCTACTTGAACTATAGTTATGGCATGAGATCATAGCTCTTTCCATCATACATGGTATTTAGAGTCTTCTGGCCGTCATGAAGCTGCACAATTTCCTGCCGAAGCATCTCAAGGACCCTCTCATGTGTCTCACATCTCAATTTCAGGTCCTCAATCATCTTGTCTTGCCCCTCGCATCTACTTTTCAGAGCCTGGACCTCTTTTTCTAGGTCTCTGACGACACTATTGTTGTCTTCGCCTCGAACTGACAGTATGCACGATGAGTGTAAAACCAGATGTAAACTTCAGTGAACACACATGAGATTGCTGGCTCATTGCCTTCCTCCCTGCTTTCATCGGCGTTCTCTTCTTGGGGCGAAGGCTTGTCCTTTATAAACACTGTCTTGGACTGCTTCCCCTCGTCCCTGACATTTGGCCCATCTCCCTTTGGCGGGTTTGTGTGCTTAGCCATCTTACCCTTGGCTTTATCTCGTAGCCTAGCTACCTTTGAACTACAGGTATTTGGAGTGTCGTGTAGAACCTGCAGGAATAATAGATCTTGGATCTTTGGGCCAGCTTTATGTTTCAATCCAATCACTTACGTTTCCATTATCTTGTCTCTTTGGCATAGTGCCGGTGATTGCTTTAGTACAGTCATCGGCAGCTTTCTGTTTTTCTGCCGATCTTGTGACAATTTCTTCGGCAGCAATTTTATTTCTCAGTGCATCTGTGGGATAAAATATGGGACTCACTCCGAAGACCGCCACCAGCAGCACACTGCTGCTTCTTCCCATTGCTAGGAATAGTGACTATTGAATGGTCAACCTCTGTTGAATCGTCTTGAGGTTCAGGTGCCATAGATTCCAGAATGGAAGCTGCCGACGGGATACTCATTGCTACATTGCTTACCATCGCCGAACCTTCTTGAAGCTTAGGTACCATACATTCGCCACAGGAAGCTGCCGATGTAAGTAGAGACCCATGAACATCAGAGAACAGTACCGTACCATTTTGACCAGGTAGATGTATGTCCAGCGGTGGAAGATCTTTGGGTGAAGTATAATAGTTGCTACTTAACACCTTTGGATTATCCTCAGAGACAGCTCTCATGTTCAGGGAGGTTTCAGACTCGTTGAACATCAAAGCAAGGCTCAATAGGAGTGGGTGAACACGGGGAGGTGTGGGACTTCTTGTATTCGCATCAACAAAATAGTTCATCGATTCTCTCTAGAAATATCTGAGCTTAGCTTGTAGAAGCAGATGGAAAGCACACTAGGATACCAAGCGTGCTCTCAATAAATTCTTCCACTTTATTTCATCTTGGTGTGTGCATGTGCGGTATGCTTCTAGCCCATTTTTGAGCATAGCGGCATGGTGGTGAAGAGTTTGTTCATCTTTGGTTAGACCGAGCATGGATGTTGACATGGAATAGAGCTGGTAGTAGATCCAGGGGGAGGCAGTACAGAGCGCATATGCAGGTCTGTAATCATGGCCCATGCAGATATATTGTCAACTGTCCTATCAGAGCGTTCGGGTTCTGTCGGCAGCTAGTGTGGGTATATAATACAGGCCATCACAGCATTTCTCCTAGCAGCGTCTGATTGGGCAGCTATGAGTTTATTGCATCACCGGGTAGGCTGCTACAAGCTTATCGGTAGCACCTGACTGGACCATTCCAAATATATCAAAAGTTGCTGATTGGGCCATGGCAAGCTTATGGCCATTATCTGATTAGGCTGCCGTGAGCTTATCGGCGGCACCTGATTGGGCTATTGGGCTACCGCAAAGTTTATCGGCATCACCTAATTAGGCTGGTGCAAGTTTATCGGCAGCACCTGATTGGGCCATTGTAATTTTATCGGTAGCACTTGATTGGGCCACTGCAACTTGATCAGCAGCAACAGGTTTATGGGCAGCAACTGATAGGCCACCGCGAGCTTATCGGCGGCACCTGATTGGGCCATTGTAAGTTTATCGGCAGAAACTTATTGGGTCACTGCGAGCTTATCGGCAGCACCTGATTGTGTCGCTGAAACATGCTTCCATCTACCATGCAGGGAAACGATTCAGAGATACAAAAGCATGTCTCTGAGTTAGAGGAGAACAACTTTAAGGAGGCAGTGTGTGGATCAAACTAATGCCTAACCAGGGCACTAAACCAATGCCTGTAGATGCGCTCTGAATTCTGGAAGGGTGTTTCATTCCTCAGTGAAACAGATTCTGATGCAGGTCGACATCAGAGGGAAATGACAGGGCCCTCCAACGGAGGTTTTAGTGAGGTCCCAAAAAATGTGGTGCTCTTACAACCTGTGATTCAAAAGCTCATAGATAAGGTGATTTGGAATGTCATCTGATCTGCCGAAGCTAACACAACACAGGACCCTCCAAAGGGTGTTTCTGCGGAATGGCTTTCAAAAGCCAGGTCTAATGCTGGCTTCCTGAAAAAGTGGAAGGTGATAAGGAAAGAAAAATTGGAAGACCTTTTGAGTGATTTGGAAAATGAGATGGTTTTGGTAGATGTCTTAGCAGGGGGGGATGGAAAACTGTAGTTGATTTTCACGAAGACATAGAAATATAATTCTCATTAACCCATGTTTTCTTCCAAACGAGAGGCCTCTCCCTCAAGACTCTCAAAACCATTGGAGATCGTATCGTAAAGGGAATTAACCTGGTTCTCAATTTCCTTGACCAGTTCCTGTGCTTCTTTGAATTTCCCTACTATTCTAGCGCGAAGTTGCGTGCTAGCTTCCTGCTACAGCACTGGTTAATTTGAGGATCAGTAAATGAAACGAGGTACATACCATCTCTAGAGCACGCAGCAACCCCACTACTACCTCCTCACGGACATCGAATGGTTCTTTCATTGTCTCCCCTTCAAATTTCCACCACTCTGTAAAATTTAATTGAGGAATGCCAGCTGCCTGGAACATTCCCTCTAGCTGCTGGTTTGCTTCGGGAGCCATATAGGACCCTGGGTTCCTAATGTCTGAAAACCCACGAAAGGCAATCCTGACCGACTCTGGCACTTGAGGGGAGCTGCCGCTAGACGACAGAAGGCCAATAATCCATACAGCAGCAAGCTAAGTCCAATTTCTGGTGAAAAGATATTCCTAGCACATTGAGTAATGCTTACCACTTCCTTGTGTAAGCTGCCGATATAGTTTTTGTCAATATCGGCAGGTTTGAGAAGGATAATGGATATTCTCTGGCCAATGTAGGCGAGTGCAGCGTCTAGTATGGAGGTGCCGATTTCAGTGGACATGGTATGCGGATGTGAATTGATGCGCAAATGGAATGGAATCTCTATGCTTAAGAAGCTGCCTTCGGGAGCTGCCGATGAGTGCTGATGATCTTAAGTGAGTATACGCCCATGCTGCATCATGCACATGACTCCGAGACATCTCCATTTGAAGTTTCTGTTGCTTGTGTGAGGAAATGCCTGTGGCACATGCCTGTCACAAGCCCATATATCGGCAGCCCTCCCGCCAGCTATGTGCTAATAGAATGTCGTTAGCAGAGACCCTCCACCGGCAGCCCAAGCCACAAACACCTACCGGTGACCCATGGCTAGCTGCAGTGAAGCAAAACATCCAATCTGTTTCCCTTTATAGAGATAACTCTGACTTTCCGTTGGAGACTATATAGCAGGCCTAATTGTAAATGAGGGAATGAAACAGATTTATTTCTAAAGGAATTGTAGTTTTAAGCTCCCACTGACTACCGATAGCTAATCGGCAGCGCTATGCGAAAGTTATTAAACTCATCTACTTGGTTGCAGCCGTAGAACTTTAGCAAACTCAGGAGGCGGATTACTCCTGAGTAAAGCAGTAAACCTGGACTCTGCCTGAATAGCCATCGAGCACCACATTGCACTCTGTTTGGCTGCCCACGCAGCATGCCCTGACTGTGACTGGGGCTCAAGGAGCTCCTGCTTTGCTTGCCAAAATTGCTCTTGATGCCTAAAAAACCTGACAGCGGACTCCATCTCAACTTGAAGACACTGAAGTTCTTCTATCCATCGCATCTTTTGAGCTTTTGCCCGAAGCCAATGTACTCGGTAGACTGTATAGAGCGTTATATTGTTTGAGTGTGTGTGAACAGAGAGCTACGCACAGTCTTCCATCCATTCCCCAATGTCGGCATCTCTCTGAATGTCCATTGTCCAAAACCAGGGCAATGATTTATTCCGCTGGCCACGTACATGAGGGGCAATTACACTTGTCTTGACACTCAAGTCCTGGCGCCTCAAGACTTTGTATCGATCAAGGAGAGAGGTGCCGGCTCCAAGGTTTACCATTGCCTGCCGGGCACGAATATACACCCGGGCATGATGCTGAACTGTTGACTCGGCAGCATGTACTTCTGCCCAAGCGCGTGTTTTGAGTCTTTGTGTACGTGCCGGACGAACATCCTGTCTGAACAGATAAGATTTGTGGCCTAGGGAGATGCGAATGTGATGTAGGGAATCGTTCAGTTGTCCCTCCCGTAGATGTATTTCTGCCTTCGCCAGGGCTTCGGCAGAATTTCCATCACACCAGTCACGTCCAAGATGTGAAGGAAGATGCAACGAGATATACTCTGCATCCACACTGCCATTGGTAGAGCAATTTCCTGGAAACTCCATTTGATCATGTTCTTCGGCAGATGAAGTGCAATCCTCATCGTCTTCTCCTTCATCAGTGCCATCAAATTCTACACCAATATAGGTTTCTCTTCTTGGGGCATTGTCCCAGTAGTCATCTCCGCTGTCGTGGGGGTCTTGAAGAATGTTAGCTGCCTGCTTTTGGAATGCGTCAACTCTTTCTTGGAGTCGGGCACGCTTCAAGGTAATATCCCTCTGTTGATCTGGTGTTGGATGGGATCCAATCTTCCTCACCAGTGCTTGAAGGGATAACCTATGTTTTTTGTGAAATCACGATCAGATGTCTCACTGGAGAAGGTGCCGAGAATCCTACTGTGACTCCTGAATCTTCAATCCACTGCTAAGCCATACAGCATGTCCCTTATGGCTAGAGCCCTCAGTCTCCTTCTGTGTCAATTCAAGAAGTATCTCTGCACGCGATGGGACTGAAACCTGATGTCAGGCAAACATATCATAGAGTAATTGTACCCACATTGTTTCCTCTTGATGTCATAGATGTCCATGACTTTGACGTCATGACCTCGCTCCCTTTGTGCATACTCCTCTTCAGCGCTCCAAGCCTCAACACTCTCCGTACTTGCCAATACATTTATGGACTCAAATGCTGCCGTGCTGATTGTGGCTCCCGAAAGTGCCTTTCGGTAGCGTCTAGACACAGCATTGACTACCCAACCCACGTAAGCACTGATGTGGTATCTGTAGGAGGGAACTTGCCTAGGTCAATAAGCTTCTTCCAATTTGAGTCATTCATATGGTCATCTATGACCTCCCTGCGATGCGATGTTGACATCCCCCTCGTACTTCTGGAGATCTCATTGAGTGGAGCCCAAAGTGTTTCGATGGTCTCGCCATCTATTTGTCGGCCTCCTTTGATGAAGCTGGGCGAATACCTAGCTAGGCAGGTATCTTGATGCCCATGGATATGAAAAAGACCAATGCCCAACCTGAGCTCCAGGCCGTCAGGAAGTTTGAGATAGTTGCTGCCGATAACCCTCTCCTTCATATGAACACTCCATTGACACATGACATCATAGCAGATGAGGGCGGCCTCTATCCCCTCCATATTGAAGTTTAGGGCCTTGAATATGGAATAGTCCATATTCTTCTGGCTTTTGGAGGGTTGATTTTCACTCATTGTATGCAGATAGATATAAGAACTCACGCTTCTCCCTTTTGAAAGTCAACAACAGAATCGGGCACAAAAGCCCCATGAATGCACGCAGTGGCACCAATTCCAGTCGATTCAAGGTGTCCGCCGTGCTTGTTTACATTATTTACTGCACGGTGGTCATGGCATGTCGATCTCTGCTCAAGTGTCAACCCTCCCCTGCCGAAATACCAGAGATAGTGCTTACCTGCCGCCTCTCAACTGCCGATTTCAGGTGCAATTCATATGACTTTTGACTGACCATGAATCCTGTACCTTCAGAGAGTGGAATGTCATTCTCGGGATTCCTCATCTTCATGTGCTCTGCCTGGAAGTTCCCATCCATCATGAAGCCCCGCATGAAAAGGGTTTTGCTAAAGTAATATGTCGGCAGTTACTAGGTACCGAAGACTATTGACACACCTATTTTCAAACTCTCTCCAATCCTCGGGGAGGTTGATTCCAGGTTGTGCACACAAAGCACAGAATATAGCTGTTGATCCCGGCTTCTGTTCTTCATTCTCCCCATACCCGAAACCGAATCTCTTCCGGGAAATGAGTACTCTCCACTGCCGGGAGACCCTCAGCAGCTCCCGATATCGGTCCTAAAGCTGCCGATTAGTCTGCTATCGGCAGATGTGCTAAGTTCTCTTACCGGCACTGAATTTGGAAACTCATCATTTGTGAGTCTCCTTAGGCGACTGAAAAATTGGCTTGGAGTCGTCTTGCATTCAAGATTGTCCAAATGGAAGTCTTCTAGCACCCGGAAGGTAAATGCTGTCTTTGGGTTGCGAAATGTGGCTGGAAAGAGCCCTGCCATCATCAACTGCATGTCGTGCTCGGGAGCTTCAGGGCAGAAGCACCAGCTGACGCCAATCTCGTGGATTCCAGACCTATCAATGACAGTTATTATTTGATTTCCCTCTTTATCATGACGCCCAGGTTTTGGACTGTCGAAGCCAAGGTCGGCAGCTGCATGATACTCTCTGTGGCTACCGACCTGGCAGTCTTCGTCGGCATCATAGCACCTCTGTGACTGTATTTTTTGGAATGAGATTTAAAAAATAAAAGGGTTGGCAACGCACACTTTGAATTGGGCACAAATCCCCAGAGTGCCCAAGACGCAAGCATATCCCAACCTCCCGCAACCACGACGGCATGAAGTATTTCCCTGTCCACTTCTGAACCCTGTGGAACGGAAGCCGGTTATGTGATTTTCGGCAGCACTCCTTGCAGAGCACCAGAGCAGGGAAGCAGTCGGTACATCTCCACTCAAATGGGGCAGACATGCAGCCCTGGCACATTGTCATAGCTGGGACACCCTCAGAGTTGAGGAGGCAACGCAAGTAGGGGCCAATCCTAGGAATAAATTCTTCCATGTATATGTGCTGGGACTGGGAGAACATGTAAAATACTATTGGAGAAGGGCATGGATGCAAACCCACTCTCGTCTGTTCAGGCATGAATGGCTCCTCTATCCAGATTGTCTCATCAACATCCATGGACGCAGGGTCGGTTTCATCCAATATTGCCCCATGGTTGTCTATCTCCATTCTGCCAGCATCTTGTCTTGGTGTCGGCAGATTTGTTGAGGTGCCTACTTCTACCGGGATATTTCTGGTTCCTCGGGAGCCTTCTCGGGACACCCACTCAATCACCTTAGCCTTAGACTTTCTGTGGAGGAATTTGGATGCCTTCACACCCTTGCGTGCCATGGGAAACTAAGAATGGATGTGTCGTGTGTTGCAGTATATGTCCCTGAAGAAGCAGCGCCTCCAATTAACCTGTCGGCAGCTTTGGCTGGCTGGGTATTGCGTCTGTGGATTTTGCGGTCCGGACTTGACCTGTGGTCACTCACGCTACTGTCGGTAGCTTAGATAAACCAGGTTTGGCAGCCAATCAAACCACTTTGTGCTGTTAAACTGGACTGGACTGGACCTGTGGTCACTTACACTACTATCGGCAACTACTTAAACCACTTCAGGCTGTTCTCTCATGTAGCACATATTTTATCTATTGTATATGACATGAGATACCCTTTGATAGCATGTTGCTTCGTTCATCCTCAACTGTGAAGCACAAATTTGGGGTCAACAGTTCTGTTTATGCAAAAGTGTGCCTTCTCAAGGTACCTGGCAGCGGTGTCTGTCATTATTTTAGGGTTTCTACCATTTGGTTGATTGGTAGCTACCGAAAGTGTACTAGACCATATTACCATCTCGGCAGCCTCGGCAATATAACACAGAGATAACACAGATGCCGTCTGTCTTGACAAAAAACAAGATATTTCTCTTGTGATTGAGACAAGGCTCGATAGTATGGTCTCTAGGAGTGTGACATGAGTACACCCCATTAAGATGGCAAACAGTTTGACTTGGCTGAGGGACAATTACCAGGAATTATCGCTCCAGAGACATTTACTGATCTACCGAAAAACAATATAATGTTGTATCTGCAAAATATCGTACTAACAAACGAGCTACCGAAGCCATGGATCCGCCATGGGGGGTATGCCCAAATATGCTGATGTAGTTTCCTAGCAGTGTAGAGCTCAGATCCTGCAGCGATAAGGGTATCTGTTAAGGAGGAAGATCCAGAAACTACATCTTCCCTATATCATAGCATCACCCAGGTCTGATGTTAGTAGCTAGCCAATGAATGAGATGTCATTGGTAATGCCCCAAATAGAGTGTTGTCTGGCAGCTCAGGAGAGGGAGCTGAGAGAGATTTTTCATAGAGAGGGATTGTAATTTACTATGGATCACCATTTCTGTTCAAGACGTTTGGTGAGCTGCTGCAAAAATAACAATATTTCTTTGTATTTGTGAAACCTTGCACCGACAGTGAGCTGCCGAAATCATAGATATACCATAATAGCCATGCCCTATTACACTGATTCCCATTGCTAGTGGTATCGAATTCTGGCCTTGCTAAGTCAAGAAAAGATATATAGGAGAAAGCTTTGACAGTCGCTATGTTACTGATAGTGGGCTATGTTCATCCAAGAATTCCCTGGAACCCCTGCCCACTCATGTACTCTATCCCTCATGAAGTATGCGTAGCATACTCTTTCTCCTTCAAAATTGTGCACTTCATGCTCCAGCGTCCCCCCTAACAGGCCAACTACTGAACCAGGACCATACTCCAGCGAGAGTCCAATTCCCGGCAGCCTCAAATTGCAATTTCGGTAGCGCCCAACAGACGCCAGCAAATCATACCATTGTTTCCTGGAATTTCCGTCCTGATGTGGCAGCGTGAGGCGATTACAAATGACAGAGACGCCGTTGAAAACGGATGTCCATTGACGGAGGACATCCTGTGGCTGGATCTCGGCACATTCTCTTAGCCGTTTGAAGGTATCCTGACCGGCATTATAAAGCTCCGGATGAATGACAGCCAGGATTGCACTCAATATTGAATTGGATTGAGTGATGCAATCTAGCCAGTCCAAGACAGCTGGCTTTCTCAAAGCCGCACCGACCTGGGGGTGTGGTTGTACCATCTCAATTGAAATCAGCTGCTGAATGATAAAACATTACTGGTAGAGAAAATTCACCTCATGTCCTTGTTGGAACCATGCAGGTGATATGTTGATCACCCCCTGAAGGCCCTCTAGCCCTGAAGGAAATATTTCTGGATCAACACGCCAAGATGTGCTACTTTGACGCTTGCTCAACAAAAAATGTAGCTTCTCTGTTGCTGCCATCATTTCACCCTAAAATACATTATATTTGATGCGGTGATCGGACAAGGTGAGTAAACTTACCTGCCGAGAATCATTCAAGATTCCAGGAAGATGCCATGCCAATATCATTCCTTGGTTGTCAATGACAATGCAGGGCCTTGAAATGGTAAGGGCAGCTGCCGTACCCTCCAGCGGAGGATATTGCCTCTTCAGGCTGGCCTCTTTCTGCTTGGACACCTGGGTTCCTGGATTGTTTGGCTTCATTGGGAGCTTATCTGCATAACGTGTAATATCCCAGTTTATCTGCACTGCTTGGATTGTCTCAGGATATATGTCTGAGTGCCCAGTCTGTGTCACTAACCACGGTTCATGAATGCATCCACCAGAGTGAGTGCAATTCGATCCAGCTCTGAAATTAGAGGCACCGGCAGCATCAAGGGAGCTCGTGGTGCCTTAGCAACGCTGATTGGCTGAGAGGAGCACTGGTTTAACTTGTATTGGAACTGAGCACGGAGGTATTCGGCACAGAGATGGGACAGACTCAGGGGGGAGAGTGTGCACGTCTGAGGGAGCTGGAAAGCCTGCATTTCCTCAGCGTCAAGGGACTTGAATGAAGATGATTAGCTGCCGATACATGTGGATTCCGTGGGAGTTGAGCTCCCGATAAACAATCCCACGCTGCCGAGCACAAGTTGGTACGTGATATAATGCCTTAAAGCTGCCGAACCTTTAGACCTTAAGTCTATCCCTCTTGAAAAACCTACCTTCCCGATGCCGAACACCAGCAAACAAATGAAAAAGCCTACCAAGCCTACCAAAGAGGTTGAGCGCAAAGGGCCAGGCATTGAGTCTTCAGACTCTGAAGACCCTGATGACAGCGACTACAATTTTTGCCTGCAGTCTAACTGCTCAGATTTATCTTTCGATAGGGTGTCAATCATCTCTGGTGATTTACATGTCATCGCTCGAAGGGGCGTTCCTACCGATGATGAGGAGGGAGGTAGCACAGAAAATGAGAGGTGTGTATTCTGGTCTAATGTATGACTGCTAAAATGTGACCTTGGACAGGGATTCGATCGCACCTGGCGATCTAGACATGGTCACTCAAGAGGGTGTAGCTCCCGGAAACGAAGAAAGTGATAGTATGGGTCAAGCGAGGTGGGTACACTTGTTGTTTACACAGACGCCCTCCATTGACATTGCTTCACACTCAAGCCAGAGTATTGAACTAACAGATGAACAAACCGACATATTGCAGAGGCATGTTGCTGCATTCCGAGCTGCCGACCCAGATTCTCGGTCCAAAATCATCCAAGTTTCCGTTGACAGCATCAAGAAAAGTTGGCGACAAGGCGTGGGCTTCAATAGAGATGGCGTAGAAATGGTACGTTTGCTTTAGCCTCAACAATGTTGCACCGCTCTCATATTTCGTAGTTTGTACGCCGATTCCTTTATAACAGGTGCCGACGGGAGCGAAGACGATGCCAGTTTCGTCACAGAAAATGGACATATCACGACATTTTGGTTGATGTTCACCGAAAGGAACTTGACAAGATGGCTCTCGAAATGTCTGGGTCGAAGCGGGGATCAGCAGCCTACCTTGGTTGCTACAAAAAGTCCATCAAGGTGATCAGCCAGAGATTAGATGAACATACACGGGTGAAGTACAGAGCGGAGGCGAAGAAATGGACAGAGCAACAGGCTCCCCCTCGGCAGCAGCAGCGGTACGTGCATGCCAAGCACTCTATCGTGTGGGAAGTAACTAAGTCCTATCAAGGATGTTTGGGAAACATGGTATCAACACCATGCGAGATTTTTCTGAGTCCATGTACCGCCAATATGGTGTACGGGTTGCCATATTAGCAGGCTACTGCGACAGTGATGGCGAACCGGCGATCATGTTGTGAGTATCAAATTCTATCTACTTACAATCTAGCGACCTATTACCTAGCCATGACATCAATAACGAATTGGGTGGAACGTCCTTCAAATCGCGACACAAAGACTGGCAGAGGGACCCAATGGTCGAGGACTTCTCAAGATGGACTGCCGAGTCCTTTGGTGGGAGTCTATTTTGCTTCAAGGGAAGTGTGCTAATGCGGCACCTTTATAGGAGTCCATGCTAGCGATGACAGCGAAGAGGAGGGAAAAGGGAAGGATGCAACGCCAATTATCAAGCTGGTGATAGACAAGAATGGGTATCCCATGCTGCCGAGATGGGAAGCCATCGAACGCGAGGGTCTCATGTACAGGAAGTACCTCATCGGCAGGTTCATGGGCGAGACGTACAGTAAGTGAGCTACAGCTTGTAGTAGACCTATCACTTATGAACTTATCAGAGATTGCCGTGGGCGGGGGAAAGGGCAGAATCCCATGGGCCAGACTGAAAGAGACCCCAGGTGACTTCATCCTTTCCAAGTACCTGCCGGCCGGTGTTACGCTCACTCAGTACCATCACATTCGCCAAGAGGATGTCAACGCATTGCTCAAACACTGGACGCAAAGGCAAGCTGCCGGCGAGATCCCATTCCGTTTCAAGATGAGAGATGTCTGGGGGCGTCAGGCACAAGGAAATGATGAAGAAACCCCTGGAGATGGAAATGCTCTAACCAAAGAGGGGGCTGACGGTAATGGCCAAGAAGACAGCGCTGGGGGTCCAAGCGATGTAAGTAAGCTCCTTGTGTTGATGGGAGATGCTTACCATCTTTTTCCGCACCTTAAGCCTCACCCTCACCACAGCACCAGCAGCCAAAGGCATGGAAATGGTGCCGAGGTGTGTGAGGAGCTGGGACAGGGAGATCGAGATCCATCTCCGCACCCACCCAACGCTGCACCCCCTCACACTCGCCCTCGCCCTCGCATTATCACACAACGCCACTCTACAACAGGAAGCTCAAGGGCGGATCAAGCTGCCGAGGCATCTACCACTCATAGACCAGTTCCCGACACAGCTGCCGATACTCGTCCCCCCAAGCGTCAGAAAGTCAGCAACCCCACCATAAATGCACAGCCTGAGACTCGGCGCTCAGGGCGTTCAACACGGCCTACAGAGCGGGTCAAGCAAACGCAGTAAGTAATGACTTCTTTGTTGTATCTAGAACCTGAAGTTCCCAATAGGGGTAGCAATATGTATTCTAGGAAGAGAGCGCGTCGCTAGCAGTCTTTGTATCACCTTTCTCCATCCACTCTCTAATTCATGGTATCACAAGTCCTCATTGTAGTATCTATTGTCCATTCGTCGTAGTCGATATACAGATGTGTTGCAAAAACTTATACTTGATGAAACAGAAAACATGAAGGCCTAATCAGCCTTTTATGCCCCACCGCCTTTCATCAACACCTCCAATTTCTCCTCGACATCCGCCAACCTCATCTCCAGGTGTTGGATCCTTTCGGCAGAGTTGTGCTCAGGAACTTCCTGAGGTGCTTGAGCTGCCGAAACCCCAGAACGCTGCCGAGAGGATGACAGAACCAAGTGTGAGGGCATTGGCACCTCCACAACTGGCACAAGGCGTCGTGCAGGTTGCAAGCGCCGACAGAGGGAGGGAGTGATCGCGGGGGTGGCATCAGCAGCACCGGCAGCTGCAGCAGGAGCGGAGGGACCGGCAGCTGCAGCAGGAGCGGAGGGACCGGCAGCTGCAGCAGGAGCGGAGGGACCGGCAGCTGCAGCAGGAGCGGAGGGACCAGCAGCTGCAGCAGGAGCGGAGGGACCGGCAGCTGCAGCGGCGGTAGCGGTGGCAGTGGTGTCGGTGGCAGAGGGGTTGGGAGAGGTGGGAGAGTCAGGCGCCGTGGGGGCCAGCGAAGCTGGAGACGCTGCGTTGGATGACGTGCTGTACAGCGTCAGCCCCTCAACCAACCTTGAGGCCGATGCTGCCGAGTCTGACGCCTCCGACGTCTTCCTGTATGCAGCTGCGGGCTGCTTTCCTTCCCGCACCTTGTACTGAGCGATGCGGTACCTGCGCACCACTTCCGGCTTCAGGTGGCGCCGATCGGTCTTGCCTGTCTTCGAGTTTGGCGGCATCAAGCTGCACCCCACCTTGCTGCTTTGGCAGCGCAAGCAGGGAGCTGTCGGCTGTGGCTCGCAGTGCACATTGGCCTTGATGCATCTTTCACACTATCACCAAGTTCTTTCAGCCGAATCTTAATGAAAATATATAACTACGCACCGAAAATTCATACTCGTCGTCGTCGTCGTCGTCGTCGTCGTCCTCACTCTCCAACTCGTCTCCTATCACTTTGGGAGGGAGTCGGACTGGCACATTCCGCTTCTTGGAATGGCGCGGCGGTGGTGAAGTAAGCTTGCGCTTCCTCGAGGTAGCTGCCGAACCAGCTGCCTTCTTCTTTCCCTTCTTGTGGATTGAGGGAGGCTCAGGGGACTTATGGAGTTAATCAGAAACAAAACGTAAATGGGGAAGTATTATTGCTCACCTCCTCCAGCTGGTCTACCTCCATCTCGTCTTCTGAGTCTTCAGGAGGTGGGCCCATGATGAGCGTCACCTTCGGCAGGTGCCGACGAGGAGGTGAAGGTGGTGGTGGTGGTGGCGGTGTAGGACTTGGTGCTGCATTTCCAGCGGGCACCCCCCCATCCCCATGCTCGGCAGCTGTGGAGGTTTAGACTGTGTTTGAGGGAAAGGTGAACAGTGACTTACCAAGGTGCTCCCACCAGCGGCCCTCATTTGGAGGCAATAGGTGCGAGATGTCGGCGGGGAATTTGGCACTGGGCAGGTAATATTTGTGCTTGTTAATTGAAGGGTGCCCCCTGCCGATGTCTGACAAATCCCCCTTGGCATCGAGGACGATATACAAGGCGGCTAGCGTTGGGTGTAGCGCCGGCAGGTCCCCCGAATTTCGCCGGAGCCTCCTGAACTCTCGCGTTGTGAGGACCTAGTTCAAATGGGGATTGGATGGAAACTGCAATTGAATTAAGTACGTACCTTCTCTTCCTCAAAGCGGCGTTCCCATTCAGCCCTGTCAGCAACATCGCGAACGCTGACATAGCTTGCAACAGCGGCCTCAACCCTAGCGGCGATATGGAGGAGGGAATTCATGGCGTTGGTGGGTAAGAAAAAAGTGTGTTGGCAGTTTACGTTGCCACATTGAAGCGAGGTCAACAAGCGGCATGCTGCCGAGCTGCCGAAACTACCGATCTGGAATCTGGAACCTGACTCAGCAAAAAACAGTAATGAATCTTGAGTGTCTCTTGCGTAATAAGCAATCTAGATATATAGGCTCATTCCGCATTGAGTCTCCCTTATCACCGCCTCATCAAACTGTCCCACTTCTTTGCTAGCTATGTCTCGCCCTTTTCTTGCACTATCGGTTGACACTCGGCAGCTTGTGACCGGAAGAGATGCGCCATTATCTGCCGAAGGTCAAGACGATTTTGGCATGGATGGGTCGCCCTCTCCACAAAGCCAACACAGCTTTGGCATGGATGGGTCACCCTCCCCTCAAAGTCAACGCAGCTTCGGTATGAGTGGGTTGTCATCCCCTCAACACCAATACAGTTTCGGCATGGGTGGGTCACCCTCTCCTCAACGCCGACATAGTTTCGGCATGGATATGTCACCATCCCCCCAACGCCAACACAATCTTGGCAGGGATGGGTCACCCTTGTCACCCTCTTCGCATGGACAACGCAACTTTGGTGTGGACAAGCTGCCTTTACCAGAATCTCAAGACAACTTCGGCAAGGATATGCCGACCTCACCTGACATCCAAGATCAGGGGACTGACCCTGCGTCGAGGATGGAAGCCCCACTGGTTCTAGGGACTCAACAACCCAGCATTGACCCAGTGCCAACACAGGAGGAAAGATCTGGGACAGGCGTCTCTCTACCTACCGAGGCCAGAGAGACCTTCGGCAGCCATTCGGCAGCTCGCAGTAAGTCTCATTTCTACTGATTATATATGTCTCTAACTCTGCGTGCACAGCTTGGAATTGGGGTGATCGTGCCCCATCTCCCAGCAACTCTGAGATAAAGGAAGGTGAGGTCGGTCAGGAGGAAGCACCTTCAGAGCTGGTGCGCCACATTGTCAACCTAGCATAGTGAAAACTGACCATTGTTTCTTTCTAGCAAGAAGAGTACGACCTGGGAACTCGGGTGTCGATCTTACGTGCCGAAGCTGTAAGACTTCGGCGGATCTACGTCCAAGCTTGGCGGATTTATGAGAGGGAGATTGCTTTGAGTGAGGTTGTAGACGCTATGGTAGATGAGCTGGACAATATTGAGGCGTAGAACATTATATAGCGGTGTCGAATACTTAAATAGTACGCATATAGCAGCCTTGATTCAGATGCAATTTAAGTACACCCAGAAGAGATTGCTGGTTGATATGATAAAGGATAATGGGCAACTCAAATGACAAAGTCGGGATCTCCAAAAAGGACACCAGCACAATGTAAGATACTCAGTAAAGGTGCTATGAGGGTGATGTAGAGGCCATTTGGGACCGTCGGTATTATTTGCAGGAACATTGTAGGGCTTAAGTAGTCCCAGTGAGGATGGTCGGTAGCTCTCTGTGATTCAATTCTGGGCCAACTGCAAACCATCAACAGCAATTCACGACTATGGCCATTGGCCCACCCATTTATCTCAGCAGTTTTGCCAATCAGTGTCCATGGCCAATCTGAGCTATTCGGCAGCTCTATCAATGGGCCCACTAATGATATATACCAGCTGTTACTTGATGGGCCCACGTGGGTTTTACCTATGTAATTGGTCTATTTACACTATTACTAGATCGTGGGTCTGTTCAATGTGTTCGGCAGCTTTCAATGAGTTCAACCCAGGCCCACTCTAAATTATTGACAACTCTTCTAAGCTGTGCCAATTGGCCCATTCGTTTATCTCGGCAGTTTTTCCAATCAGTGTCCATGGCCCATCTTTTTATGCCAGCGGTTCTATCCATGGGCCCACTCATGATATATGCCCACTGCTACTTGATGGGCCCACGAGGGTTGATCGATGTAATAGGTCCATTTACACTATGTCTAGATCATGGGCCCACTCAAGTTGTTCGGCAGCTCTCGATGAGTTCAACCGCAGGCCTACTCTAAACTATTGACAACTCTTCCTAGCTGTGCCAATTGGCCCATCCATTTATTTCAGCAGTTTTATCCATGGGCCCAATCATGATATATGCCCACTCTTGCTTGATGGGGCCATGTGGGTTCAACAATGTAATAGGTCAATTTACACCCTGCCTGATCGTGGGCCCACTCAAGATGTTCGGCAGCTCTCTGTGGGCTCAACAATGGGCCCATTCTAATATATTGACAACTCTTCCTGGCTGTGCCAATTGGCCCATCCATTTATCTTGGCAGTTCTATCCATGGGCCCACTCATGATATATGCTCACTCTTGCTTGATGGGCCCACATGGGTTTCAACAACCTGTAAGGTCTATATGCACATGGGCTTTTACATACACATTGTCACTAACTTGCGCCATTATGTGCCGCACCTACCGCGAATCCCGACGTGTCGACTTCTAGGTCAAATTGGTCTTGTAGGTTGGGGTGTGCCAATACTGGTTCCTCGGTGACGAGGTGTTTGAGAGTTTTGAATGCACGATCTTCATTGTCTCCCCACTTCCACTCAGCGTCTTTCCTTGTTAGTCAATTAAGCGGCCGTGCATGAGTTGTGAAACCTCGGATGAAGAGGTGGTAAAAGTTGCAGAAACCCAAAAATGATCATACATCCCTGACTTTGGTTGGCGTTGGCCAGTCTTTGATACCTTGGACTTTTACTGGATCCATGCGTGTCACCCCCCTTTCAAGGATTACCCCCAGGTAATCCATCTGAGGTTGGTGGAATAGGCATTTTTCGAGTTTAAAGTAGAGGTCATGTTCCTGAGCGACACGAAGAACGTCAGTGACTGCCACAACATGGTCAGCGGACGTGGCGCCTTCGTGTGTAGCAATGCCAATATCATCCATGTAAACCTGGATGACAGTACCACGGAGTTCGTGTTTGGCGATAGTGTCACGATAGATGTGGTTCATCATGGTTTGGAAGGTCGCTGGCGAGTTAGTAAGTCTGAAGAACATGACCGTTGGTTCGAAAAGTCCAAATTTGGTTTTGAAGGCCGCCTTTTCTTGGTCGCCTTCCCGTATGCGGATGTTGTTATACCCCCAGCGGATGTCGAGTTTCGTATAAATATGGGCGTTGCTGAGGTCATAAATAAGGTCTTGGATTAACGGGAGTGGGTATTGATTGTGTATGGTGTGCGAGTTGATGACGCGGTAGTCCTGTACAGGACGTAGCTTTCCGTCCTTCTTTTTAACGAAGAAGAATGATGATGCGTACGGGGATATCGAGGGTCGAAGATACCCTTGCCAGAGTTTCTCGTCCAAGAACTCCTTGAGTTTGCCCTCCTCTTCTTGCGTGAGCGGGTATATTTTACAGTCTATTGCAGAGGGCGTGCCAGGTTTAAAGTCGATAGCGTGGTCCCATGGTCTGGCAGGGGGAAATCGCTGAGATGCATCTTCACTGAAGAGCTTTTGAAAGGCTTGGTACACCGCCAGTAGTTCTCCCAGGTTCTCGTCCTTCTTTGCCCGAATGGCTAACTCTGTAGACGTAGTTGCTCGCAAGTGCACATCTTCTTTGTCCATTTTGAGGACTATTGCCTCCTTCTGTTCATTGGTGAGAGCTGATGCGATAACGGTATGACAGTCGAGACTGTCCTGCGTACTGATCACTACTGGCATAACCTCTTCATGTATGACCGCATCCCTCCAGTTAATGGTTGGTTCATACGTTGCCAACCACGGATATCCTAGGATGATTTCTTCGCTTCCGAGATCTGTGATGAGGAAGCACATGGTCCTGTGATATCCTTTGGCATATACGTCTAGGTCGGTAAAATGAGTGATCGACCCAGCTTTGTTTTCGGTATTATCTATATTCCAAATTTTTCGCAGTTGGGCTAGCGGCTGGGTGCCAATGCCTAGTCTGTTGAGATGCAACTGTTAAAAGTCACATGTCTCGTGGGATCTGATTGAGTCAGCCCACATACTATATACGGTATCTGTCCCCTATGGACTTATGGACACTCCGGACTCATACGGACCGCTTTTGTTTATCTTTATTGTTAGATCCATATATGGTTCTTATTGTTCTTTCTATTGTTAAGATACCGGTATTGTCTGCTTTAGGCAGCTATTGTTCTCTGCCATCCAATGGTGTTTCTCCCTCTGGCGCACAGACCACCTGCATTGTGTTTGGGTCACCAGTGCGCACAGACCATTATTAGCTAAGCATCCTGTATAAAAGGACTGCTGTTTTCGCCTCTACACTTCAGAGTTCCCTTCACCTCTGAAGTGTAAGTTCCTTCTCTCTTTTACTTCTCTTATTACCTTTACTCATAGGCGTTGCTTCTTTACAGTAACTTGTCCTACTAGGTATGCAGTTGTAATAGAGTTCCCTTCACCTCTGAAGTTAACTTGTCCTACTAGCTGTCCAAGCTTATCCTTTGCTTGTTAGTTCTGCACTTCAACATAGTCTTCTGGCGAAGTTCGGATGTATGAAATTGTCGGTGGCTCTGGAGTCCACTAATGCTTTTACATCAGCCATTCGGTAATTCGTGCGAATCGAGACTGGAATTTGAAGAGAGTGAAAGTGCATCATGATTACAGAATTACAATTTAAAGCCCTCACCCAGGCCGATGGGTTCAGGCACTCCAAAAACCCTCTTTTCCCCATAAGTCCTGCAATATCAGGTCCTTTACTTCGTCGGGTGCGTTTGCGACTCCGGTGAGCCACTCCTTGGTGCGTTCTTCGGCGGTCTTACTAGTCAAGGCTGCTTGTATCTGGGCTGGTGGTTGCTCTTGTGCATAGTAATCGGTTCCTGCCGCCTGGACGTTGGATGGCCCGGGGTTTTGTTGTTGCCATTGCCTTGGTTGTCTAGGATGGGGACAATTTCGTGAGAGATGTCCTGGTGCATTGCAATTATAACACAGGACTGTCCTCCAGTCTCGCCGTGACCCCCCTCTCCCCCGGCCTCTGACTCCTGGTCCTCCTCTCGGCGGGAAGGGAGGTTGATTGGTATATGGCAGTTTGCCGTAGTCAATCTCCTCTGACCCTGCTAGTCGCACCTTTGCTCGGTCAGCCAAGGTGTCCATTGCCCATGGATTGGCGAGGTTTTGGGGGACGGTCCATCCGGCGTTTCCTGTCTTCTTTGGCTTGTTGTCTTTGTACTCATCTACTTGTGCCCAGACGTGGATGTAGTTGCGTTGTCGACGAAGCGTTGCTCATTTCCACTCGTCGAATGTTTCTGGTTCGTCCAGGTCGTAGGTTTTTTCATAGAGTTTCTTGGGCAACCCCTTGGTGAACAAGTCGATGGTTTGTGGGTCGTTGAGGCGATACCCTGCCTTTCTAGCAGCTTCTTCGAACTCATTGACGTACTTGTCAATGTCCCCGTCAGCCATTTTGAGCCCCTTCCTTAGAAGCACTTGAGCTTGTTCTCGTTCAAGGGTGTTGACGAACCTTTGGTTGAACCCTTCTGCTACTGTGTTCCACAAATCCCTAGTGTGTTGATCTATTCCTCGTTGTATTTGTCAGTTGAGCCACTTGAGGTATGAGAGCACCCATTCGCTGACCGATACTCCCTTGATGTAGGAGAGGAATAGGAGGCTTCATCGGTAGTTGTTACGCATAACCGGGGTATCGAGGTTCATTCCCCAGTATACGTGCCATTGTGTGAGGAACAAGTCCACCTTAGTGCGGTCTCCGTCAAAGATGGTGGGAGGTTCACCTGTCAACTTTTCGTGTCCGTGTCCTCCTCCTCCTCCAGGTGGGCCTCCTCCGCCTCCGGGTGGGCCTCCTCCACCTCCTGGCCGTCGAGGGAAGTCTCCTCCTGGGGGGCCTCCCCATCCCGGTGGGGGATTGAGTGGTAATCCTCGACTTTGTCCTTCACCTGACGGAGGGTCCCCTTGATCGGGTCTGATAGCCCGAAAAATTGCTGCGTCGTCTGCGGTCATGCGATGTCCTGTTTCGGGATTTATCGGCATGAGGTGTCGTTGGGATTCCTGTCTGATTGCTTCAGCTGCTTCTCGTGCCGCCTGTTCTCTTATACTTATGATTTCTTCCTTTGTCATGGTGGTTGTAGCCATTTCTGCCACAGGCGAGTGTACGTGAATGACTTCTGGCTGTTCCGAGATATGTAAGGACTCAGCTCTTTGGATGGTATACTGCTCTATGGGTCCAACGCTTGCTGGTCTGTTTTCTTCGCTCTGTTCGTCTTCTTCGGTTTCTTCACTCACCGCTTCTCCTGTAGAGTGTTCTCGTATTTGTCCGTCGATGGGTCCCCAGTCGGCTCGCGAGTTTAGTTCTCATGCGTCGATGTCGCACTGGTATTGCCTTCCTGCTGGTCTTACTACGTCCCAGCGATGATCTATGGGGTTCCACATAATCTCCACCCAGCAAAGGTGGTTGAAATTGAACTCAACAGGTCTGAACCTAGTAGGTCCGTTGAATTCCACAAAGTATCCTGTTTCGTCCCCTCGGTCTCTCCACTGGGCTGCTCCCAGGAATCGGGTTGGTACGTTACGATCTCCTCATTGTTCTAGGTGATATGGATGGAAACTCGTCCACTGGTCGCAGGTGTTTACAGTCGCCACAATGGGATATCTTGGTCTTAATGTAACGCCGTCACAGCGTTAGCTCGACTTGAGCATTTGAAGGCGACTACGACTTAGCTAATCACGCCCAAAGGTGTATGGCACAAAGGCAGACCTGGATGTTCGAAGACACCAGAGAGATTCGGACGGCACTCAGTTATAGAGGCAAACGAGATCTGAGACAAGAAGTGATGATTGAAGAAGACCAAGATGGTGTATCTTGGTCTTCGCGAGACACTATAAATACAAGTCGAGCAGGCTTTGAAGCGCTGCTATCAGTCACCGTAAGTAGCGTCCAATGTATCACGTAAGTATCTCAACACCACAACTACCAGTACCTGTACTAGGATCAAGTCACCAAGGCACCGCTCAGTCAGCTATCGTACTCGTATCACCTATCGCACTACCATATCACCGTAAGTAAGTCCGCAGCTAATATACCTTACCGCCGTAGTTGCAACCGGTACAGTAAGGGTCTGACGTCAAAACCGTAACACTTGCACTAAGGCGACTGAGTCTGTAATAATGGACGAGCTCAGAGGCCTAAGTCCAATGGTCACGTGTCACTAGGCTGACCAGTGAGACAGAATGTTGAGACGCGACTGTTAAAGTCACATGTCTCGTGGGATCTGATTGAGTCAGCCCACATACTATATACGGTATCTGTCCCTTATGGACTTATGGACATTCCGGACTCATACGGACCGCTTTTGTTTATCTTTATTGTTAGATCCATATATGGTTCTTATTGTTCTTTCTATTGTTAAGATACCGGTATTGTCTGCTTTAGGCAGCTATTGTTCTCTGCCGTCCAATGGCATTTCTCCCTCTGGCGCACAGACCACCTGTATTGTGTTTGGGTCACCAGTGCGCACAGACCATTATTAGCTAAGCGTCCTGTATATAAGGACTGCTGTTTTCGCCTCTACACTTCAGAGTTCCCTTCACCTCTGAAGTGTAAGTTCCCCTTCTCTTTACTTCTCTTAATACCTTTACTCATAGACGTTGCTTCTCTATAGTAACTTGTCTCCTAGGTATGCAGTTGTAATAGAGTTCCCTTCACCTCTGAAGTTAACTTGTCTCCTAGCTGCTCAAGCTTAACACTTTGCTTGTTAGTTCTGCGCTTCAACACAGAAAGGGGATGAGAGCGGAGTCAAAGGGAAGCCTGCACAGAGGCTGAGAGGGGAATGACCCAAAAGGGGATAAGGGTCAAGGGTCAAGGGTTCAGGGTCAAGGGCTTGAGTGCTGAAGGGACTGAAGCACTCAAGGAGTTAATGGAGATACAATGCAGATGATTGATTAAGCCAAAGCTAAGGAGCTAAGGCGTACCACAGGAGTCCCTATATAGTACAGGATTGTGCCTGAGCACATAATGCTACTGGTTGCTATAGATAGAGTGATGTGCTGGCAGGATGATGTGAGTATGGTGCAAGATGGTATCATGCCAGCAAGGCAACAAGAAGGGTGAATTAAGAATAGCACAGAAGGTGCTAGAACGATCAGATAAGGGGGAGCATAAGAAGGTAACTACCAAGAAAGGAAGTGGATCAGCTAAGGGCAGAAAACAGGAAGGTAACAGGGGAGTTCATGACATCCAGATCACGATTTTGATGCTCCATCCCCAGGGCTAGGTGAGGGACTCTTAGATGAGATCCTATTGGGCATGATCTGGGTGTATGTATTTTCTGTCTGTGCAGTGGGGGAGTTCTGGCCCTGCACTGCAGCTGTTACGATTTCCTTGGACTTGTTCTTTCGCATGTCACTATTCCCTTCCCTATACTATACGAGCCCTGTACGATTACACAAACTTTACGATTACTCGGTTCCTATCATGCGCCCTACTTATTGATGTTCCTTTCTGATAAAGTTCGACATGTGCTAGTTTCCGACTTGTTCCCACTCACGCGCGACCCCGCGTGATTCACCTTTATCCCTGATATGTCCATGCTTTGTTCCCTTCATGCCTATCCCTTTATTCCTCAACCTAGCGATGGCGCCATCTATTTGTAGCGACCATACAGCGCAATCTCTATTTAACCCTAGTCATACCTAGCTTGTACGGTAGACTAGACTTCTTGTGTAATACTACACTTGTCTAACACGGACGCCTTCGCGCTCTTCCCTGTCTCAAGAACCCCTTGTCTCTGCTAGACCTTCGAGTCTTAGCCTTCCTCTACGATCCAAGTGACTAACGTCCTTGTGATCCTTGTGCATCATCCTACTGAAGCTGAGCCCTAGAGCTTGTGCTACCATAATCTGACTGACTTGGTACAGGTCGTACCTTACGCCCCTGTAGTGGCGTAACATTAAGTCTAGTCTCCCAGCTGCACACTGTGGCTCTCACCAGCTGAAGCCGAACTCAGTTTGTCTGGGAATACCTGGAACGACACCCACACGACGACCTCCGACCCTCCATCAAAGGAACTGCGCTTTGGAGGAACACCCCACACTGTCACGAACCTATAATTTGGTCGTGACTCAAGGGTGCTTAGGACTGGTCCATGTCGGCCCGGTCTTATGTAATCACCTTCCTAAAGGGGAATTCCGAATCGGAGTTTGAACTCTGTTCTCAAACGATCATGTGATCTGTCACGTGAACTGTCACAACTCTCAAGCCACGTGTTGTGTACATGTGTCCTAATCAACAGTTGATTGTTGATCAATCAATGAAGATAATCCACCAAGTCACCACCCCTTGGGGATTCCTGCATTGACTGCGGAATCACGCCATCCTGACACAAGATTGTGCCATCAACTGCGGCACAGTCGTTCTATGTTTAAACCTCTTCTGATTGGACTCTATTGTTAGATGTCTCTAGAATGTTCCTTTGTGCAGTACTGCGCAGCACCTGTGGACAGGCCCTAAGCCTGCCCTAAACCTATGCACAGACCACCCCCTGTAGTATATAAGCTGGTGCAATTCTATGGACAGTCCCTCAGACTGTCCACTTGTGACATCCTCCCTCTTGCCTCACAGCTCCTTCGAGTGCCCCGCTCCTCGCGTGCCACTACTCCTCTACTGAGCCAAGAGCGTATCTTGTGTTCTTCTGTCGCCGAGCATCTCTTCTTCACACCCTCTCAGCCCCCAGTCTCTGCCTTCGTTGTGACCCCCTGTCAAGTGACAGTGAGTCATCACACTTGGACAGTCTAACTGTAACGCCGTCACAGTGTTAGCTCGACTTGAGCTTGGATGAAGGCGACTATGACTTAGCTAGGCACGCCGGAGGCGTATGGCACAAAGGCAATCCCAGATGTTTCGAAGACACTAGGCTTTTAGACGGCACTCTACTTCTGATAGAGGCGAACAGGAGAAGAGACAAGAAGTGACGATTGAAGAAGACCAAGATGGCGTATCTTGGTCTTCCGCAGCTATCTTAAATACAAGAAGAGCAGGCTTTCAGGCGCTGCTATGAGTCACAGTAGTGTAGCGTCCAACGTATCGCGTAAGTAACTCAATCCTAGTACTACTACTACTAGTATTAGGGTCGAGTCAGAGTTCAGTCAGCAATCACTCGCAATCTCCTATCACACTATATCGTAAAGACCTAAGGCCGTGAGTCTGTGACTAATCTACCTCACTGCCGTAGTCACAACCGGTACAGTAAGGGTCAGACATACGAAACGTGACATCACCCCCGTTCTAGCGTGAGGCTCCAGACTCACTGGAAGTCACGAGCTATCCAATCACGCTGCTCGTCCTCAATGCATCGGAATACATCCGCGCGCTCCAGGCGGTAGACACAGTCCATCTTATCCTCACGGGCGACGAGGACCATGCTGCGAAGCTGACGGATGCGTGCCTGCAGGCGCGACTCCTCATGGGCTGCGGCGCGATAGCGCGTCACCTCCGCAACCAGGGACTCATCCCCTATGCGGTTGAGGGCGTGGTCGGTGAGTTTGTCGGCAGCGAGGATGACGAGATCCTCATGGGCGATGAAGGCGCGATTCGCAGCCGAGAGGTGTGGAGTGGCGTAAAGGGGTTTGCCGTAAAGATAGGGGGATCCCGGGATAATTCCCAGGACGAAAGGATTCGCACCTCCGACGATCTGTACATGACTCACCTGTAACTCTACTCCGTCCGGCCCGGTGATGGGGAAGTGAACGTAATGGGGCTGTCGATTCGCCTGGAACCCTTCAGGCGCAAGGACCTGCGCCGGGTCGTCGTCTCGCGTAATGGGGGTGTGTAATGCAACGCCAGGCAGTCACACACGTCCTCGAGACATGGGGGTTCCATCGGTGTGTAAGAGCCACAGGGTGATTCCGGGATCAGCAGAGTCGTGGTTCGTTCGAAGAAGGGGGTGGCTGACCAGGTAGTAATTGTTGCGCAGCAAAAGCCTTACAGGCTAAAGCGCAGCACACAGGAGGGACGTTCTCACCTTTGCAGTAGGTTGAGAGACTGTTTTAGAGGGGAGAGTGTGCACAAGTGAAGAGGGGTGAAGTTCTGTATTCGCCTCCCTCCCCATAGGAGGATATTTATGCTCTATGGCCCCACCATGTCCATCTGCGCAAAAGTGATGAGTAAAGGTGTCCACAATATCGCGTTTTTACACATGCCTAATGTGTTTCGCGCTTCTGAGACAGTCATGAGACTTCTCCTCATCACCGGACATGATACACCCACTACCGTATGTATCCTGACTTGCCTAATATGGTAAACATAGTACTGTAATGTCGTAACTGCTATAGATAAGGTCCTTATGTACTTATCACGTTCCAACACTCCCCCTTGCTTAGTGCAGCTAGTAAAGCGCTTCTAAGCAATAGCCTTACTCTATAGACATAAGGATCGGTAATAAACATCGACCGGAAAGGCCTCGACCCTCAAATGTCATAGGGATGTATAGGGGATTTGGTTGCGGGGTCATCGCAACATCCTTTTTGTGAGGGGTTTTGTAAATCGTAGTAAAGACGCTACTCCCCAACAATGGTCGTCGATCCTCGGTTTCTTATGAGCAATTTGACCTCTCGTACTACGCCTTAATAGAACAGGATGTGTGAACTTCCTTCTGGTAGAGATACCAGGGTTGTTTGATGCAAAACCATGAGAGGCTTAGAGTCAGATGACTCAATAAACTTCTATGGTTTGTGACAAAAGAGCAAGTCATTCATGACTCACTTCTAAAGAAGAAGCGATGTACATGGAGAAGCTATGAAAAACCCTTTTTATCTACTACCCTTCAGGCATAGTGGTCAAGTTGCTCGAGCTTGCGTAGGCGAGGAAAACTCAAGCCCAAGCTGTTCCCTGAATTTTAGGAACTTAATGCGACCCAGGTTTTTAGTAAAAAGATCGGCGGGGTTCTCAGCTCCTTCTATAAAGAATAACTCTATCTTCTTATCACGGATTACTTCACGTATGTAGTGGTGACGTAAATCAATGTGTTTAATCCGTTTTTCTTGAACCGGATTAGAAGATAGGAATATGGAGCCTTGATTATCTCCGCATAATGGAATTGGTTCTAGATTTATTCCAAGCTCATGAAAGAGCGATCGTATCCAAACCAATTGTCTGCTTGTATCACACAGCGACATATATTCTGCTTCAGTGGATGAGAGCGCAATTGACTTTTGTGCTCTCGAATTCCAGCAAAATATTCCATTTGCCATTTTTACTAAGTAGCCCGTAGTGGACTTCCTGGTAACTGGGTCTGAAGCCCAGTCGGAATCTGTGTATGCTATTATACCAGCATCACTCTTGCCGTCATAGACTAAGGCATAGTTTGAAGTACCAAGTAAGTAGCGGCATATGTAAAGAGCACACTTTAAATGGTCTTCTGATGGGTTGGCTGCAAACTGCGCCATTTTGGTAACAGCATAGGCAATATCCGGTCGCGTACCAATCATAATGTATAGGAGTGATCCTATCACTTGTTGGTATGAAGTGCGGAGATCTGGAGATGCAGTTCCCTTATTAGGGATAGGATGATACCCTTCCGGTAGTGGAGTGGGTACTGATTTGGCATTAATCAGTTTGAAGCGCTGCAACACTTTCTGAAGGTAATCCTGCTGATCAATCAGGATTCTCCCTTTAGAACGTATTATGCGCATTTGAAGAAACTCTTTGGTATCACCAAGGTCTCTGCATTCCCAGATTCTCATGAAGCGCTGCTTCAGGGAATCAATATGTTTTTTGTGTTTCCCGAGGAAGAGGACATCATCGACGTAAACAATTACTACAATTGTTTTATCCTCATTTACAAACAGACCTGAGTCTGATTGTAGACGCGTACAACTTAGAGTGCCCATGGATTTATCCAGCACTCTCCACCAAGCAAGAGCAGCTTGTTTAAGTCCGTAGATGGCTTTTCTAAGGCGCATCACTTTGTTTTGTTGGCCAGGGATTTTAAACCCTTCAGGTTGTTCCATGTAGAGTTCCTCATCGAGGTCTCCATATAGGAAGGCTGTTTTGACGTCCAGTTCAGAGATGTGCCAATCCTTCAGCGCTGTAAGCGTGAGCATCATCCGGACGGTCTCAAAGCGTACCACAGGTGAGAATATTTGGTCATAATCAATGCCTTCAACCTGAGAAAAGCCTTTGGCAACTAGCCTGGCTTTCTTTCGACCATCTGACTTTAAGTCAAATACCCATCGATTCTTGATAACCTTTCTGCCTTTTGGCGGGTTAACAAGTTCGTAGACTTTGCGATTGCGAAGGGAAGCAAGTTCCTCTTTGCATGCATTACGCCACTCCTCCTGAGAGTCACTTGGCATTTTAAGAATGTCCCGATAGGTCCATTCACGAATATTAGAGGTATCAGGTGCGTCTAGATCTATTGGTGAAACTGCTTTGGCAAGCAGAAGATCTAGAAATTTGACTCCCCCTTCCTGAGCAAGGCGGGCGAGCAATTGTTGCTCTACTTCATCATCCGAAAGGTGCGGATTATCACCCGGTGCACTAGAAGGACCAGACTCGGGTTGCTCAGGAAAATCTCCTGGTACGGTCTGATCTTGACGTGAACGCAACCGAGAGCTACTCGGCTGGTCACCAGTCAATTGTCGCCATGTGCGAGTCCGCTCAATGTCACGAATTATCGTAGTAGGAGGCCTATCTCCATAGACATTATCTGGACGAGAAGTGGGTTTCCTTGTACGCGCCGTTCTCCTAGGTTGACTAGGACCTGGTACAGGTTGTGGCGGTAAAGGCGGAGGTAGCAGCGATCCAGTACCTCCAGTAGATGTACTGGGAGGTCCAGACCCAACAGGCTGGGGAGCGCTTCTCCATTTTGGAGGCTCAGGTGGAGGGTCGTCATCAACACCAGGAGTGGTATCGTCTACAGACAGCTCATCATCTGAAGCTGTATCATCTAACTGAGTTACACCTTTAGGTTTACTCCTGACGCTGTCAGAAGGACACTTAGGAAATAGTCCTTCATCAAAGAGTGCTTTGTCCGAATAGAACAAGGTATTGGGTGTGCGCATGAAGACATCAGCCTTCATCCCAGATCCTCTACCAAGGTAGATCATGAGTTCGCTTTTAGGGGAAAGTTTATTAACCCGGCGAGCCTCAGGGATATGGACATATGCACCCGAACCAAACACTCGAAGATGAGAAATATCAGGTACTTCATTGTACAATAGTTTATAAGGAGTCTGCCATTGAAGGCGACTAATTGGAGTTCTATTGTAACAATGTGTAGCATGTAAGACTGCAAATTCCCACCAACTCTGAGGTAAACAAGCATCAAGGCGCATAGCCTGAGCTTTGTCCATTATTGTGCGCATAAAGCGCTCAGCGCGCCCATTTTGTTGTGGCGTATGTGGCGCAGACTGTAGCACTGTAATGCCGGCATCCTTTAATTGCTTAAGGAAAGCATCCAACTTATATTCACCGCCGGCATCAGACATCCATTCTTTTATGGTAGCGTTAAATTGATTTTTTATTAACGCAAGCCACTGCTTTAAAGCAGTAATAGCAGAGGCTTTGTCCCGTAAAAGAGTGATCCAAGCAAAGGAAGTATAATCGTCAAAGAAGACAATAAAATACTTGTACTTGTGATACGACGGTATAGGGAAGCTTTTTAAATCGGAATGAATTCGATTAAAAGAAGCTTTAGCCCTAGTTTCAGAAGGCGGATGAGATGCTGCAGGCATTTTTCCTTGTGCACATCCTGGACATAGTTTATCAGAGGTGGGAATTACAATCCCGTCAGGGAAACCCTTAGTGTTTTCCTTAGATCGTCTTAGAACCTCTTTAGATGGGTGTCCGAGGCGACGATGCATAAGGTCATAATCTACATTTTGCAATGCAGATATGTTCGCATATTGCGTCTCAATTAGAGTAGAAATAGAGGCATCTAGCCAATATAGTGATTGTCCGTGAACTAGGGGTTTACATTGGACAATTGTTTTATTTTTTCTTAGCAAGGTTATATGCTGCGAATTCCCCAAAACGCGCAATCCTTGCTGTAGAAAGACTCCCATTGATAAAAGCCGCGTGCTCATAGAGGGTATGTGAAAGACTGGATGAACTCGTGTAGTTACAAGCTTATCTGCGAGATAATGCTCAAGCAAGACAGTTCCTATTCCTTCAACATATATCATGTGAGCTGCAGTTTTAACAGGTATTCTTTCAGACTTGGGTAGTGACTTATACTCGATAAAATCACTAATTTGGTTGGTAAAATGTGCTGAGGCTCCTGAGTCAAGGAGCCACATATTTTTTGTACGCTTCAGACATTCTGCGCATTGACTGAAGTACTCATTATGCTCACACTCAAGAAAATCGAGAAGAGCGCTACTAATATTGTACATATCAGACAACTTCATTACATGCGACACTACTACGTTACTATTAGATCTGCCACCCTTTAGATTTCTTGGGGGCAGGGCTAATTCTAGAACGTTGTCAGCATGTAATAGGCAAAATGAAGGAGTTACGTACTCTTCTTCATCGGAACCCCAATCCAGGACCTCATCTGGACCAGTTAGAAAGTGTTCGGGGGTTTCTGCCCGCGAGCCCAGCAGAGATACCAAAGTACCAAAGTCGGGGTGTGTCGGAAGCCCCTGAGATTGTAGGAATTGCTGGTTTCTAGTCCATGCGGCAAGAATTAGTTCGTGAGAAGGAACTCTTGGAATAGAACCAGAACCAGTAAATCCCGGTTGTTCCCACATTTTTGTTATCTCCTCTGCCTCAACTGTCTCCGGATCGACGTAATCAGGAGTCTGAGCTCGGCAATCTGTTACCGAGTCAAGATCCGATACTGTCAAATCACTTAAGTCTATTTGCAGGGCATTAGATGACTCACTGCAATAGGTGGCAATCTCAGAGTCGTCTAGACTCTCAATATCAACTATTGGTTGTGCGCCCGCTGGAGGCGGTCGTGACATATCAACGTCGAAATCGGAGTCATATTCTTCGTCAATAAACTTCTCAATCCAAGGGTGCATTTGTGCATCCACATCGGCGAAGCGCTGCTCAAGCGTCTTCGCGGTCTGAACTGTAGCTGGTACATTCAGCCGCTCTGCGAGCGTCATAGCGATATTAACGGAAGGAAAGAAGCCGGGAGACCTCTGAGGGGTAGAGGATTCGACTTCTGTACGAGTAGAGACCCCAGATGACCCAATATGGATCACCTTGTGAGAAGTAGGTGGAGATAGTGTGGCAATGGAAGCTATGTGGGAATACTGGGGAGCGCCACCACGCGCTTTGCCTTTCCCTTTTCCTCTGCCACGACCGGATCCACGTCCTCTGCGCTGCCGGTTAGGCTGCTGCTGGGAAGATGGGCCAGGGGCATTAGAAGTAGAAGGCTGCGGCTGCTGCTGACTACCCTGCTTAGAAAAGCAAGGGTTATCGCGCTTGCGCTTAACGGCAGAAAGCTTCTGCGCGTTATGAGCACCCTTATGCTGTCCGCGATTAGTTTCGGTCTCAAACTGCCCAATGACTACAGAAGCAACTGAGTCAAGTTTGAGATCCATAGTGGCAGTAGCACTACAGATAATGGGAATGAGATTCTCCCATTTCTGAGGAAGAGCGGACATGGCGATTAACGCCTGAAGGGGGGGCTTTATCGCAAGCGTTGTAGCATTAGCACCAGTGCCGACAGTTATTGCACCGAGACGAGAAAAGGCAGCTGCCATCTTCTCAAATGTTGCGACAGGGTTCTGGTTAGGATTGAAGCGAATAGAAATTGCTTCTTTAAAGTCCTTGTAGATGCGGGGTAAAGAGACCGCTCCATAGCGATCTTTAACCGCATTCCAGAGAACCTGGGCAGAGGTACCAGTAACAGCTTGCTGGATCACAGGAGAAAGACGAAGGGTAAGATTACCCCTAGCCATTTCATCACTACGACGCCAAGCAGCTTGAACGTCGGCAGCGGCGGTTGTGTCGAGAGGGATAGATCCATCGACATAACCCCAGAGTCCTTGGGACATGAAGAAGGCTTGCATGGCATTCGACCAGATGGCCCAGTTAGAGCCATCGAACACGGGGACAAGAGCAGTAAGTTGCGAGGACATAGTTGGTGATAAATCTGTTGGCTTTGAGAACGTCAGTATCAGAGTTTCATCGTAATACTGAGTGAGATAATAAAGCCAGCATTAATCCGTTCGACTACAGAGCGAACTCTGCAGACTTTGGTCTTTGGAGACTACCATAGTCTATGCCAAAAGAACTGCTCGACCATGTCAACGTTAGACAGTGGGCCAAGTCTGTGTACTCCTCTAGAGTACAATACTGGGTCTGTTATGAACCAGGGCGCCTTCCAGGGTCTGTTCGCTGTGTCTCATAACAAATCTGCTCTTCCATAGGAGATACAGATAGTATGAGTGCGCCACCACTGGATGCTACTTCGTCAAGAAGTGCAACGGCAAGCCCTGTAACAGGGCCCATAACCTGTTGCGCAGCACACAGGAGGGACGTTCTCACCTTTGCAGTAGGTTGAGAGACTGTTTTAGAGGGGAGAGTGTGCACAAGTGAAGAGGGGTGAAGTTCTGTATTCGCCTCCCTCCCCATAGGAGGATATTTATGCTCTATGGCCCCACCATGTCCATTTGCGCAAAAGTGATGAGTAAAGGTGTCCACAATATCGCGTTTTTACACACGCCTGATGTGTTTCGCGCTTCTGAGACAGTCATGAGACTTCTCCTCATCACCGGACATGATACGCCCACTACCGTACGTATCCTGACTTGCCTAATATGGTAAACATAGTACCGTAATGTCGTAACTGCTATAGATAAGGTCCTTATGTACTTATCACGTTCCAACAGTAATCTCCGTCGTCATGGTCAGCTTGGTCTGGCATCGCTGCCTGCGCTGCCACAACTCGCTCAATCTCTCCTGCGCCAACCGCAACTGTTCTCTGGCCCATTCCTGAGCCGTCTTCTGCCAAGCCTCCTCCGCTTCCGTCTCTGCTTGGTCCTTCGTTAGGTCGATTGGTCGGGAAAACTCCCCTAATACCGATAAGAGTGTTGTCTGGGGGGATGATCGCGATGGGTTCCCACGCCCCGTTGTCGTCTTGGAAGATGTGAGGGACGGCATGCTGCTCGTCGCTGGGCTGGCGTGTGGGGTCTGGGAACCTCTGTAGGAGGCCAGCCCATTCTTGAGCGGTGATATGCCCCGTTCGCACGTTTGCAGGTGTGTACGGAGTGAGCTGGACCGTTGGAACCACAGTTTCTTCGTCGTCTTGGATGATGGCGGCGGCGTCTTGCGCGACTTGGTCGAGGAGGATTGCCGTGGTGACATGTCTGAGAGGAGAAGTGGGCATAGAAGTGTAGGAGGATCGAAGGTGGGAGTGATACTCTCCCTGGCGTTCTTCTGGTTGGCTTTTAAGATATCGCGCGGTTGTTTGGGCCGTCAGATACTCTTCTATTGCTTCCGGAGCGAACACATCGTCTTTATCGACCCACTGGTTCTCCGAGTCAGGGTATCCCTTCCATTTGATGAGATATTGGAGCTTCTTGCGTCGGCCGAAATGCCGTGCGTCTAGAATGGCCTCGACTTCATACTCCTCTTCTCCTGCCACAAGATCCGGTGGTGGTCGCGGGAAATTTTCACCGTGCATGGTTGTACTTTTGTATGGCGTAAGGAGATCTATGTGAAATACCGGGTGGATACTCCACTGTGTGGGAAGTTCAAGGCGGTAATTATACGGGGACATCACCTGGACTACTTTAAATGGGCCGTGGCGTCGCGCCGCGAGTTTCGCTGTGGGCTGATTGGTTCGGAGGTGCTTCCCTTCTAACCACACCTGATCACCTATTTGATATTTCGGAGTGTTTCGATGTTTCACCCAGCTATCTTGGGCCTTTTTGATAAGGGTCTGGGCTAATTGTCGAGCTTCCTTTAGCTGTGTGAGTCTGGTGACGACTTGTGGGATAGGGGATGGCTTATCCGTCCAATCCGCTGTCGGATCGTAACCCATCAGCAGCATAAATGGTGACTGCTTTGTGTGCTCGTGGGGCCAATTGTTGTGAGCGAATTCTGCTATGGGGAGGTATGCTGCCCAGTTATCTTGACGCTCGTTGGCCCAAAACCGTAGATACTGTTCCAGCCACTGATTGGTTCGCTCAGATTGTCCATCTGTTCGCGGGTGGTATGCCGTGGAGACGTTTTGTTTGATGCCTAAGATTCGGCAGACTTCTTTGGTGAACTTTGACGTGAATCGAGGGTCACGGTTGCTGATAACTTTACGCGGTAATCCGAATCTTTTGAACACGTGGTGGACGTACAGGATGGCGGTCTCTTCTGCCGTGATCTCTTCGTTGCATGGGATGAATATTGATGCCTTGCTACAGTCGTGATCTGTGACAGTGAGAATACTATCGTAGGACTGGGACATCGGTAGTTTAGTAATAAAGTCCAACGCGATGGTATGGAAGGGGGGTGCGTCTGTTTCTGCGGTGATGGGGTGCAATGGCACGTGCGTTGGTCTTGTGTTGACTTTATTCCGCTGACAGTCAGCACACCCTGCGACGTATTCGTATACGTCGCGACGGATCCTTGGCCACCAGTAATGCCGTTCTACGATTCGTTGAGTCCTACTAATACCTGGATGCCCATGGACGGGGAGGTCGTGGTGGTCATGGATTATTGCCCTATATGCGGACATAGGTCCAGTGATCACCAGTCGTCCATCCTTGTACCATTCTCCTTCTATTTTCTTTAGTTGGTGGGCATCGATCCACGCCTTGAGAATATTTGGGTCTTGTTGCTGTCTCAGCATTTGCAGCATCGGGTGTATTTCCAGGGCGCGTGCGGTATTAGCAGCTCGTACGAACACTTCGGGAGGTAGGACCACTACACCTTGGTTGTCCTCTCCCCCCTGATCGTAATCCGGTCATCTGGATAGGGCATCCGCTCTTCCCTTATTTTTCCCTTTGATGTGATGGATTTTGAAGTCATATTCCATCAGCTCTAATACTTCTCGGGCAACCCTTCGGCTGATCTTTTGCGGGGTTTTCCAGTACTGGAGGTTGAGGTGGTCCGAGAATAGTTTGATTTTATGCGGAGATCCGGCGAGTAGCGGTCTCCAATGTCTAAGAGCTTTGACAATGGCCAGGAGCTCCAAGTCATAGATGTCGTAGTTTCGTTCGGCTTCGCTTAGCGTGGCCGAATAATATCCTACTGGGTGCTTGCGACCATCATTTTTCTTTTGCAGAAGTACGGCACCCACCGCAAATCCTGACGCGTCAACTTCTAACTCGAATTGGTCTTGTAGGTTAGGATGTGCCAGCACTGGTTCTTCGGTAACGAGGCGCTTGAGGGTTCTGAACGCACGATCTTCGTCTTCCGCCCATCGCCATTCCACGTCCTTCCTGGTTAGTCGGTTCAGTGGTCGTGCGTGAGTTGCGAAACCGCGGATGAATAGGCGGTAAAAGTTGCAAAAACCCAGAAAGGACCGTACATCCCTGACTTTGGTTGGCGTTGGCCAGTCTTTGATGCCGCGAACTTTTACCGGATCCATGTGCGTTATCCCCCTTTCAAGGATTACCCCCAGGTAATCCATCCGCGGTTGATGGAAGAGGCACTTCTCGAGTTTGAAGTAGAGGTCATGGTCCTGGGCGATGCGGAGAACATCTGTGACCGCGGCGACGTGATCAGCCAACGTGGAGCCTTCGCGTGTAGCGATTCCGATGTCATCCATGTAGACGCAGATGACGGTTCCTCGTGACTCGTGCTTGGCGATGGTGTCTCGATAGATATGGTTCATCATGGTCTGGAAGGTGGCTGGTGAGTTGGTGAGGCCGAAGAACATGACCGTGGGTTCGAAAAGACCGAATTTGGTTTTGAAGGCCGCCTTCTCTTGATCCCCTTCTCGTATGCGGACGTTGTTATACCCCCATCGGATATCGAGCTTCGTATAAATGTGAGCGTTGCTAAGGTCATAGATAAGGTCTTGGATAAGGGGAAGCGGGTATTGATTGCGTATGGTATGTGAGTTAATGACTCGGTAGTCCTGTACAGGGCGTAGTTTTCCGTCCTTCTTTTTAACAAAGAAGAATGATGAGGCGTACGGGGAGATGGAAGGTCGCAAGTACCCTTGTTGGAGTTTCTCGTCCAAGAACTCTTTGAGCTTTCCCTCCTCTTCTTGCGTTAATGGGTATATCTTACAGTCTATAGCAGAGGGGGTTCCTGGTTTGAAGTCTATAGCATGGTCCCAAGGCCTGGCTGGTGGAAATCGTTGGGACGCTTCTTCGCTAAACAGCCTTTCGAAGGCTTTGTATACTGCCGGCAGTTCTACGGGGTCTTTTTCTTCCTTTGCCTGGATTGCCAGTTCAGTAGACGTAGTTGCCCGCAAGTACGTATTTTCTTCGTCCATGTCGAGGACGATTGCTTCTTTTTCATCATTAGTGAGTGCGGCTGCGATGATGGTGTGACGACTTGGACTGTCCTGTGTACTAATCACGACCGGCATGATTTCTTTGTGTATTACTGCGTCCCGCCAGTTGATGGTTGGTTCGTAAGTTGCCAACCAAGGGTATCCCAGAACAATTTCTTCACTGCCGAGGTTGGTGAGGAGGAAGCGCATGGTTCTGTGATATCCTTTGGCGCATACGTCTAAGTCGGTAAAATGAGTGATAGACCCAGCTTTATTTTCTGTGTTATCTATGTTCCAGATTTTTCGTGGCTGTGACAGGGGTTGGATCCCGATACCCAGTTTTTTGATGAAACTTGGATGTATAAAGTTGTCGGTTGCCCCTGAGTCAACCAATGCTTTTATGTCGGCCATTCGGTAATTCGTATGAATCAAGACTGGAATTCGAAGAGAACGAAAGCGTGTCATGATTACAGAATTACAATTTAGAGCCCTCACCCAGGCTGATGGGTTCAGGCGCTCCGAAAACCCTCCTTTCCCCATAGATCCTGCAATATCAGGTCTTTTACTTCGTCTGGGGCATTGGCCACTCCTGTGAGCCATTCTTTGGCTCGTTCTTCTGCCGTCTTGCTGGTTGAAGCGGCCTGTATTTGGGCAGGCGGTACCTCTTGCGCGTAGTAGTTGGTTTCCGTCATCCGGACGTTAGAGGGTCCGGGTTCTTGTGGTCGCCATTGTCGTGGCTGTCGTGGATGGGGACAATTTCGTGAGAGGTGTCCTGGTGCGTTACAATTGTAACACAGGACTGTCCTTAGGTCCCGCCGCATTCCCCCTCTTCTGCGTCCTCTCACTCCTGGGCCCCCCCTTGGTGGAAATGGGGGTAGGCTGGTGTATGGTGGCTTGCTGTAGTCGATCTCGTCTGAGCCTGCCAATCTGGCCTTGGCTCAGTCGGCAGAGGTGTCCATCGCCCATGGATTGGCGAGGTTTTGTGGGACACTCCAGTTGGCGTTGCCTGTCTTCTTCGGTTTGTTGTCTTTATATTCGTCCACTCTGGCTCTGATGTGGATGTAGTTGCGCTGTCGATGGAGCGTTGCTCGCTTCCATTCGTCGAAGGTTTCTGGCTCGTCGAGGTCGTAAGTCTTTTTGTACAACTTCTTGGGTAACCCCTTTGTGAAGAGGTCGATGGTTTGTGGGTCGTTGAGACGATAGCCAGCCTTCCTGGCTGCTTCTTCAAATTCGTTGACATATTTGTCGATGTCACCATCGACCATTTTGAGCCCCTTTCTCAGCAGGGCTTGAGCTTGTTCTCGTTCAAGGGTATTGACGAACCTTTGGTTGAACCCTTCGGCTACTGTGTTCCATAGATCCCGCGTATATTGGTCTATTCCCTGTTGTATTTGTCGATTAAGCCACTTGAGGTAAGAGAGCACCCATTCACTAACAGATACCCCCTTGATGTAGGAGAGGAAGAGTAGGCATCGTCGATAATCATTACGCATGACGGGGGTATCGAGGTTCATGCCCCAGTACACATGCCATTGGGTGAGGAATGAGTCTACCTTGGTGCGGTCTCCATCAAAAATAGTGGGAGGTTCACCTGTGAGCTTCTCGTGTCCGTGTATTCCTCCTCCTCCTCCTCCTGGCGGGTTTCCTCCTCCGTCACCTCCTCCTCCTGGGGGACCTCTGTGTGGGAGGTCTGGTGGATTTCCTCCTCCTCCCGGTCGTCTTGGGAAGTCTCCTCCCGGAGGTCCTCCCCATCCTGGTGGAGGATCGAGGGACAGCCCTCGTTGTGGCCCTTCCCCTGACGGGGGATCGCCTTGATCAGGTCCGATGGTGCAAAATATTGCCGCGTCGTCTGCGGTCATTCGATGTCCTGTTTCGGGGTTGATAGGCATGAGATTTTGTTTGGATTCTTGTCTGATTGCTTCGGCTGCTTCTCGCGTGGCCTGTTCTCTGACAGTCATGATTTCTTCCGCCGTCATTGTTGTAGTTGCCATTTCTGCGGCAGGTGAGTGTACGTGGATTACTTCTGGTTGCTCGGAGATGTGCAAGGACTCAGCTTGTTGGATGGTGTACTGTTCAATGGGTCCGACGCTTGCCGGACGATCTTCTTCACTTTGTTCTTCTTCTTTGGTTTCTTCGCTCACCGCTTCTCCAGTCGAGTGTTCTCTTACTTGGCCGTCAATGGGCCCCCAATCTGCACGCGAGTTGAGTTCTCGTGCGTTGATGTCGCACTGATATTGTCTTCCCGCTGGTCTGACAACGTCCCAGCGATGGTCTATCGGATTCCACGTAATTTCCACCCAGCACAGATGGTCGAAATTGAACTCAACAGGTCTGAACCTCGTAGGTCCGTTGAATTCCACGAAATACCCGGTTTCGTCTCCCCGGTCTCTCCAACGAGCTGCTCCCAGGAATCGGGTTGGTACGTTGCGATCTCCTCTTCGTTCCAGGTAATAGGGACGGAAGTTCGTCCACTGGTCGCGTGTATTGACAGTCGCCACAATGAATCTTGGTCTTAATGTAATGCCGTCACAGTGTTAGCTCGACTTGAGCTTGGATGAAGGCGACTATGACTTAGCTAGGCACGCTGGAGGCGTATGGCACAAAGGCAATCCCAGATGTTTCGAAGACACTAGGCTTTTAGACGGCACTCTACTTCTGATAGAGGCGAACAGGAGAAGAGACAAGAAGTGACGATTGAAGAAGACCAAGATGGCGTATCTTGGTCTTCCGCAGCTATCTTAAATACAAGAAGAGCAGGCTTTCAAGCGCTGCTATGAGTCACAGTAGTGTAGCGTCCAACGTATCGCGTAAGTAACTCAATCCTAGTACTACTACTACTAGTATTAGGGTCGAGTCAGAGTTCAGTCAGCAATCACTCGCAATCTCCTATCGCACTATATCGTAAAGACCTAAGGCCGTGAGTCCGTGACTAATCTACCTCACTGCCGTAGTCACAACCGGTACAGTAAGGGTCAGACATACGAAACGTGACACTAACCAATAGACTGACTCCGGGCTGCTCCAGTGGCTGACTACAACTACGAGTACAACTTCTCACAGTATGGTCAGTGGGACGGAGATTCTGCCAGCTATGTTACGATTTTTCTTGGACTCATTCTTTCGTGTATTACTGTTCCCTTCACTATACTATATGAGCCCTGTATGATTACGCAGACTTTACGATTATCCGGTTCCTATCGCATGCCCTACTTATCGATGCTCCCTTCTGATAACGTTCGACATGTGCTAGTTTCCATTGTGTTCTTAATCACGCATGACCCCGCGTGATTCACCTTTATTCCCAGTACGACTTCCCTTTGTCCCCATTATATCTCTTCCCTTGTCCCAAGACTGGCGATGGCGCCATCTGTTTGTAGTCGCCATACTGGCCATTATCTATTTAAACCTAGTCCTATCTAGCTTGTACGGTAGACTAGACTTCTTGTGTAAATACTACACTTGAACGCCTTTGTGCCTTTCATTGTCTTGCGAATCCTTTGCCTTTGCTAGACCTTCGAGTCTTAGCACTCCTCTATGATCCAAGTGACTAACATCCTTGTGGTCCTTGTGCATCATCCTACTGAAACCAAGCCGTAGAGCTTGTGTTACCGCGATCCGACTGACTTGGTACAGGTCGTACCCAACACCCCTGTAGTGGCATTACAAGCTACCAGTCAGAGTACAACAACCAAGGTAGCCCCCTCAACTTTTCCCACGTTTCCCCTGTTCCTTCCACCTCCGCTGTCCGTCTTGACAGCCTCCGCTTCACCGCCCCCTACACCCCCGCCACCTTCAGCGGAGACGAACCCCCTGCCCCTGTTGCCCTTGTTCAGGATGTAACCCCCGAACTAGTTTACCCCTACGCTCTGGCTGAAGAAGCCACTCCTCGTCCTTCCCCTCGTCCCCTGTCCCCCAGCACCACCCAGTTCTACGAAGAGGTCCTCGAGATCATCGACCTCAACGGGAACATTGTCCCCTTGTCCCCTGAACCCTGCACCAAGTCTGCGCCCCCCCTCCATGTCCCGACCCCCCGCTCCCCTGTTTCCCTTCGTGGCTTTCCTTCGCCACCTCCTGTTCTTCCTCCGACTCCTCGTCGTTCTCTGTCTCCTGTTCCGGTCCCCTCCCGCCTTGCGACCCCCAACTCGCCAATTGACTACGAGCGAGTAGCCAAACAAGGCCCCATCTTCCCTCCAGCCCCCCACCCCGATCAGGAGAACCTTCCCCCTCTTGGCGCCACCGCCTACCAGGCCCCCCCTTGTCTCCTTTCCCAAGGAGAACACCCCCACCAGTACATCACCATCATCACCCCCCAAGGAGAATCTTGGTGGCCCACTTCCACGACCCTCCGGGAACTAATCACCAAAGTTCCCCTCGCCACTTCTCTCGTTTCCTTCCCCCTAGTTTTCCCTTCCGTCACCCCCTTTCGCCTTCTTCCCCCTCACATCTACACCCTCTTCCCACAAGTTGTTGACCCCGCTCAACACCCTGACTTCCCTCCCCTGTATGTCTGTTCCAAGGTGGTCTACGACCTTCCCTCTCCCGACACCCCCTTCGGGACCATCTGCTACGACTTCAGGGAAGGCCTGAGATGCGCCTTCGCCCCCCTTGCTAACGTCCACAGGGCTGGGTACATTGACTCTCTAGTGACCCTAGAGATTCAGGACTTTTTGGATGGAAGAATTGTTACTACTTATTGACATTTGCGCTTTGCTTTTAACGGACAGATTTACGCTTACCACCAGGCCTATTTCTTCGAGGACTTGGTTCGCTCTGCCCCCCACCTTCTCGCTTATTGTCTCTCACCTCGTATTCCTGCCAATCCCTTTAGTTTCATTTCCACTTTCCCCAATGACCAGCCACTTTAGATAAGTGGTTATATATTTGCCTTGTCTTGAAACAAGTGTTTTAAGTGCAACGCAAAGTAAGTAAGTGTTTACTTATTGGGGTTTTGGACTTAAATAGAGTGATTTAAGTGCCTCCTTCTACTCTGTTTACCTTCAACTTATCTGAAGAACAAAGGCTCACGTGAGCCCAAGTTAACTTCGAGTCCCACAGGCAGTGGCAACTTGACCGCTATTACCCCGTCACTTCCACTTACGACCTCATCGATAACCCCCATCTTGACTGTTGGACAGAACCCCCTACTGCGTTACGAACCCTTATCGACCTCTTTGACTTTGGAGAAGTCATCCCTGAAAGGGTTTATCACAAGTTTATCGATGACCTTTCTGAAGTCGTCAAGGCTGCTGACGAACAGCTCCTTTATTGGCACCTTTCAAACTCCGTCTCTGCCACCAACCATCCAACAGACCAACTCCTAGTGTGGGCCAAGAGCGACTATCTTTGGTTTGTCCACATTCCCCCTCGTTGAGACCAATACATTTGGCAACTAGAAGACGGTTTCTCTCTTCATTTCGTTGACTGACTCTGCCTCACATACCAGGAAATACAGATTTCCTTTCAAGAACTCCGGGTGGTCATTCATCCCAACTCTGCCCCCCGTTTAGTCATCTCCGATAGTTCAGAGTTCACTTATTCCTTTGCCACCTCCATGTGGGAAACCACCTTGTCAAACCCTGACTGGAACCTTGTCAACCCTAGTATCTGGCACTACCCCCCTTCAACCTCTGACGACCCTGAATTAGTGTCAATTCTCAACACCAGAGAAACCTTCCGGACTCCACCCTTGCTCTGCCAAATTACAGATTGGCTTCCCCCCAGTTCCCCTGAAACTGAAGACAAATCTTCAGACTCTGACATCTCCCTGCACAACAGAGATACCAACCAGCCACCTAGTCCTAACGACGGTTGGGGACCAACTCTGACCTCAGGCCCCTGTTGGTGCTCTCAAGAAGTTTGCACCTGCAGTTATCGTCCCAACACCCCCCCAACACCCCCCAACGTAGTGTTGTGGTCCCCTGGAGTTAACTATCTACCTTATAGAGAAAAGGACTAGATAGTAAAGATTGTCAAGATAAATTTTACGAGTGTACAATTTGACAATTTCCCAAGTCAAAACCTGGATCCAATTCATTGGGCAATTAACCTGGCATCCTCACACGTCGCCCAAAGAAGAACTCATCGTCGCTTCCAAGTGGACGATCGGCCCATAACCTCTACCCCTAGTACCCTAGTAACCCCAAGGAGGGCCCCCAGAGCTCGTCGAGCTACCAACACCCAGATTCCCCTTCCAAGTATTAACCAAGCCGGTCTGAGTGAACCGGTGTACCCCAGTATCCAAGCAACCCTGACTGCAAGGCAGCACTCCACGAGCAGCGACAAAGCTCAGTATCTCGAGACCCAACCCCAAGAAATCCATTGTCATCTCCCCGAGGCTATCCTAGTAACCAAGAGTCTACCAACCCGAACCCCCCGAGAACTTGACGTGTTCAGAAGACACTGTTCTCTGTTGTACCAAAATCGGCACAATCTTGAAACCCTGTACTTTTCCCAGCCACTTACACACATAAGTGAGGTTTTGACAAGTCCCTTGTATTTCCAAGACTTCTTGTGGAGAAGTAAAACAACCCTGACCCACTTTGGTATTTGGGAAGAATACCATTGGATCCGTCGTTCACAAAGACCCCATCATCCAGATAGAGCTATCCTCCTCCCTGCGTACAAAGTCTACTACCCCTGGAACCTGGACAGTTGGACTGTCACCCGACTCACCAGAAGAGGTGAATGAGCACACAACGACCCCTTACAGAACAAGAGAAAGCCTGCATCCCTGTATATTTCCATAGCACCTTCTTCTCCAACGACGACAACCTTTATCACGCTCAGTGGGAAGGGCAAGATATCACTAGTCCCACTGGAAAACATCCCTGGACAAAGGTTGAAACCCAAGAACGCATATTATTTGAAGATCTCAAGAGAACTTACCCTGACATCGAAAAGGTCAAGGACCTAGATTACGACACATTACACGGCACCTATCGCGGAAAAGTAGTCCACTGGAATTTCGTCAAAGAGCTTTGGACATACAACAACAATCAAAAAGTTCGATTTTCTGACTTGGAAGAGCCACCCGAGAGCGAAGAGTTCACAACCCCAACTAAAGACAAATCCCCCAACTCTGACAGCGATGTAGCTGAAGTTTCCCAGATCTTAGAGAGTACCACTAAGACTCTTTCCGGCTTACTTTCCCAAGTAACCTCCCGACCATCCTCCCCTCGAGTTTCCCCTAGTACCCCTGGACCAAGTCGTCTGCCATTTCCAACACCTCCTTTTCGACTTCCATCACCACCTGTCACTGTTAGTACAACAGTTTCCCCAAGAACCTCCGTACCCCCTGCATCCGTTCCCCCTCCGAGTATAACCATGGCAGCACCTGCTCCTGCAAAGATCCTTGGAGCAGCACCTGAACCCTTTGACAGAAAGCCTGATAAAGCAGAAGCTTTCTGGAATAATTTGGCAAATTATTTCCACCTGAACAGTTCCATCTTCGACACCGAGGATAAGAAGATTTCCATGACCCTTACCTATTTTAAGGTGGGCACCCCTGCGGGCGAGTGGGCCCAGGATAGGCAGAAGAAAGCCTTAAACCCAACTGGCAGAGCCGCCATTTCCTTTGGAATGTGGGCAACGTTCAAATCTGACTTTAACAAACACTTTGTTCCCACCCATACGGCTATGGAAGCCACAAACAAAATGTACACCCTGAAGATGGGCACCTGTCCGTTCAATGAGTGGTTCCAAGAGTGGTCCACTCATGCCCAACGAAGTGGCGCCAATGAGCAAACAAAGATGTATGCTTTCCGACAAGCAATTCTGACCGCCTTGAACATGAAGTTGCTTGGCATATCCCCCTTGCCCACTACTTTCGATGACCTCGTAGAGAAAGCGAGGGAGTTTGACCGCGTCTATCAAGTTTATGCAGGTCACACTATCAATCAGTACAACAAGTCCCAGAAACCTGCTTCAGGCTGAGCAGTCCTGATGGAAGATGACAGCATTAATGTCAATGCTTCTTCATCCCGTCCGAGTAAATCCTGTGGAAGGCTCACAAAGGAAGAGCGTGACCACCGATTCAAGAACAAACTCTGTCTGTACTGTGGCAAGCCAGGCCACATCCTCAAGGAATGCCTAGCAAAGACAACAGCAATGAAAGCCAAAAGGAGCCAATCTGACAACAACGTTAGGGCACGCGGTGCCTTTGTTGATGAAGACAGTCAGGAGGAAGTACCTGCTGACCACCCTGCGAGTATAGGGGCGATGTATCGAGAGATACTACCTTACGACCTGGATGCGCGTCCACGTTCGGTGCCTATTAATGAGGATTTTTAGGCTCTTCCATCACAGCACTGTCGATTGGAAGTATTCGTGCCAGTAGCATTGTACACGGCCTTTCCCTACTAGAGACGCTCGGAGCCAAGCCTGTACCTGTAGAGACGATTCGGAATAGGAGAGCTCCTTCAATCGTTCTCAAGGTGACACTAGTAGGAAAGAAGTCTGGCAGAGAAATCAGTGCCCGCGCCCTGTTGGACAGTGGTGCAGAGGGCATCATCGTGGATGATGGGTTTGCGTGTGCAAACGGGCTCACAATGAGAACACTAATCCGACCTTTACCAGTTAGAAACGTGGATGGGTCACCCAATAAGATGGGTTCGGTCAAGTACACCACGATCCAGAGATTACGGATCAGAACAGTGGAAGACGCTTATCACAACGAAATGGTAGAGCTATATGCCACCACCCTTGGGGAGCATGATATAATCCTAGGAATGGATTGGCTCCAAGCACATAACTGTAGCGGTATGACTTATCGCTTACAACTAGACCAAGGTGAAGGTTAGCGAACTGAACTGGGAGCACACCCAAGCCTAGCGTGGAGACAAGTCACACGCCGAATGTACAGGCACAGCGGAGAGTAGACACATGTGAGGACCTTATGCAAGTCCAAAGGTCAGGTGATCACGCTGTGGCACGCTGAGTGGAGAACCAAGAGGACAAGTTAACATTGGAGAAGTAAGGGAAGTACAAGAAATACGCACCTGAGTGGAGAACCAAGAGGACAAGTTGGTTCCACTCAGGACGCTACATGAGGGTTTATATACTATGCTGCGGCTGAGTTCGAATTACTATAGAACCTTGTTACTAAAGGTATGAGTAATCGTAATGAGTCAGACGCTGACGCGTCGTGTCTAATAATAGCGTTATCTATTGTGCTGACTGATGCACAGTCATTAACGCTGACAGAACAATGATGTGTCCTTATCTATGAGTCACAACCCTATGACAACGTAGTCTAGAACTTTCTAGAATGTTCCCTGCTTATCGTCCAATGAAGAACTACTGTTACTAATGAGAAAAGTGTTCCAAAGAGGTAACCTCCGATAAGGAAGTTACTATCTCAGGGTCACGTGCTTAGTGCACATGTTGGCATCACGTGACTAACCATCTTATCATATCTAATGATGGGGACTTGGACGTTTGAGCACAACGTTGGAGACTCGTATCTTCACCAAATAAATCCGTAAAAATACAGAAAAATAAGGCAAAGATAGAGCGTCCGTGACATCACCCCCCTCCTTAAGGGTCAACGTCCGCGTTGGCCAATGTATCCATATGATGAGCTTGCCAAGGCAAGGACGCGTAAATAAGAGCCGCTATTTTTCTAGGCACACCCGGGTTTGAGGAATGGAATTCCTTAACCGCCTCAGGGGCATGCGCTAGATTTTTAGCCGGTTCCCAAGTGTCCTCGCCCTCACCATATCCTTTCCAACGGACAAGGTACTTAAGAGTACGACTGAAGAGTTTAGAATCTCTTATGTGGTCAACTTCGTACTCTTCTTCTCCCTCGACCGTTACTGGATCGGGTGGTGGAGGCGTGAGCCCGTTGACTTCGTTTCCTTTGTAAGGAGAGAGGCGATCTACATGAAATACGTCATGGATCCGTAATGCAGGGGGTAGTGCAAGCTTATAGTCGATGTCACTTATGACTTTAGTGACTTCAAATGGGCCTAATTGCTTGGGTCCCAATTTGGACGACTGTTGATGTATCTTTATCTGCTTAGCTTGCAACCAGACTTTATCCCCGACGTTAAAGGAGTATGGTTTAGTCCTTGGTTCAACGTCTGTCTGCATTCGCCTTTTACTTAGGCGTAGAGCCGCCTCTGCATCCTTTCGAGCAGAAACTAAGTGCTGAAGGCGCTTGTCAAGCAGTGGAATACCCGTGGGTCTACCAGCAGGAATGGTAAAGTCAGGCGTGAAGCCGTATAGTAACTCAAAGGGTGTATGACCCATGGCTGAGTTGAGTCTACTATTGACTACGAATTCTGCTGTAGGAAGCAGGTCTGCCCAGTCATCCTGTCTCTTGCTAATGAACATGCGCAAGTATATTTCAACTTCCTGATTTTTGCACTCAACCTGTCCATTAGCTTGAGGGTGATAGGCTGTGGTAAGACCTGTGTCTATTCCTAGTCGTTTATAAAGGGCGCACATGCTTCGCGCTGCAAACTGGGGTCCCCTATCGCTTATAACTTTGCGAGGGATCCCATGCAGGGGGAAGACTTGCTCAAAGTAGATGGATGCCACCCCATCAGCCGTGATCTGAGAAGTCACGGGGAACAGATGAATCTGTTTGGTATAATGATCTACGATGTTTAAGATCATATCCTTTCCACGTGACATAGGCAGTGGACCGATTAGATCGATTCCGACTATCTGCCATGGTCCCTCAGGGATTTCTTGCGGCTGAATGGTTGCTTTAGGGTGTAGATCTTTGCGATAGCGTTGGCATCGATCACATCCTTCTACGTATGAGGCAATGAATCCAGACATGCGTGGCCACCAATAATAGCGACTAACTAGCTCTATGGTTCCATTCTTTCCAGGGTGTCCGGTAGTTACCGAGTCGTGGCAAGACTTTACCACATCCCTGCGAAGGGCTCGATCATTTGGGACGTATAATTTACCCTGGTGGTAGATGAATCCATCTTCTTCTTCCCACATCAAGACGCCATCTGTGAGGGCTTTAGGAGCGGTCTTTGAAATGCTTTTAAGACCCTCTATGACTTCAGCCTCTCGGATAGATGCGAGCTTAATACGGCTCCCTAGGGAGTCTATTTCAGGGACGAAGTGCGCTTTAGCGGCAGCTAGGAAGTGCTCAGGTTTTAACACCTGAACCTGGCGGTTGTCTTCAGAGTCTCGGACTTGGTCTCGTGAGAAACGACTTAATGCATCGGCTTGCATGGATTCTCCCTTTTTATAAGTGATTTTGAAGGCGAACCGACTTAAGAATAGGGCCCATCTAGCTTGGCACCTATTTAAGTCTTTCATGGTCGCCCACCATTCCATATTCTTATGGTCGGTGATCACTTCGAAAGAGATACCTTCGAGGAAATGTCTCCAGTCCTCTAAGGCGCGGATTAAGCCAAGCATTTCTCTGTCGTATATTTCGTAATTGCGTTCTTCTTTACTCATGGACTGTGAGCGATACGCAATAGGGTGCCAGAGACCGTCTGAGTATCTCTGAGTTAAAATACCACCAGTAGCAAATCCTGAGGCATCCACCTCGACTCTGGTTGGAAGGTTCTGATCGTACACTTTAAGGATAGGTTCTTGTACGAAACGTTCCTTCAACAGGTCAAAGGCGTTCTGCTGTTCAGACTGCCATACCCAAGGAGTGTCTTTCTTAGTGAGGTCATGGAGAGGTCGGGCAATAGCCGCGAAGTCCTTAATGAACCTTCTATAGAAATTGGTGAACCCGATAAATGCTCTTACTTCTTTGAGCGTGGTCAGGGTTGGCCACTCCTTTACTGCAGAGACCTTGCCAGGGTCCATCTGCACTTCTCCGGGACGGATAATCATCCCAAGATACTCCATTTCTTGCTTCTCAAAATCGCACTTCTCAGGCTTGAGATAGAGGTCATACTGTTCCAACCTTGTTAACACCTCGCATACTATTTTGCGATGGTGTTTAAGGTGATTGCTATAGATGAGAATATCATCCATATATACAGCAACTTCTCCTTGTGCGATAAGATCGGCGAAGACGGCATTCATTAAGGCTTGGAAAGTGGCGGGGCTGTTAGTCATGCCAAAATACATGACTTTTGGTTTGTATAGACCCCTATTGGTGACAATAGCACCTTTCCATTCATCGCCTTCTGTGATGCGGATATTGTGATATCCCCATCGAACGTCGAACTTAGTGAAGTATTGAGCTCCCTTGAGCCTATTGATAATATCGGCTGCGAGTGGAAGTGGGTATCGGTTCTAAATGGTAATCTTGTTAAGACGCCGATAGTCTTGGACTAGACGGAGTTTGCCGTCCTTTTTCTTGATGAAAAATACAGGGGATGCCATAGGTGACTTAGATGGCACTAAATATCCTTTCCCTATATGTTCATCTAAGAATTTGTCCAATTCTACTTGCTCGCTGGGTGACATGGGGTACGTTTTGACCTTCCAGTGCTTGACTGCATCTGGTTCTAGGTCTATGGCGTGGTCCCATGGCTGATGCTCAGGGAGTCTCTGGGATTCTTCCTCAGAGAAGACTTTTGCGAAGTCTCGATAGTGTTCGGGGACCATCTCTTCAAAAGTTTTCTTTGGTTTGGAGGTTATTGCTTTCTCGGCAATCTGCTGAGAATACGTGAAACCGGCCAAACAGAAGACTTCATCAGAGACCGTGTCCAACACTTTCTCCGCAAGGAGACGGCGGCGTTCCATACGGTTTGCCATAATGCGCGTCACCTCTATCTCTACCTCCGGTGCAGCTATTTCAGCGCTGGAGTTGAGACGCATAGTGCCTTCCTGCCAATTTATGTGTGGGTTCCGATGTCTAAGCCAAGGCAGTCCCAATATGACTTGTTCTGGGCCTAGTGAAGTGACCATAAAGTCGAACTTTTCTGCACTAGGACCAATTTTGAGGACGAGTGTTACTTTATGGGTGATACTGCCGGCTTCATTGAGCGTCCCATCTATATTGTAGAGGGTAATGGGATGCTCCAACGGAACTTGTAACATCTTGTGGCGGTCAGCGTACTTTTTGTCTAGGAACAACGAAGTTGCCCCAGAGTCTACCATGGCTGCTACTTTTACAGTACGATGACGTCCTTGTAATTCAACAGAAATATGAAAATGAGATCTGCTATCTTTTGTTTCGGGAATAATACATGAAGAGAGCGCTGCATCAGAAATCATCACTTGCGGCGCTGCTACAAATTGTGGAGCAATCGGAACACTAATACTATTGTTCATCTCCGAGGCAGATGTAGATGTAGAATCAGAACAGGAAGCCAAGACATCACTACTATCAACTTTACAGGCAGAAACAGAGTGGTACGTAGGAATTACAGATTGGTCCGAGTCCGAAACGAGGCGAGATCGTAGGCATATCTTACAACTACACGAGGCCGAGTCAACCGTATCTGTTTTACAGGGGGAGTCCGCAGCTATGACTACCCCTGGATCTAAAAAGCCGCCTTAAGAGCGTTGATTTGCTCTTGTTGGGCTGTGAGCGCCGCTAATAACTTTGCCACGTCTGCCTGGGACGTATTGGCTTTGGGCGGTGCAGAAGTACTTGATTGGGCGGTGGAAGCCGCCGACTGACTGGAAGAGGGTTGGGAGGGGGTCTCCTCACTACTGGCCGCTGCTTTCGCTTTGGCGGGTTTCCCCATAAATTTGAGCATGCAGACGGGTGCCCTGTGTCCGACCTTTTGACAGTGGTGGCACACGTCGCGTTCGTGGTTTCCATCCTTCTTCGAGTGGTCTTTAGAACCACACCCGTAACACTTGCCTTGCATGTGTTTTTGATAGTCTTGCCGGGTCTTTCCGCTGGATGCGGGCTTGCTCGCGCCGGATCCCTGCTGGCGTGATGCATCAACTTGCATCGCGTCTGGATCGGCCTGCTTGCCTGCAGGCAGGATTGACTGGCTAGACGAACCGCCTTTCTTCTCCGAGTCCCTCTGTCTTAGTCGCTGATCTAGTGACTGTGAGACTTGCTTGAGGTCGTCGAAGTCAACGTGGGCCTTGTCCGTCAAGGCTAAGGCATCTTTCACGCAGTCCGATAGACCGTCGTAAAAGCGGGTGCGGAGGTCTGCTTTTGACCATCCAGTCTGTCCAGAGTACTGTTCGAACACGGATCAGTACTCTGCAACCGATCCGCGGCCCTGTTTTGTCTTCTTCAGCTGCTCCCTCGCTGTCTCTGTAGTGTCGAGGGGTGAAAACCGTCGGTTAAACTCTTTGACGAATTCGTCCCAAGAGCTCCCGAACGGGATGTTGTTTGACTGAAGTTGTTCGAGGTAGGGGAGAGCCCACGACTTGGCTTCCCCTTCCATAAGGTTAAGAACCGCCATTATCCAGCGGTCTTCTGCCCGGAAGTACATGCCCTGGGCCGGGTCCCAGGTATTCATAGCATCCTGCTGTGAGCCTGCCCAATTATGGAAGGCTGCAAGGAAGTGACAGGCGTCTGTAGAGTTGCCTTTCCCATCCCATGCTTTGGGGCGGGCCACTACTTCCTTGTGTTTAGGGCTAGGTTTGGCCGCGGTTGCTGAAACCTGCGCGGTCAAGTCCGTGACCTTTTGTGTGAGTATGCCGACTACTTGGCCTAAGTCGCTTATTAGGCACAAGCAGTCGTTAAGAGTTGGGGGCGGAGCAGGAGCTGTGGGTGTGGTTGGAGCGGCGGCTGCGGACATCCTATCTAATTCGTCTTGTCTCTTTCTTTCCTCATACTTTTTAATCGACTCCCTTCTGTCTTCGATGAGGCGAAGCTGTTCGTCTTCGTCGAAGTCGTTCCAGTCGTCGAAGTTCTTAATCCACTCTTTTTCTTCTTTAGAGAGGATCGTTCTGTACTTGGACGTTACTCCTGTGGGATACTGAGCTTGCGCTTGCGCTGCTCTCTGTTTCCCTTTGGGAGCTATTGTGGGAGTGGACGGAAGGGGGAGGAGAAAGTTCGGGAACTAGTGCTGCCGCGAAGGCGATCAGCTGAGGGACGGTGAACGGGGTGCCTGCAACAAGGCCAAATGCTCCGTGAAGTTCTAGAAGGGCGAAGCGAAAATCTCTGTCGTAGTAGATGGCGCGGACGTATGCTTCTGCGTCGTTCTGGGGTTCGCCTTCTAGAGAGAACCTGTAGTGCACTTCTTCACCAGCAAAGATTTCTTGCTGATAAAGTACAGGGGGTGCGTGGGGGTCGTCAACGAGTGTCTCGTTGGAGGAGGAGTGCGCCGAATGATAGGAATGCTCCGAAGCTACTGTCGGAGTTGGGGATGCAAATCGAGGTGAAGGGATTGGGTCAGAGGACGATTGACCTGCTCCCTGAACGTGTAGCGATGCCGAAGCAGAGGCTAAGTTTGGAGTGAAATAGGAACGTGGGGGTGACGGGGGCGCTGGAACAGGAAGTACTGTTTCCTGTCTCCTCCGAAAGATACGTCGAAGACGCTGACGAACGTTCGCAAATATGCGAGGCAGTTTGAAAAAGGAAAGGTGGTAATATGTGACGACGTGTTACGACGACCGCGAAACGCTAAGTCGAAGGTGATTGGAGAGTCCGATCAAGCAAGACCAATACACAGTGGTGTTTCACACTGCGCGAGGCTGCGGTGATAATGGATCACTCAGGAATGAGGTAATGGGTTTGTGCAAGAACACAAGGCTGTCTGCCGCAGTCTCCTCGACCTATTGGCTGCCTCTCACGCCGAAGCGCTCTCAAACTTTTCTGTTTACTTCGCGTACAGCTGTCGCAGGCTAGGCCTGGCAGGCTTCTCCTCTACTTGCAGCTTATCTGGCGTGGTGACCAGTTCTGCAAGCAGTACCCAAACGTTCTACTGATGACCAGATAGAACGCCTATAGGCAAGCACAATCTATGCCGACTTTACGGACAATAGAGTTGTACCAAGATAGCGCAGATTCTGCGTACGAAGGTCCACAGGCAAAGAGTGAGGTGTGTGACACAAGGGACTTGTGGTCGTCAACCACCTAGAAGGGAAGTAGAAAACGCCGGTAAGAATAAAGGGGCGTGTGAAGGAAGAACTTGTCCTAATGTAGCGGTATGACTTATCGCTTACAACTAGACCAAGGTGAAGGTTAGCGAACTGAACTGGGAGCACACCCAAGCCTAGCGCGGAGACAAGTCACGCGCCGAACGTACAGGCACAGCGGAGAGTAGACACACGTGAGGACCTTATGCAAGTCCAAAGGTCAGGTGATCACGCTGTGGCACGCTGAGTGGAGAACCAAGAGGACAAGTTAACATTGGAGAAGTAAGGGAAGTACAAGAAATACGCACCTGAGTGGAGAACCAAGAGGACAAGTTGGTTCCACTCAGGACGCTACATGAGGGTTTATATACTATGCTGCGGCTGAGTTCGAATTACTATAGAACCTTGTTACTAAAGGTATGAGTAATCGTAATGAGTCAGATGCTGACGCGTCGTGTCTAATAATAGCGTTATCTATTGTGCTGACTGATGCACAGTCATTAACGCTGACAGAACAATGATGTGTCCTTATCTATGAGTCACAACCCTATGACAACGTAGTCTAGAACTTTCTAGAATGTTCCCTGCTTATCGTCCAATGAAGAACTACTGTTACTAATGAGAAAAGTGTTCCAAAGAGGTAACCTCCGATAAGGAAGTTACTATCTCAGGGTCACGTGCTTAGTGCACATGTTGGCATCACGTGACTAACCATCTTATCATATCTAATGATGGGGACTTGGACGTTTGAGCACAACGTTGGAGACTCGTATCTTCACCAAATAAATCCGTAAAAATACAGAAAAATAAGGCAAAAATAGAGCGTCCGTGACAATAACCTGGAAATCGACTGGCATCAACCCAAGATAGCATTTACAAGATGCCTGAAAACCTGTACTCTGTCAACAACGAGTGTTGTTATTTCTTCCTGAGTCCCTCAAACAAGGAATACTACGATAAACATCCTAGAGCTAGGACCTGAAGACACAGCAAGAGTTTGCCTCCTGACTATCGAAGAGATAGAACCTGTTGAATGCGTGTTCACCCAAGAAGCCTACGAACCCTGGCTGTGGAGTCACAGCTTCTACAAGTACGATCACCTTGAAATCCGAGCCAAAATCACTACAAGTACCAAGATAGCTGCAAAGACTGCACCTAAACCTTCCTCTGAGCACATCCCAAGTCATTTCCAACGATACACCCAAGTTTTTAGTGAGAATGCCTCTCACTGTTTACCTGAACACCAACCCTGGGATCATGCGATTGATCTAAAACCTGGAGCCACTATGAAGAACTGTGGCATCTATCGACTCACGCCTAAAGAGGCTGACGCACTCAAGGAGTACATTTCCGAGCACCTACAAAAAGGTTACATCTGACCATCCAAGTCTCCCATGGCCTCCCCCTTCTTCTTTGTAGACAAGAAGGATGGAAAACTCCGACCAGTACAAGACTACCGGGCCCTGAATGACATTACGATCAAGAACGTGGCACCTCTACCCCTCATTCCCGAGTTAATCAACAAACTTCACAATGCGCGTTACTTTACCAAGTTAGATATTCGTTGGGGGTACAACAATATCCATATCCGTGAAGGCGATGAGTACAAAGCAGCCTTCAAGACCTCCTTAGGTCTTTTTGAGCCAACCATAATGACATTCGGTCTCTGCAATGCCCCAGCAACATTCCAAATGTTCATGAACCAAATTTTCGAGTCTCTGATCAATGGTGGACATGTAGTAGTCTACCTGGACGACATCCTGATCTTCACGGAAGATATCTCGTCCCTCACAGCGTTGACACACAATGTGCTTCAACGGCTGGAATGCCACGACCTCTACCTGAAACCTGAGAAGTGCGTGTTTGCACAAACCTCTGTTGAATACCTTGGCATTGTCATTTCCAATGGCCAAGTATCCATGGACCCTGCAAAAGTTGCTGGGATTACCAAGTGGCCTACCCCACGAACAGTCAAGCAAGTCCAAGCCTTCCTAGGCTTCTGCAACTTTTACCAGTGATTTATCAAAGACTATTCCACTATCGCCCGACCACTCTTCAATCTAACCAAGAAAGACGTACCTTTTTCTTGGGGTACCGCGGCAGAAAGCGCTTTCTGCACCCTGATCAAATGCTTCACGGAAGCTCCTGTCCTGGCCCTCCCCAACCATTCCAAGCCCTTCCGACTCATCACCGATGCTAGCGACTTCGCCACAGGCGCAGTCCTCGAACAACCCGATGCTCTGCACCAATGGCACCCCATTGCCTTTCTATCGAAATCTCTTCTCCCTGCTGAACGTCACTACGAGATTTGCGATAAGGAACTTCTGGCCATTATTCATGCCCTTCATGCCTTCTGACACTACCTCGAGGGATGTAGTGACTCCACTGAAATCTGGTCTGACCATAACAACCTGGCCTACTTCATGACGAAGCAGAAACTTTCCCGTCGACAAGCACGATGGGCACTTTTCCTCTCTCGTTTCCAGTTCATCATCATCCACAAGCCTGGTGTTCAGAACAAGTCTGATGCACTGTCCCGGCGTCCAGATCATAAAAAGGGGATAGCGGATGAAGATGAAAAACGAGTGCTCCTGGATACAAATTTTTTCTCGGTTAATGCAGTACAAAGAACTGCAGTTACCATCCATGGCGATAATACTCTTCAACAACGCATCCAAGACACGCACACTTACGACAAAGAAGTCAGTACAGCCCTAGAAACCCTCTTGAAGAATGGCCCCCGTTCCTTAACCAAGGGGCTAGAAGAGTGGAACTTAGAAGATGGAGTCATCTTATTCCGAGGACAAATCTATGTACCCAAAGACAACAACTTACAAAGAGACATTGTAACTCAGTATCACAACCACATTGCCACAGGACACCCAGGGCGATGGAAAACCTATGAACTACTTTCCCAAGACTTTTGGTGGCCAGGGATGTTGATGTTTGTCAAAGAATACGTCAACGGATGTGCCACCTGCCAATCCATGAAAATCAAACCACAAACCCAAGTACCCCTGCAACCCAACGCTATTCCTGAAGAAATCTGGGGAACCATCACAATGGATTTCATCACTGACCTCCCCTCTTCCCACAACTATGACTCGTTGTTCGTAGTCGTTGATCGACTCAGCAAAGCAGTAGTCATTTCCCTGTGTAACAAGACCATCACAGCAGACGAAACTGCTTGACTTTACCTGGAAAACATCTGGAGACGTACTGGTCTACCCCGACAAGTTATTTCCGACAGAAGCCCTCAGTTTGCATCGAAAGTAATGCAAGAAATCTGGAACAAATTAGGCGTTAAATCTACCCTGTCCACAGCTTTCCATCCACAAACAGATGGAGAAACCGAACACGTAAATCAAGAACTTGAACAGTACCTCTGTGTCTTCTGTAACTTCCAACAAGACAACTGGGTAGACCTAATTCCATTCATGGAGTTTGCGCACAACGCATGACAGCACAGTGCAACTTACAAGTCACCCTTCGAAGTGTGGTATGGGTACAATCTGGAGTTCATTCCCCCCATCCACTTCAATAGCAAGATACCCGCAGCCGAAGAAAGACTAGACGCATTGAACTGAATCCGCTCTGAAGTCACTGCAGCCCTCAAGGTTGCTGCAGAAGTAATGAGAAATTCCAAGTCAACCATGATCTCTCACAAGTTCAATGAAGGCGATCTAGTCTGGCTGGAAGGGACTAATATTCACACTACCCACCCCAAAGCTAAACTTGCTCCCCGACGCCATGGTCCTTTTAAAGTCCTATCTTCCTGGGGAGTTAACTGCAAACTCCAACTTCCAAAGATATGGCAAATTCACCCAGTCTTCCACAACTCCTTGATCTCCCCATACAAAGAAAACACCACACATGGCCCTAACTTCACCCAACCCCCTCCCGAAATTGTCCAAGGGGAAGATGAACACTATGAAGTCAAAAGGGTCCTGCAGTCAAAGGTATCGCCCAACAAGAAAGGCGTACTTTACTTGATCAAGTGGAAGGGGTATCCCAACTCCAAGAATTCCTGGCTCCCTGCCTCCCAAATGTCCCACACCCAAGATCTTGTCCAGCGCTTCCACAAGGACAACCCCTCCGCCCCTCGACCAAAGAACACTAGTGCTCGTGGAATAGCACAATGTTAAAAAGGGGATACTGTCACAAACCTATAATTTGGTCGTGACTCAAGGGCGCTTAGGACCGGTCTGTGTCGGCCCAGTCTTATGTAATCACCTTCCTAAAGGGGAATTCCGAATCGGAGTTTGAATTCTGTTCTCAAATGATCACGTGATCTGTCACATGAACTGTCACGACTCTCAAGCCATGTGTTGTGTACACATGTCCTAATCAACAGTTGATTGTTGATCAATCAACGAAGATAATCCACCAAGTCACCACCCCTCAGGGATTCCCGCATTGACTGCGGAATCACGCCATCCTGACACAAGATTGCGCCATCAACTGCGGCACAGTCGTTCTATGTTTAAACCTCTTCTGATTGGACTCTATTGTTAGATGTCTCTAGAATGTTCCTTTGCACAGTACTGTGCAGCACCCGTAGACAGGCCCTAAGCCTGCCCTAAACCTATGCACAGACCACCCCCTGTAGTATATAAGCTGGTGCAATTCTACGGACAGTCCCTCAGACTGTCCACTTGTGACATCCTCCCTCTTGCCTCACAGCTCCTTCGAGTGCCCCGCTCCTCGCGCGCCACTACTTCTCTACTGAGCCAAGAGCATATCTTGTGTTCTTCTGTCGTCGAGCATCTCTTCTCCACACCCTCTCAGCCCCCAGTCTCTGCCTTCGTTGTGACCCCCTGTCGAGTGACAGTGGCCGTTTTTCCGCAGGGAATCACGCCCCCAAATAGGAAGGTGCCAAGTAAGTCACGTTTTTCTGGACATCAAAAAACGGGCTTCCCTGAACAACATTCGAGCTCCATTCGAAAAATGCATTTCCTTATTCGTACACACATATGTCATATGTTTTTTTCATATGTTCTTTTGACTTAACAAGAAAAACAAATATATTTTTATTATCTAATAAAACTACATCTAATCTTTGTATCTAAGTAGTACTGTAGCGGGCGAAAACGGGGGGCGGGCGCGGTGAACGCAGGTGCAAGGAGACTCCTCGTGTCCCCGCACGCCCCCTTCCTGCCGCCCCTGTACGCGCGGAGGGAGCACGCCGCGCCGCCTCTCCGCTTCACCCGCGGCCCCTCCTCTTCCCTGTTTGCGTGCGCCCCCCCTTCCGCGCGAATGGGAAAGGGAGGGGGCTGGGGCGTGGTGCTCCTGCGTGCCCCCTCCGCGCGTACAGGGTGGTGCCGGGGGCGGCGTGCCCTCGTGCGCATCCCGTCTCCATCCGCGCGTACAAGGGCGGCGTACCCCTGTGCGCCTCCCTTCCGCGCGAATGGAGAAGAGGGTGCGGTGCTCCCACGTGCCCTCGTGCGCATCCCTTCCCCATCCGCGCATACAGGGGCGGCGTGCCCCTGTGCGCCTCCCTTCCGCACGAACGGGGAAGGGGGTGCGCGGTGCCCTTGCGTGTCCCCTCTGCGCCACAGGGGGGCACGGCCAAGGGAGAGGGGGGTGGTGTCGAGGGTGGCCCGCCCTCGTTCGCCTCCCTTCCGCACGGATAGGGAAGGGGGTAGGGGGTGCGCGGTGCCCTTGCGTGTCCCCTCCGCGCCACAGGGGGGCGCGGCCAAGGAGAGGGGGGCGGTGTCGAGGGTGGCCCGCCCTCGTTCGCCTCCCTTCCGCACAGATGGGGAAGGGGGTAGGGGGTGCGCGGCCAAGGGAGAGGGGGGCGGTGTCGAGGGTGGCCCGCCCTCGTTCACCTCCCTTCCGCACGAATGGGGAAGGGAGGGCTGGGGGCGACCGAGGAGGTGGGGCGGCGGCGTGCTCGTGCGCTCCCCTTCCACGCAGCTGGGATGGCGGTGGGGATGTGGGAGCAAGGGGAGGGGGGCGGCATACCCTCGCGTGCCCCCCTTCTTTCTGTGCGCGAAGGCGGTGGTCAGTGAGAGAGACGGGGCGAGATGACTCACCCTCGTGCGCCCCCGTTCTGCGCTCGAACGGGGGCGGCGGCCAACACGGGGGAAGAGGAGGAGGAGGAGGGGGTGAGGCGACTCACCTGATTGCACCTCTCTCTGCGCGTGAACGGGGCGGCGCGCGACACGGCGGAAGGGGAGGTGGCGTCGGCCTGCCCTCTGTGCGTCCTCCTTTCGACGCCGAAGGGGTGGGCGACGACGGGAGAGGAGGGAGGGGAGGAGGAGAGGGAGGAGGAGAGGGAGGAGGAGAGGGAGGAGGAGAGGGAGGAGGAGGGGACGCCGCCCTACGCTCCTTTGCGCACCCAATTCTGTACGAATTGGGTGGCAGGGTGGGGGCAGGGGAGAGGGGAGGAAGGAAGTGGGGGGGGAAAGTGAAACTGGGGAAGATACGCGGAAGGGGGGGCGCACCAGAGTGTGGAACGGGAACGGAATATAGGACAGGTACAGAATTTAGTCAAGAACTCAAAATTTGTTTGACATTTGGAAATGCGCTAGTGTACAATTGGCGACGACTAATGTATGACAGAGCGAAATTCAAAAAAATAATCTATTGGGTGATTGGGCTCTGTGAAGGTGGCTTGGAGCGTGCGAGAGTATTTGCCTCTGCAGAAGTTGCATCCAGCTTGGCCCTGTTTGCCAGGATCGCTCCCCTCCACTGTAGGGATCAGTATATATTACTAATTTTCTTTTGCCACTTGAACCGATGTGTTGGTTCGTTGAATTAGGCGAGATCGGAGCGGCATGTGGTTGCCGACGCTTAGGCGAGATCCAGCCACCCATTTTTTCCGATGTTTCCTTCCAGAGGTTCCTGCCTGGGGATAGCCGGTCCTTTTTGGGAAGAGCTCCAGATCGCGATTTTGATGCTCCATCCCCAGGGCTAGGTGAGGGACTCTTAGATGAGATCCTATTGGGTGTGATCTGGGTGTATGTATTTTCTGTCTGTGCAGTGGGGGAGTTCTGGCCCTGCACTGCAGCAATGTGCTTGCAGTGCCGGATCCTCAGGAAGTCGAGGCAATTGCATGTTGCCTGCTCGGATATCGATGACATAATGACAGCCAGGATTTGATTGAGACGACACATGGAACTTGCTGTCGCCAAGCGGTGTTATGAAACTTCCAGAAATGGATTTAGATTTCGCTAAAATTGAGGCTTCATGTATCTCGGCGAGATTCTTGCCCTCAAAGCCAATTTGCTGGCGCTGATGCCGATGTTCATAGTACCTTGGCAACATCCTTCGGGTAAGCGTGAAAATCAAATGATCGATCCGCCGATTGCGCTTTCCATCAAGCCAGTAAGACTTCAATGAGTGATGATATCTAGATGTAAACTCAATTCCGCTTTTTCAGCAGATAACAAAGATAACTCACGATTCAAGAAGCATGTTTGTATCCCCTTCCTCAAATATAACCCTGGATTTTCTGGTGAATCCAGACCACAAATGGACCATGGGGATCCATTGTAGTTGAAAATAATCAGTGAATGTTTTAGGGTAGTCTGGATCACTTAAGATCTCTTCCCAGATCGTCCCAAACTCGACCAGATCAGAAGTCCGGACCAATTTCTTAATCAGATCCCATAACTTTGGAAATTGATTGGTCCGGAAATGTGATTGGACTGCATGGAGCACATGCCACCGGCATAGAAGGACCTGAGTTTGAGGGAATACTGTTTGTAGAGCCGAGATCTGGGCCTGATCACAATCTGTCATGAAGTAATTGGGCCGGACTTCAGGGTTCCATGACTGAATTAATTTCAGGAAATAAGTTATTGTTGCTGCCTGTGTATTGGATGACAGCATCCAGGCAACTGGAACTCCTGTCAGATCAGAAATTAGGTCAAATTAGCGAAAATGCGATCATTCGCTTACCATGCCCCCACTGGTCCCTTGCCATAACTGTAGTTAGCATCACCCCTGAATAACATGTCGTGTTGTGGGTGGCATCAATGCCAAGAATGCCGTTGCCGAGCCACCGGAAAGCGTCAGACTGAAACCTAGTTTGGAGGGCCAGGATGAACAGATCCCCAGCCAAATCTGATCCTGGAGGAGGCAGATCTAGCTTATCTTTGCAGAAGGTGTTTGCTCCCTCTTCTCTATGGGTATCCAGCCAAAGCTTCATAGAGATCTCGTCTTTTGCATGCAATTGGATTTCTTCTTGTTCAACTTCTCTAGCAATCCGGTTTATGTCATCCATGTGTATGTAATGATCACGATCGTGATCAGAAGCGGAATCACGAATAGACTGGAGCTAAGAGGCAAATTAGCCTAATGTCATCAAAAAAGCGGTGATTACATACAACTTCCGAGCGTTTGGTCCCTTGCTTCAAAGACTCCTTTGCTTTTTCTCTGGCTGCTTGGGAAACTCGAGTGTAGATCAGATTTTCAGTGTTAATTGGATGGTCATGATCCTTCTGGTAACACCCCAAAAGAACATTTGTCCCAAGGTAGGCCTTGAGATCTACTCTGCAAGTGCATCCAGTTCGCTTTGAGCTGATCTTGCGGATCCGATTTGGATGTTTTTTCTCGTAAGGTTTGATCCCACCAGTGCCTTGATGTGTGCACCGGTAAACTCGTTTCCAGGAGTAATTCAAGCCTTTAGGTTCCGTCTCGGCAAGTCGAATTTCAACTGAGTCTGCCCGCTCCACTTCCTGTCTCCATGTGTCAAACTCAGCTAGGGATCCCCAAGATAGATCATATTGGCCAGATTCCTGGTCATACCACAAGCTTCCCCGTGCACGGGAATTACCATTCCCAAAGGTGTCCAGCATCACCTGACTGGTGGGCCGAGTGGCTGGTATGGCAGGTCCCGCTAAGGTATTTGACAAGCGAAAAGGTGGGAGGGTTGTCATGAAGATAAGTTCGAAAAATTGGGAAATGAGGATTGGCTGCTCCCTCATCAATACTGACCACACAAGATATATAATAAATTGTTTATATTGAATGCACACTTGGGTTTAGTGGAATATAGAGGTACTAGGGCTGAAGTTGCCTGTGCAGCTCAACTGGAATGTAACTTGTTTTCGACTTAGTGAGTTGGCAGTTTCCTTATGCGTAACTTATATTAAATATTACTAAAGAAAATAACCACTTGTATGCTGATGCCACGTGCCGGCTTCATCAATTAAGGACATATTGTGCCTGCGCCACCCGTTTTGGTTCCGCCTGCAGAGGCCCGTTTCACTTTCCCCCCCCCACTTCCTCCCCTCTCCCCTGCCCCCACCCTGCCACCCAATTCGTACAGAATTGGGTGCACAAAGGAGTGTAGGGCGGCGTCCCCTCCTCCTCCTCCCTCTCCTCCCTCTCCTCCTCCCTCTCCTCCTCCCTCCTCCTCCCTCCCTCCTCCGTCGTCGCCCACCCCTTCAGTGTCGAAAGGAGGACGCACAGAGGACAGGCCGACGCCACCTCCCCTTCCGCCGCGTCGCGCACCGCCCCGTTCACGCGCAGAGAGAGGCGCGAATCAGGTGAGTCGCCTCACCCCCTCCTCCTCCTCCTCTTCCCCCGCGTTGGCCGCCGCCCCCGTTCGAGCAGCAGAACGGGGGCGCACGAGGGTGAGTCATCTCGCCCCGTCTCTCTCGCTGACCACCGCCTTCGCGCACAGAAAGAAGGGGGGCACGCGAGGGTATGCTGCCCCCCTCCCCTTGCTCCCACATCCCCACCGCCATCCCAGCTGCGTGGAAGGGGAGCGCACGAGCACGCCGCCGCCCCACCTCCTCGGTCACCCCCAGCCCTCCCTTCCCCATTCGTGCGGAAGGGAGGCGAACGAGGGCGGGCCACCCTCGACACCGCCCCCCTCTCCTTGGCCGCGCCCCCCTGTGGTGCGGAGGGGACACGCAAGGGCACCGCGCACCCCCTACCCCCTTCCCCATCCGTGCGGAAGGGAGGCGAACGAGGGTGGGCCACCCTCGACACCGCCCCCCTCTCCCTTGGCCGCGCCCCCCTGTGGCACGGAGGGGACACGCAAGGGCACCGCGCACCCCCTACCCCCTTCCCCATCTGTGCAGAAGGGAGGCGAATGAGGGCGGGCCACCCTCGACACCGCCCCCCTCTCCCTTGGCCGCGCCCCCCTGTGGCGCAGAGGGGACACGCAAGGGCACCATGCACCGTGCACCCCCTTCCCCGTTCGTGCGGAAGGGAGGCGCACAGGGGCACGCCGCCCCTGTACGCGCGGATGGGGAAGGGATGCGCACGAGGGCACGCGGGAGCACCGCACCCTCTTCTCCATTCGCGCGGAAGGGAGGCGCACAGGGGTACGCCGCCCTTGTACACGCGGATGGAGACGGGATGCGCACGAGGGCACGCCGCCCCCGGCACCACCCTGTACGCGCGGAGGGGGCACGCAGGAGCACCGCGCCCCAGCCCCCTCCCTTTCCCATTCGCGCGGAAGGGGGGGCGCACGCGAACAGGGAAGAGGAGGGGCCGCGGGTGAAGCGGAGAGGCGGTGCGGCGTGCTCCCTCCGCGCGTACAGGGGCAGCAGGAAGGGGGCATGCGGGGACACGAGGAGTCTCCTTGCGCCTGCATTCACCGCGCCCGCCCCCCGTTTTCGCCCGCTACAGTACTACTTAGATACAAAGATTAGATGTAGTTTTATTAGATAATAAAAATATATTTGTTTTTCTTGTTAAGTCAAAAGAACATATGAAAAAAACATATGACATATGTGTGTACGAATAAGGAAATGCATTTTTCGAATGGAGCTCGAATGTTGTTCAGGGAAGCCCGTTTTTTGATGTCCAGAAAAACGTGACTTACTTGGCACCTTCCTATTTGGGGGCGTGATTCCCTGCGGAAAAACGGCCACTTCGAGTGACAGTGAGTCATCACACTTTTAGTGAAGATCCCACGGACGCAGTTCATCGTCGCATGCAAGCCCGTGAAGACTGCCTCATTCGTCACACCAATCAACGCGCCTAAAGGAGGGGGTGATGTTACGCTACAATTCCTGAACTTTCTTTGTTGAGACGCGACTGTTAAAGTCACATGTCTCGTGGGATCTGATTGAGTCAGCCCACATACTAAATACGGTATCTGTCACTTATGGACTTATGGACACTCCGGACTCATACGGACCGCTTTTGTTTATCTTTATTGTTAGATCCATATATGGTTCTTATTGTTCTTTCTATTGTTAAGATACCGGTATTGTCTGCTTTAGGCAGCTATTGTTCTCTGCCATCCAATGGCATTTCTCCCTCTGGCGCACAGACCACCTGTATTGTGTTTGGGTCACCAGTGCGCACAGACCATTATTATCTAAGCATCCTGTATATAAGGACTGCTGTTTTCGCCTCTACACTTCAGAGTTCCCTTCACCTCTGAAGTGTAAGTTCCTTTCTCTTTACCTCTCTTATTACCTTTACTCATAGGCGTTGCTTCTTTATAGTAACTTGTCCTACTAGGTATGCAGTTGTAATAGAGTTCCCTTCACCTCTGAAGTTAACTTGTCCTACTAGCTGTCCAAGCTTATTTCTTGCTTGTTAGTTCTGCGCTTCAACAGGTTATGGGCCCTGACGCCTAATAACTAACTTGCTTTATCAGATCTACTTGTGTCATCTTGCTCTCTCAGCCGACCACACATTTTTTTGTTGTCACCCACACCTTCAGTGAGCATCCTCTATCCTCTTTCGACACACCCTTCTTTCTTGTCCACCATGACCTTGGTCATGTGCCATTTTGGCTAGCCTCCTAAGGAGGTTCTCATGAGAGGTTTTATATAACCTCAAATTCCTCTGTGCACACTACTATATCTTCTATACCCGGTTTTCGTCCGGAAGTGCTTTCATAGGCCAATAGGGGAAGACCCTTGCGGCTATAGGCCTCTCTAATGGTTGGGTGATACTCGGTTAATACCTGGGTCACTTTAAGGGGTGTGAAGGCCTGGTTAATAGTCAAACCCAGAAGTCCTTCCCTCTGATACAACTAGGAGACGCTACTTAGTACTATACATAGTAGCTATGACTAGACCTCTGCTAGGAGAAGTATTCGCTCCCTTTGTGCAGGATTCGCTGCATAGCATGTATCACTAGTCTAGTTACTTAGTACCAAGACCCTTAATGGTCTGTTCTAGAGACTCCACAGACGGAAGATTCAGTTGTTATGGGAGTTGATCCCTATCACTGTCTCTTGAACTCGCTGTTGGCTCCTCTCTAGGGTACTACCCTTTACTATAGATCCTTAGTAGCCCCAGCATCAAGGCTGTAAGGCTGAGGGATACAGAGACTTAGTAGTCCTTCGCCGGACCAAAAGCTCCTATTCCGTCGAAGCCAACAAAGCTGTTGCATGACTATTACCCATAGTAACATTTGGGCTTTGTGGATCTTAGTATAAGGCAGCCATCAGTACAATGATTCCACTATCTAATTATATCCAAGTCGCACATACTTGAGGCATGACACCATATGTGTTATGGAGTATAGCGCTCCTATGGCTGGACATTTATCTTCTCTACCAAGATCTGAGCTGGTTCTGACTGCTCCTCGGAACCAGATACACAAACATCTCAAATGTCTTTCCATCTTGTCTTCCCTCCGTCCGTCACCCTCGCCAAGTTGGATGGCACCAACTGGCAGACTTGGTCTGCCACCTTTACCTCCCTCATGCTGATGAATGGGTGCAGCAGGCACCTTACACACGGTGCTCCTGCTTCAGTGCCCCAACATCCCCCTCTCGCAGCAGGTGCTGTGGGGCCCACTGGCCCTACAGATGAGGGACTCGCCATCCTTGCCCTCTGGGCAAAACAAGAGGAGGTCATCACTGGCCTCTTATTTTTATCAGTGACAACGGAGGTCTTATCTGGTATTCACTCCTCCCACATCTTCCCAACTGTCCATGACAAGTTTGTGGAGTTGGAGAACCTCTATGGTCAGGTTGGCTCTATGGCCACCTTCAATATTTGGGTGGGCTTGGCAAATACCAAGCTTCAGGAAGGTAGCCCCTTCCTGCCTCAGCTCCAAAAAATGCTGGACCTGAGGAACACCCTGGTGGAGCAGGGAATGCCCGTCTCGGACATGCAAATGTCCTTCATTCTTCTAGACGCGCTCCCCCCATCTTACAGCACCATAGCTGGTACCATCCTGGCCTCCGGCCCCCCTTCTAACCTCCAACCTCAGGACCTCATCAACAGGTTCATCAATGAGGAATCCCGCCTCGCTGGTCCCGTGGCGTCCTACAATAAGGTCGCCCCCGTCAAGAAATCTTCGGCCCCTCACGCTCATGAGGCGCGGCCATCGGGCAGCTCTGTGTCTTCGGACATAATCTGCCACTACTGCAAAAAACCTGGCCATAAAAAGCCAGAATGTTACAAACTTAAACGGGACCAGGAGAATGCCAAGAAGGGGAAGGCAGGACAGCGGGCAAAGGCCGCCCAGAATACCACAGTAGAGGTGCCGGACTCACTTCCAGCAAACAGGCTAAATAATATACCTGTACCAAAGAGCCGACTTTTTACTATAGTCAATGGCTCTGGAAAAATAGAGGAGGTACATGAAGTACCTCAGGTTTCCCTTTACACGATGGGTACACACAGTACCCAGATTGCATCAAAATGGATGATGGACAGTGGGGCGTCAGCACACTTTACCCCTCACATAGAAGACTACGACACCTACACCCCTCACAAAGGTGTTGAAGTACTTCTAGGAGATAACTCCTTGCTAAGGAGTGTTGGTACTGGAACGGTAACAATCCATACCAACTTTGGGTATGACCTAAAAATCTCCAATGTGCTGCACCTACCTAATACGCATTCGCGTATACTGTCCACCCCTGCCCTAACAGCTAAGGGGGCCATAGTAAGTTTTGATGCCACTACCTTTGCTATAAGGTATGACGGGAAAACCATTGCGGAAGGACACAAGGCTTCAGGCCTATATTGGCTTGATGGGCACCATAAAGTAAATGCCCAAGCAACTGCATCTGCTAGCCTTGATGTCTGGCATCAGCGCATGGGACATATGTCCAAAGAAGCGCTCCAAAGATATGCTCCGAAGTCCGTAAAAGGACTTAACATAGATGAATCCCCTGAGGAAGAAGGTCCCTGTCATGGGTGTGAACTTGGCAAGTCCACCCGCAAACCTTTTCCTCCTTCCCAGAAGCGTGCACAAGAATCCCTTGAACTTGTGCACAGTGACCTTGTTGGCCCACTACAGAGTAACTCTATCCAGGGCAACAAATACTTTGCCACCTTCATAGATGACTTCTCAAAAGCTGCAGTTGTCATCCCTATGAAGTCCAAAGACGAGTTTACGGGTGCCTTCCTACACTACAAGGCATGGGCTGAAAAACAACAAAATAAGCCCATTAAAACCCTGCACTCAGATCGTGGTGGCGAGTATGTCAACAATGTCCTTAAAGACATTCTTCTGGAGGAAGGGATTGAGCATATGCTTACGATGCCTTATTCTCCACAACAGAACGGGAGAGCCGAGCGGTTTAACCGCACTATCATGGAAAAAGGGACCAGCATGCTTCATCATGCAGGTCTTAGCCTTGGCTTTTGGGAACAAGCAGTTCAAACTGCAGTGCACATCTATAATCGCACTCCCACCCGTTCTAATGAGTGGAAAACTCCGCTGGAGCTCTGGGATGGTACAGTCCCAGATGTCTCTTACCTTAGAGTATTTGGCTGCAAAGCCTACTACCATGTACCAGAACACAACCGGCGCAAATTAGATCCTAAATCAAAGGAAGCCGTGTTTGTGGGCTATGAACCCAATTCAAAGGGTTACAAACTCTGGGATAGACATAGCCGGTGCTTCGTCTCTTCACGAGATGTTACATTTGACGAAGCTACCTTCCCATCCCTGAGTGACCTGACTAGTCACTCCAACCAACCAATCACTTCTCCCGTGTCCGGCGAACCTGCTAAAGGGGCTGCTGTTGCCGGTGAGATATTCTTTGTAGTGCCTAGTCAGCCTACGCCAGCTGTTGCCCCTGCGGCACCTCAGACACCAGTCTTTGTCTTACCACCTGTCCAGGTGCCCGCAGTACCAATACAACAGCCTAGCACACCCCCCAACACTTCTCCAAACCCCGCAGACCAGACAATATATCACACTCCTCCATCCCAAGCACCTGCTCCTACAACCCCAAGGCGCCCTCGCACTCGCTCGCAAGGGAGACCGCCTGTAGTAACTGCCCCAATCCCTGCCCCCAACTTCAATAGGGACATCTCTCCTCCTAGGGAAACACCTAGATCTCCGAGGAATGGGCTAGTTACTTCACCCCCTCGCCCAAGGCGTGGGACCAGGGTACGATTCACAAATCCTCGCTACTACACAGAGGAGAACGATGAATTTGTGCCTGGGAGTAGCAGACTGGGTATGATGGACCTGCTAAACGCTGCTGAGGTTCCTGGCTATAAGGACCCGCAGACCTTTAAGCAGGCTATGGAGTCTGAACAAGCTGTCGATTGGCTTGAAGCGTGCCAGTATGAACTGGACGCTCTCGACAAGCTTGATGTCTGGAGGCTTGAACCCCTTCCTGAAGGAAGGAAGGTGGTTAAGTGCAAATGGGTGTTTAAAAAGAAAGCGGATGGACGCTTTCGTGCTAGGCTAGTGGCAAAAGGGTTCACCCAACTAGAGGGGGTGGACTTTGACGAAACATTCTCCCCAGTTGCCCGCTTTGAGTCCCTGCGACTCCTTCTTGCGTTGGCTACGCTTGAAGACTGGCATATTCACCAGATGGATGTCAAATCGGCATTTCTTCATGGGGAACTGGAGGAAGAAATTTATATGGAGCAACCAGTCGGTTTCGTCACAGCTGGCTCCGAGCACCTTGTGTGCCGGCTACAGAAGGCCCTCTATGGCCTGAAACAAGCTTCCCGCGCATGGAATGTGCAGTTCCATGGGGTCTTAGTCGACCTAGGCTTCACGCGGACGTACTCTGATGCAGGAGTATACGTGTATCATCTTCAAGAGGGGGGTGATACACTTTTCGTGATCTTATATGTAGATGACATCACTATACTCGGAAGTTCCTTATCAAAGATCAATGATCTGAAGGCTTCTCTATCTAGCCGATATGAGATGACCGATCTGGGAGAGATTCAATCTTATCTCGGTGTTAACATCACCAGAGATCGTGGTAATCGCACCATGGAAATCAACCAGTCAGATTACATCCGCGATGTAGTGGAACGCTTTGGAATGTCTGATTCCAATCCAGTATATACCCCTCTTCCCTCTGGCGCCGAGGCACACTTGATCAAGTACACAGATCAGGCCTCTACTTCTGAAATTAAGAAGTATCAACAGATTATCGGGTCTCTGCTATATGCGCAGATTGGAAGCAGACCTGATATTTCCTTCGCTGTTGCGCGCCTTAGCCAATTTGCTTCCAACCCCTCACCTCAGCATTTACGCCTAGCCAAGTATGTCCTAGCCTATCTTAATAGCACCAAGGACTACTCATTACGCTATGCTGGAGGGAATGGCAATGGTGGTGAAGGCCTTCATGGCTACTGCGACGCTTCCTGGGGAGATCAGGAAGAAAAGCACTCCACCTCAGGTTTTGTCTACCTGCTTGCGAATGGAGCCATCTCTTGGTGTACCAGAAAGCAAAAGACAATTGCGCAGTCTACCACTGAGGCAGAATACATGAGCCTCTCAGACGCCTCCAATCAGGCTCAGTGGTATGCCACCTTCCTTGGAGAACTGGGGTATGAGGTATCCTCCCCCATTCCTCTGCACTGTGACAATAAGGGTGCTGTGGACTTAGCTCTCAACCCTGTCACTGGGAGACGCTCCAAACACATCCTGATCAAGCACCATGTAGTCAGGGAATACGTAGAAAACAAGGTTATACACCTGATACGTACACCCACAGGGGAAATGGTTGCAGATGGACTCACTAAGTCACTGCCCAGAGAACCCTTTGAAAAGATGGTTGCTGATCTAGGAATGGTGTAAAGATGGGTTCTAGGACGTCGAACTGTTGTGTATACTAGCAACAGAACTCCTAGGTTAATAGCTAAGAAAAACCCTTCTTAGAGAACTGAAGAAGTTGGACCTGTTCCATCTTATCTCCCAGCTCATGGCTCTTCAAAAAGTAGTTCTTTAGAACTACATTATCCTCATAGAGCAGTGCATGAAGACCTCCAAAAAGTTGTCCTTTATCAGGACTTCTGCGTACATAGATTCTTTCTAACCAGAGAATCGAAACATTTCTCATAGTACAGTAAAGCAATAAAAGTGTCCTGCCAAGGCACTTTCACTCAATGCTTGCACCACTCCTGTGGACTGTCTCTATCATGGAGGGATGTTGAGACGCGACTGTTAAAGTCACATGTCTCGTGGGATCTGATTGAGTCAGCCCACATACTAAATACGGTATCTGTCCCTTATGGACTTATGGACACTCCGGACTCATACGGACCGCTTTTGTTTATCTTTATTGTTAGATCCATATATGGTTCTTATTGTTCTTTCTATTGTTAAGATACCGGTATTGTCTGCTTTAGGCAGCTATTGTTCTCTGCCATCCAATGGCATTTCTCCCTCTGGCGCACAGACCACCTGTATTGTGTTTGGGTCACCAGTGCGCACAGACCATTATTATCTAAGCATCCTGTATATAAGGACTGCTGTTTTCGCCTCTACACTTCAGAGTTCCCTTCACCTCTGAAGTGTAAGTTCCTTTCTCTTTACCTCTCTTATTACCTTTACTCATAGGCGTTGCTTCTTTATAGTAACTTGTCCTACTAGGTATGCAGTTGTAATAGAGTTCCCTTCACCTCTGAAGTTAACTTGTCCTACTAGCTGTCCAAGCTTATTTCTTGCTTGTTAGTTCTGCGCTTCAACATTCTTGACTCTTCTTCATACTTCTAAACATCCTTCCAACCTGTTGACTCGCACTTTCTGTATGATTTGAAGGACATTCTCGTAGTTTCCATATGACTCCCACCAGTAGTACTTAAGGACGAGTCCCCATGTACTGAAGAGCTCTAAGCTCGACTTACTGTATTCAACTGCAGTAACCTCTCGTATAAACATCTTTGGCTTCATGAACTCGAACGATCGCTCATCGTTGACTTGCGATTCCCCTCTCATCTTGTGCATCATTGCTCCGCCATCTGATTGTCGGCATTACCTGATCTCCGATTCGATCTCCAACTCGAATCCAAACGATACGCCTTACTGCGCGTAACACCAACTTTGATGGCCAGGTCCAAGAAAATGCCAGACTTTCAAGCCACCAAATGTGACAGTCTTGCGTGCCACCTTCACAGCCCAATCATAATGTAAACCCAGGACATAATCCGACTTCGCAGGTGGCTCTGCATTCTCTTTCGCCGATGTCTACTGGATTCTCGCCAGATGCAAATCTATTCGGAAAATCTATTCTGGATCTAGACTGCTGGCGTTGGGTTTGTGTAGAGCCAGACGACTTGCAGCTACATCCTGCAGACCCTCTTTTCACTCCATTCAACTGCGAGTGATAAGCTTTCCAAACCAGGCCTAGCAAGAGACTCGACCATGACATGCATGACCACTTACGACAGCGCCCAAAACTAACCATCGTCCCCTAATACACGAAGTTTTAGACAACGCTCTAACCCAACTTAATTTTCAGCCTCTGCAAAGCGCCTCCGCCCATTTCTCACAAGAGGCAATGCCCTGCCCTTCACAAGGGAACATCAATGTAGAGAAGTGCCTTACGAGGACTCGTCCATCTATGTTCGCAATCGCATACAGAGTCTGGATTGGGTTTCCAAATCCGCAATACTGTATCGTCGCAGTGTGGTGCAGTGCCTATGTTTCTGTGCGTTATCTGCATTGGGTGGCAGGCGGAGAGGAAGGCGAGTTTGGCTGCAGGAAGTCAGGAGTGCACGGTGTTAAGGTGAAGCTTGGAGTCGAACCAAATATGCACTCCGCAGCATGCAAATTCTGACGACCTGCGCGAGCTTGTCCATTAACAAGCCAGCACAGATCGCCTTATTTACGATAACCTCAACGTATGGTTAATGTCAGGAAGAAAAGGAGCGGGAGAAAGCTCACAATCATGACCCAGCGCTCGAATTAGGTTGTGGACGCCTTCAGCGCAGCGGCTACTTGCACATAGTAGGGTCCTGATTGGTGCTCTGGAATCCATGGTCAGTAAGAAAAAGTAGACGCACGTTGCACTCAAGCCAAGCAGCATCCAGACCAGTATTTGCTTTTTGTGCTGTCGTTGAAGGGCCGTGCATTGAAGAGAGATGGACTCCTGGATATGTACCGTGTTCCTCGGTGTCTACATGCATATGCTATCCAGCGTGCAGGTTGTCAAGCCTTCCATTAGGAATATCTATAGGAGAGCAAACGGCAGGTGTGGTGACGCATCAAGGTCGGTGTCGAACTTGAAGAGCAGGACAAAGTTGAAGATGGTCAAGTCTGACAGGGCCTCAGCAATCAAGTCAATCACAGCAGAAATGTTGCCAGTGTTGGGAGGTCTCTGGATTGGAAAGCAAGCATCAGTTGGTGAGGAAGAAAGAGAGGCAAAGACCGTACGGGTGTCTTGCTTTAGAAGACGCGTCGACAAGGCGCTCCAAGCGGGCGTTCTTCTTTGAGGGCGTGAACTCACAGTCACGCAGTCACGTGCTATGTCACAAATGACGGTCACTCTGGCCGATCGTTGGGTCCCCACCGCATCGTACTTTCTAACAATCGACACACATTCCAGTCTTCACTGCAATGTCCCGGTCTCCTCACGAGGCTAGCAACGTACACAACACAGGATTTAGTGAAGGTACTGTTCTCCCACATGACTCTATCCTCGTAATTCTCACCAAGGTTCTCACCTCACTGCCGCCAAAATAGGTGACTACCGGTACCCACACCCGTTGGCACAGAATCAAGCACAATATGGTGTATCTAATTTCGTCGATGGTTCTGGGCCTATATTCTCGATGTACATGGAAATGGCGACAGAAGAGGACAAGAAGATGGTCGAGAACTGGAAAGCGGATGCAGACGGCATCCTCATATTTGTGCGTCTATTTATCTTTTAATCTGGTGCTTCATTGACCCAATTGTCATAGACCGGTTTATTCTCTGCTGCTGTCGCATCCTTGATCTCAGTCTCCATTCAGGATATTCGACCGAACCCACAGGACACCTCCAATTTCTACCTCGCAAATATCTACCAGACCACCGTCAACTCCAATATCTCGACTTCCCTCCCCGCTTCCCCTCCCCCATTCTCTCCACCAAACTACGCAATTTGGGTAAACTCACTTTGGTTCATGAGCCTGGTGATCAGTCTTACCTGTGCTCTGCTCGCGACGTTGTTGCAGCAATGGGCGCGAAGATATCTCAAGGTCACTCAGACACGTTACAGCCCACACAAGCGAGCACGAATTCGTTCGTTCTTTGCCGAGGGGGTTGAGAAGTGTTTCCTCCCATGGGTGGTCGAAACGTTGCCGGCTCTACTCCACATTTCCCTGTTCCTGTTCTTCGCCGGCCTGGTCGTGTTCCTATCCAATGTTTATATCACGATTTTCAAGTTGGTGTTGTCATGGGTCGGCCTTTGCACGGCTGTGTACGGATGCATCACATTGATGCCAATCTTTCGTCACGATAGCCCATACTACACATCACTTTCATCCTCTGTGTGGTTCATTGTTTGGGGGATAGCAGGTGTCACCTTTCAGATTTATCAGTCTATCGTCTTTTGGGTTATCTATGGTTATCTGTTCGTTCCGAACCTTTTGGTCGTAAAAGGCATCCAGGAGATAGCCGAGGAGACTGCTCTGAGGTCCCGACCAGAACTCGACGCCCGCGCCTTCATGTGGACGTTCGACTGTCTGGACGAGGATCACGAACTGGAGCGCTTCTTTTCTGGCTTACCCGGCATCCGCAGCTCCAAGGTGGTCGACGATCCTCTGCCCGGTCTCACCGATGAGGCCAAAGACAAGCTTTCCGAATCATTGATGGGATTTTTCGACCGCACTTTCTCATCCGATTTACTTCCCGGGCCTCTCAAAAATCACCGGGCTATCATCTGCGCGAAAGCCCTTGACCCACTGCATTTTCCCTACGCATTCTGGAAAATCCTCCGCACGGTCATTTCTGAGGATCAACATAGCGGACTGCAAACCACTGAATTTATACGTGTCATGAGAGGTTGGTGCAGTGGTGGAGACCAAGAAACTGAATTACTTGCAGAGGCCATTTTCACCTGTCTTATTGCAGGAGCGCAACGCCGTGACGACTCTTGGCTTATTTCGGCCCCCAATAGACTGGGAATCCCAGAAGCTGACCTCCGACACTACGCCACAGACAGCAACTTGTCACTTACAAGCTTGATTTGCATCACTCGCCACCTATTTAGCCAGCTCGGGAAACTGCCCTGGCCAGGTTTCTGGTTCTCAAATGTTCTAGAGGAAGCTTCGGAAGTCGATGTGCAAGATACGTCACCCGATCTGCAGCACGAGTTCTGTGCACTCTGGAATCAAATCGTTCTCAAAGCACAGAATGACGGCAATCGGCGGATGACGACATGTATCCTCAGCCCGATTCGGAAGGTATACATGGCTCTTCATGAAGGTACCGATGCTGCCCCAACACAATTCTCCGCCTCCACCAATTATTGGGATCCCGTTCTGCGCGACCCAAGCTCGTATCCACGGTGCGACATCGTTAGCCATATCCACGAGACTGCCTCGACAACCTCAGCTCACCCTGTCCTGCATGATAATGATGCGTCGCTTCCGGCTCCCCTTGCCAGCCCTGATGTGCCTTCCTCGTCCATATCCCTACCTCACGTCATCGAAAGCCTCACAGATATACCGCTTGACGACTTCCACTCCTGGACCGCTCATCAGACGAACACAGAAAGCCTCTCATTTCCTGACAACTCACCAGATCCAGTGACTGCTGATACGTTTGTCACCCCTGGTGGGATAATATCCCGCTCTACTTCTGCAACCTCGACATCTACCCCTCTTTCCTCTACCTCCCCACCCGCTGCTGTTACTCTTCAGCACAACGTGGACCCCATGGCACCTTTCGATCCACCAAACCACCCTTCTTCAGCTTCTCATTCAATTCTCGGCAATTCACTTCCTACAGGTTTGTCGTTGTTTCCACACTCGCCCATGACTCAATCTAACCTCTCGCCGTCTTTCCCGGAATCCCATCGCTTGCCAATAGTTGATACTGCTTCCAGCGCTTCAATTGGCAACCCGATGGTTGGTCCACGCAATGAAAATGACGCTCTTGATCCCCCCTCGGTGATTTGCTCAATCCACGCAAACGCTACGGCCACCTTAGATACTTCACCTCAACCCCCGTCACCATCGGTCACTGACATGGACCCAGCCATCGCAGGCCCTTCAACACGTGAACCAAATGCCGAGCGTACGGGAGGAGGTCGTCCACCACATCCTTTCCGTTGTTCGTATGATATTGTTTAACGTCCCCCGATCTCTTCGATGCGCGTGTGTGATATAGGGTATATATTCCCATAGGATTCCCCATATCGCCCTTACTGATAATATTCAATACTTTTCTCGTCTTGTGTACATACTGTCCTATTACGTGATGCGAACACCGTGGCGAAATGTGTAAACTTGGCAGAGTAGAGAGCCGTGAGTGAGGGGTCTTGGCAGGGCTAGTGAGTGTACCAGGAAGTGACGCGTAGGCCCCGGCGCGCACATAGGTATCCGTCTCTATTCCCTCAACTCCGATGGTGTCTGCGTGCACGTGCTGGCAGGCATCCAGGTCGTCCAGCCGCTACTTTGGAATATCTGGATCATGAAGAGCGAGTGAACCTGCGCAACGGGGTCCGTGTTGAGTTTGACGAGAGGGAGAGCCAAGACGACAGTTAGGTCGGACAGGGCTGTAGCAATCGCGTCGAGTACGGTAAGCTGCGTGGCTTGCGATGCGAGAGGACGTGTGCGAGCTTTCAGCGGTAGGCTAAGGTATGTACGGAGAGCGAGGCGCGTAAGCAGGCGAAGGGGGGAGAGAAGTAGAGGACCCACGGCTATCTTGCTTTGGAAGAGACGTCGCAAGACGCTCTGATAAAAGCTTCTCTGAGGGCGTGGTGTTCCACTCGTTCAGCCACCTCTTGACGAGATAACTGCAACATGTGCGGTTTGTCGCTTGTGTCGGCAACACCTGGGAGAGGGTTGTAGGATGAGTGATAGAGAGAACATTGTTGTGGGTGGTGTTGAAGTTCGTCGACGCTTACGTAAACGGTTGATGTGGGCTAGGAGTGCTAGGAGACATCACAGCGAGGCGGAGACGCACGTGGTACTTGAATATTATAGCTCGAACGCAGACCCTGTAGTCGTAGGGATGACGATAGCGTTTCTAGAGAATCAGTCGACTGCACGTTTAATGAATGGGGATAGAAAAAGGTTGAAGGATCCTTCGATCTCTGTTGCAGGACGGTAATAAGATGGCGGGTCAAATGAGACGACTTCCCCTAGACTTGGGCACTCACGGTGATCCCTCGCCTAACCCCTCGACATCAATAGGACAGAAAATACCTCTCTGTTCCTCACACCGTCACCAGATAGGTAGTCAACCGTCCTCGACTACAAGGTCCTGTCGAATCGATTGGGAAAAGGGTGCATATTCGGGTCTGTCTAACGAGGGGTACCCTGTGAGTAGCAGGGTGATCTGTGCATCGTCTTGGATTGTAGAACAGCTGAATATCTACGTACAGTACCCTCTGCGGCGATTGAGATATTGAGATAGATGAGAAACATGGGTTAGGAGACACCAGAATGAGGGTAGAATGGACGCGCAGTACTTGATCGCGGACTCTAGGTCTGGAAATTGGCGGGGTCAGTCACACGCATTTTGGCAAGTTTAATAGGTAAACACAAAAAAGGTTGAAGATCTTTGTTGCAAGTCGGTAGTGAGACGGGACAACCAATTCCGTTGGATGGCACGTGGGAGGAAGACGAATTCGGCTGCAGGAAGTCAGGAGAGCATGGTGTTAATGAGTGCGAGACGATCGCTACCGCGAAGGTCGAACCAAATATACGTGCGGCGGCGCATAACGTCCGACGGTCTGCGCGAGCTTGTCCGCTGACAAACTGGCACGGTTCGCCTTATTCACGATAAGTTTAATGTATGGTTATCGCCAGGGAGAAAAGGAGGGGGAGAGCTCACCATCATGACTCAGCGCTCGATTTGGGTCGCGGCGCAGCGGCTGCCTGCACATACGGTCCTCTGCAATCCGCGGGCAGCGAGAACGAGTAGATGCACGTTGCGCTCGAGTTGAGCGACATACAGACCTCCATTTACCTTATATATTTTTGCGCTGTCGTTGGAGAGCTGGGCGTCGAAGAGAGATGGACTGCAGGGACACGTACCATGTTCCTATGTGGCACCTATGTGTGTACGATGCCAGGCGTGCGCGTCCTCAAGCCCACCACTTAGGAATATCCAGAAGTGTGCAAACAATGGGTGCCCATGCGCAGCAAGGGTCAACATCGAGCTTGAAGCTCGAAGCTCGAAGACCGGAACAAAGTCGAAGATGGTCGGGTTGGACAGAGCCATGGTGATCGCATCAATCATGGTGGGCTGTGTCGCCGCGATGCGAGGTCTCTGCATGGAGAACAAGCATCAGCTGGGGAAGCAGAAAGAGAAGCAGAGACGGTACTGCTGCCCTACTTTGGAAAACGCGTAGACAAGCGGCGCTCTTCTCCAAGGGCATGACTCACATTCCTTTAGACACTTCTTGAGATCGGCGCAGGATACCTGCAGTATGTGAAGCCCGTCATCAGTGCTGGAGAGATCTGGGAGCGTGTTGTAGACCGAGAAGACGGACGGCAGGTTGTCGTGGGAGCCTGCGCATTGAAGATGTTTGTCAAGTAGATGAGCGGTCTCGCGGTCACGTGCAATGTCGGAGTGTTCGACTTGAAAGCAGGAATAGCGTATGTCGTTCATACGTCCATCTCATATGGACACAAGCCGGTAAATTTCATGGAACAGAGGCTCCCCAAGGGCCGAGACTCCCTATTATTCCCATAGCAACCAATGCTTTTCGCTCTCTCTTCAACCCGGTGCCTACGTTCGACTATCGTCGGCGTTCCAGCCTTCTCTCATTCTCGGTGTTCTATTTGTACCCACCGGTGCGTAGCGATTTATCCTCGAAATTACCCTTCTCATGTGAAAACATGTTTCCGATTCTGTTGTCTCTATGGCTTCAATCAATGATCCGCCCTTGTCCTCCTCTCCAAGGTTGGTCCACAGCAGCCATGACAGCTCCCCAACACGATATCGCAGTTCATCCCAAGACAGTGATACCGAAGTCGCCGCTCAAAGGTCCCCAACTATCTCACGTCCTTTTGACCCAACCCTCCGCTATTCACAATCAGCAGTCATTCGACTTTGAAACGATGGAAATTTTCGCCAAGGCGGAGAAGAAACGTCTTGGTTTTCTGAACAGCCCAGACAAGTGTCAGCAGTGCTGCGGACTCACAAGCCTTCGCAGGCGAGTGCAAGCGGTGAGGTGGGGCCAAGTGGTGGCAACAAGATGGATTTCCGGCTTCCGGCACCGCGTAGTATGCGAGAGCACAAACTGAGCCAGAGCAATCCGAGGCTACGACGTCATGGCGGCGGGAAGGTCGCATTGTTCGAAGGGTTAGCTGGCGTCTCACCTGCGTCATCGTCCACCAGGATCGCTCCTCCACGGCCCTGCACGGATGCATCAGATTTATGCCTATCGTTCGTCGTGATAGCCCGTGCTATACATCGCTTTCATCATCGGTGCGGCTCATCGGTTTTGGAATAGCACACATCTACTCTCATGTTCGTTCATGGTTCTATTTTCCGGCCTTTCATAGATCCTAGAGCCGTCACTACACGTTACTCTTGCGGGGTACCACTTCTTCGGACAATTTAGACACCCCATCGCTACCTTCACCCATTCAGGTTCTAGACGACGTGCCCTCTACAGGCCCACAGGCGTCTTTAAACTCTTCGGTGACTGGGTCTGACTGCGCATCTTCACCAGAATCTCCTTCGCCGATGCTGGCCTCCGCTTCTCATGGCCCATCTCGTCCACGGCTATCTTCTGTACCTGATCCGGACGCTGTCGCAGGGCAGTCCGAAGGCTTCATTGCAGAAAGGAACGATGCTCTCGACCCCCCTTCGGCGATTCGCGGGAATATTATGGCTGCCTCGGTTCTTCCACCTTCAAATGGCCAGTATGATATTGTTTAACGTGCTGCTCAGGTGTGCGTGTGCAATAGGGCATATATTCCTGTTGAGTCCTCGTTATCACATTCAATACATGTTCTTATTTTTTGTACATGCTGTTTTATCATGCTGTACAACTACCTTGGTGAAATGTGCGTAAACTCGAGTAGCGTGGGAAATGTGAGGATCTCAATGTTCTTCTTGACCCACTGCGGGCGACAGCGTACCTAGAAGTGACACGGAAGTCTCTCCGGACACCCAGGCAGCCATATCTATCTTCTCAGCATCGACTCGGAGAGCGTCTGCAAAAAACTAGTTGCTTAGGTCTCCTGTTGAGAGCAGAGTCGGTACCAGGAGCCATTCCAAGACTGGGAACAAGGTCGTTGCAGGAGAGTAGTTTGACTTACAGTGACAAGTCGGTGAGTACAAGTAGACATGTACATACTGCTACCCTCGACGTCGAGAATGACAGACCCCTGTGCACGTTTGAGAATAATGTGGACATCCTGCCGTAGGGGTCTCAAATTACTTCGCTATCAGTAGTGACTGTCCCATTACAGTGCTGGGAGAAGGCGACGACTTCGAGCCAGGCGGCCCACCTAAAGAGGCCAAGATCAACAGCACACACTTCTGCGGACCGAATACACCTGTGGATGCTTGGCTTGAACAAGCTAGCACGGACTACCTTTTATTTAGTAACGTCAGTGAAGAAAGAAAGGAAAAAATTCGGTGGGGATGGAGGGAAGACTCACCATAAGTGATCCAGCTGTCCAGCGCTGAGCGCCCTACCCAAGTCGCGGACACGTGCTGTAATTCTGGTGGTATCTGCGTGTGCTCGCTGGCAGGTGGGAAGGTCATCCAGCCTGCCACATGGGAGTATCCAGAGGAGCATGAAGAGCGAGTGCTTGCGCAGCGATGAGCGATCACGTCGAGTCTAAGGAGAGGGCCAAGATGGCCGGAGTCGGACAGGGTAGTCGCAGTCGCGTCGAATACTGCAAGTTGTATCGTCTGCGATGCAGGTTTCCGGTAACGAGGGGAAAGGCGTGCACAGTTCGCACAGAGAGCGAGACGCGTGAGCAGGCGAAGCGGAGAGAGAGGAAAGGAACACACGGCTGCTCTGCTCCAGAAAAGACGTCACAAAACGCTCCCAAAAAGACTTCCTTGAGGGTGTGATCTCACACTCCTCAAGTCACTTCTTGACGTCAACGCGGGAAACCTGCATGCAACCCATCACCTGACTCTTGAACTTTCTTGGGACCTCTCGGTATGATCCGCTGGGAAATAGAAGAATAGAGCTAAGTATACAGAATTGTTAATGGAGACGAGGAGCGTTCGATTGGTCCGATACTGTAGGATCGGATTGAGAGGAAGGCAGCCAGCGGTAAGTGTTACATCAGTGATTCGGTTCGAGTTCAGCGCTAATCGATATTTCGTCCAAACAAAACACCCAATACTGGATTTTATTCGACAATCCCCCTCCAATCTTTACTTGCGGCATGTTGACTCCCTTTTTTACTATGCAGTTCAGAGACTAAAAAGTACACAATATAAGAAATGAAGCCTATTTCGCAACAACAATTTGTAAGGATCTGGCGCTTGCGGTTCGGTCGAGCCTCGTGTCGCGTCACGGTCGCGGCGATAAGTCGTTCTGGCTGTAACACGCTCTACCCTACTTCTTTGTGCTCTCTACAATCGACTCACCTCATAGTCGTCAATGTCACGAGCTCTTCAAGAAGCTACTAATGTACCTGGCGTAGGATTTGATGAAGGTACTGATTTCCTACCTGACTCTATCCTCTCCGTTCTCATCTAGCCCGCCGTCAGCTCACAGGTGACCAGTACCCACAAAATCAAGCATCACACGCCGCATCTAATTTTGTCGATGGCTCCGGGCCTATTTTTTCGATGCACATGGAAATGGCGACGGAAGAGGAGAAGAAGATGGCCGAGAACTGGAAAGCGGATGCCGACGGGATCCTCATATTCGAGTACACGATTTGATCCCTCCGGATTTTTCCAACGCAAGAAATCTCAAGTGAAGTTGCTCGAGCTCATATTTGCTTCCCGTGCTCTGCGTACTTGTGTGTACACTCGTGTCTGCTGGTGCAATCCACCCGGTCAACTGACACTCGAAAGCTGTTCTAAACTCACGGGGCCCTCGCGCCGAGCATTCAGTCAGTGGACCGTTTCACCGATCTTTTCGTTTTTCGTCTTTCGGCGTTCGTGTTCACTTCTTCTCCTCTCCGCCTTCAACACGGAATAGAAGGGCTGGATTGGGGGTAAATTGGTCAATAGGTATACATTGACCTGTTCGTTATCTTTGTACCCTCGCATCGTCGTCCCACATTTTCGTCGTCGCCGTTCAGCACATCGCAGGCCGCTGCACTTCTTCAGGTGGTTAAGGCGATCCGTCGCTACATATCTCTCACCCATATTCTCGACAACATTCCCCTCAGAGGTCCGTGATCATTTTTAGACTCTCGTGACTGCATCTGACCACGCATATTCTTCCGCAGTACATCATTCGTCGCCGCTGGCTCCCACTTCTCCCCGCACATGTCGTCCACGACTATCTCCTGCACCTGATCCGGCCGCTGTTATCGAAGGGGAGGGGAGTGCAGTGGAAAGAGGCGCTATTGGCCCCCCTTCGGCGGTTCGGAAAATATTATGACTTCCACGGATCTTCCACCAATGTCACCGTCACTGTCTTTGGCTACTGACGTAGCCATCGCAGGCCCGTCATCGTGCTCTCTTGGTGCAGAGGATACAGGAGATCCTCAATCATCCTCCGCAACCTTCACATAGTCAGTATGATATCGTCTAACGTATCCCCCGATTCCCTAGATGTGCATGTGCAATATATATTCCTATTAGGTCCTCGACCACTGATGCTTTTCTTCGTCTTATGTATCTTCCTATTACGTTGTACGAATACTATGGCGAAATGTGTAAATCTGCGTAGCTGGGGGAAATGTGAGTGACAAGTCCCAATCCCCCCGACCCACTGCAGACTGATAGGCGGACCCGGAAGTTACACAGAAGGATCTGCGCACACTTAGGTGGCCATGTTTATCTTCCCAGTTCCAATAGTGTCCGCAAAAACTAATTGATTGGATCTCTTGTTGAGAGCAACAATGGCTGGGACCACTCTAACTCGAAGGCGAGGGAACAAGGACATTGCAGGAGGTTGAAGTAACAGGGAACTCGTAGCAAATTACTGAGCGGGTTGATGAATACAAGTAATCATGTACGTGGTGTATGGTTGAGAGAATGTTGCTGCTGTCGACGACAAGAACAACAGGTCCTTGTGCACATTTAGGACCGACGTGTATCCCACCATACGAGTCTCGAACTGCTTCGCTACCAGCACCTCAACTGTTCCGTTACAGCGCCAGGTGAAGGTGATGATGTCGAGAACGCCTGCGAGTGCAGCGAGGCGCTTGAGAGCGGCTTGGTCAACATCACTCACTTCAGCGGACCAAATAGATCTGCGGAGGGTTGTCATTAAACAAGCCGGCGTGAACTGCTTTTTATTTGGTGGCTTCAAGGAAGAAAGAAAGGAAAAGAATTTGGTGGGGGGTGGAAAGAAGACTTACCATCGTCTACCCAGTGCCCTACTCAGGTTGCGGACATGGCAACGCGTACCATACTCTGGTGGGGACACTGTACCCCTGCTGCCAGGAGCCCGTCACTTGGGAATATATGGAGGAGCACGAAAGGCGAGTGCGCGTGCACAGTGAGGACAGCGTTGACTTTAAGGAGAGGGTCGAGAAAATGGTCGGGGTCTGAAAGTGCTGCAGCGATCAGCCGTGTATCGAGTATCGCCTGCAATGTGGGTTTAGCGAGAGGACTTGCGCAGGTCTGCATGGAGAGCGAAGCATGTCAGCAGGTGAGGCAGACAGAGAGGCAAGGGACGCACGACTTCCCGCCTCGGAAGAAAGACGCCACAAAGTGCTCCCAAAAAGGTGCTCTCGTCTGAGGGCGTGATCGCGTGATCTCCCACTCTTCCGGCCAATTCTTGACGGTGTCACGTCGGTGTGGCGCCGACAGGAGACTGGCCACATGTGGAACCCATAGCCTGACTCCCGAGCTTTCTTGAAACATCTCGGTACGATAAGATTAGGGTGTAGGGTTATGTAAATCGGTTTGAATTCAGCACTAATCAATAATCCTCCGCAATTCTTGATAGGACACTCTACTTACAGGCGGGAGAGGTCTTCGCCTTGGATCGATTCTACCACGCAATTCGAAATATTGTATGAAAGCATTAATACGAGGACTGTAGCCCATTTTGCAACGACATGCCTTGCCACAAACCGATGATCCAGGCGCTTGCGGTTCAATCAAACTGGTATTGCCTCATGGGTGCTGCATGCCGGGCTAAGGGCAGTCGCTATGGCCGTTCCACAAGTGTTCTACCCCACCATACCCTACATCCACAACAATTGACACACCACAGTCTTCGCTGTAATGTCCCGAGCTCCTGACGAGGCCAACAACGTCCCCACTGCAGGACTTGGTGAAGGTACCGTTCTCCTATATGACTCTATCCTCACCGTTCTCACCAAAGTTTTCACCTCACTGCCGCTAAAATAGGCGACTATCACTACCCACCTCCGTCGGCACAGAATCAAGCATCGTATGATGTATCTAATTTCGTCGATGGCTCCGGGCCCATATTCTCGATGTACATGGAACTGGCGACGGAAGAGGACAAGAAGATGGCCGAGAACTGGAAAGCGGATGCCGACGGGATCCTCATATTTGTGCGTCTCTGCATTTAATATGGTGCTTCATACTGACCCAAATCTCATAGACCGGTTTATTCTCTGCTGCTGTCGCATCCTTGATATCAGTCTCCATTCAGGATATTCGACCGAACCCACAGGACACCTCAAATTTCTACCTCGCAAATATCTACCAGACCACCATCAACCCCAATATCTCGGCTTCCCCCCCCGCTTCCCCTCCCCCATTCTCTCCACCAAACTACGCAATTTGGGTAAACTCACTTTGGTTCATGAGCCTGGTGATCAGTCTTACCTGTGCCCTGCTCGCGACATTGGTGCAGCAATGGGCACGAAGATATCTCAAGGCCACCCAGACGCGTTACAGTCCAGAAAAGCGAGCACGAATTCGTTCGTTCTTTGCTGAGGGGGTTGAGAAGTTTCACCTCCCGTGGGTGGTCGAAACATTACCTGCTCTACTACACATTTCCCTGTTCCTGTTCTTCGCCGGCCTGGTTGTGTTCCTATCCAACGTTTATATCACAATTTTCAAGTTGGTGCTGTCATGGGTTGGCCTTTGCACGGCTGTGTACGGATGGATCACATTGATGCCAATCTTTCGTCACGATAGCCCGTACTACTCATCACTTTCATCCTTCACGTGGTTCATTGTTTTCGGGATACCAGACGTCATCTATCACATTCGGTTCTGGGTCGTCTTGTCGGTTCGATATCGTCGTCTGGTCGTTGGGAGAATCGGGAGCCCTTTGGGCGACTTGCTGGTGCAGGGCATTCAGAGGACAGCCGAGGAAACTGCTCTGAGGTCCCGACCAGAACTAGACGCCCGTGCCTTCATGTGGACGTTCGACTGTCTGGACGAAGATCACGAACTGGAGCGCTTCTTTTCCGGCTTACCCGGCATCCGCGACTCCAAGGTGGTCGACGATCCTCTGCCCAGTCTCACCGAAGAGGACAAAGGCAAGCTTTCTAGTGCATTGACCGGATTTTTCGACCGAACTTTCTCATCCGATTTACTTCCTGGGCCTGTCAAAAACCGCCGGGCCATGATCTGCGCGAAAGCCCTTGACCCGCTGCAATTTCCCTATGCATTCTGGGAAATCCTCCATGGGGTCATTTCTGGCGATCGACATAAGGGATTGCAAACTGCCGAATTTGTCCGTGTCATGCGAGGTTGGTGCAGTAGTGGAGACCAAGAAATTGCATTACTTGGAGAGGCCATGTTCACCTGGCTTATTGCAGGAGCGCAACGCCTCGACGACTCTTGGCTTATTTCGGCCCCCAATAAACTGGGAATCCCAGAAGCTGACCTCCGACGCTACGCCACAGACTGCGATTTGCCACTTACAAGCTTGATTCGCATCACTCGCCGCCAATTTAGCCACTTCAGGAGACCGACCCTGCAAGATTACTGGCTCTCGGATGTTCTAAGGAATGCTTCGGTAATCGATGTGCAAGATACGTCACGCGATCTGCAGCACGAGTTCTGTGCACTCTGGAATCAAATCGTTCTCCAAGCGCAGAATGACGGCAATTGGGGGATGGCAATATGTATCCTCAGACCGATTCGGCAGGTATACATCGCTCTTCATGAAGGTACCGATGCTGCCCCAACACAATTCTCCGCCTCCACCAGTTATTATGCTGAAGTTCTGTTCGACCCACGCTCGTATCCACGGTGCGACGTTGTTGGCCATATTCACGACTCTTCCTCCACAACCTCGGCTCACTCTGTCCTGCACGATAATTATGCACCGCTCCCTGCTCTTCTTACCAGCCCTGATGTGCTTCCCTTGTCCGCACCCGCCCCACCTCACGTCGTCGAAAGCCTCACGGATATACCGCTTGACGACTTCCACCCCCAGATCACTCATCAGAAGAACACCGAAAGCCTCTCATTTTCTGCAACCGCACCAGATCCAGCGACCGCTGATGCGTTTGTCACCTCTGGTGGAAGAATACCCCACCTAACTTCCGTAACCTCGACATCTACCCCTCTTCGTTCCTCTACCTCACCACCGGCTGCTGTTACCCTCCAGCATAACGCAGACCTCCTGGTGCCTTCTGATCCGTCAAATCACCCTTCAGCTTCTTGTCCAATTCTCGACAATACACTTCCTACAGGTTTGTCGCCGTCTTCACAGTTGCCCATGGCTCGATCTGACCCCTTGCCTTCTTACACAAAATGTCATCGTTTAGAAATAATGCCTACTACCAGTGCTTTGACAGGGCCGGCCTCTGAACCTGATCTGCATGCCGCTATCGAGGAAGATGGCGGCCCGAAGCTTGGCCCACGCAATGAAAACGACGCCCTCGGTTCTCCATCGGCGATTCGCTCAATCCACGCAAACGCTATGGCCACCTTAGATACCCCACCGCAATCCCCGTTACCATCGGCCACTGATATGGACCCAGCTATCACAGGCCCTTCAACACGCGAACCAAATGCCGAGCGTACGGGAGGAGGTCGTCCACCACAGCCTTTCCGCTGCTCATATGATATCGTTTAACGTTTCCCGGTCTCTTTGATACGCGCACACGCTATAGGATATATGTTCTGGATATCTCCTGATCAACATTTTTCCTCGTCTCGCGTATATATTGTCCTATAATATGGTGCTGACCGTGGCCCGTGGCGAAATATGTAAACTTGGTAGAGTAGAGAGTTGTGAGCGACTCGGATGAGTTTCAGCAACCCCCTTAGGTGGGCCAGTGAGCGTATCTGGCAGTGACGCGGAGGCCTCTGCACGCAAACAGGTAGCCGTCTCTATTCCCTCAGCTCCAGTAGTGTCAGCGAATAGTCTCTCCTTGGGACTTTGTTGAGAACGGCGTTGAGAATATTATATTATAGTGTTGATACCATGCGGAGCCGTTTCAAGATGGAGGACCCAGCTGAAATTAAAATGGCCAGTCCCAACCCGTCGCTCGGATCCAATGCTCACGGGATTACCGGATTTCTTCCCATCCCCATCGACAATCCTGTATCAGTCCCTCTCTTCTCAACCTTCAACGCAGAATAGAATGACTGGAAGGGCTATATTGCACGTCCCAGATAAAATACCCATTGAGAGATATACGTTGCTCTGTCGGTGCGTGACTCAGAGCTAGTTTGTCCCCTCGTATTCTCCGTCTCGCCTTTTCCTCCCTCCCATTCTTCTTTCTTAAACGGGTCGGAAGGACATTCATAGCTTGGGGAATCTGACGGAGTGCAGTGAATAAACGTATAGCATAAACTGAGGCCGAGGCGGTAAACTTGGAGAAGCCATCCTTGCTTTCATTGCGCAACTTCGCTAGCCATATTCATGACGACTCTGCCCCCACATCCATTGCTCGTACTGCCGCGCTAGCCCCTGCTTCTCTTACCAGTCCAGATACATCTTCCTCGACCATACCCACCCCACGTCGTGTCGACGAAAACCTCACTGATGTGCTGCCGCTTGACAACTCCCACTCTGCTCTTCAGACTACCAATGAAAAGTGACATTTCTGCCACTTCTCAGGATCTGATACAAGGCGGCACGGATGCCTCCATGAAACCCTCTCCCTCTCCGCCCTGAACCTTCGGCATATACTCCTTCCTCAATGTACTTGACAACTTGCACCGCGCTCATCAGACGACCACCGAAAGCCTCCGCATTCCTATTATATCACCAGATCCAACCGCCGCTAGTGCAATACTGGACGTTGTCATCTCACGTACAACAACCCTCGACCCCACTCCCGGAACTTCGGCCTCCGTCCTTCCTCCTTCCTCTACCCTCCGCCGTCGCCCTCCGGCACAATGCAAACCCCCTGACGCCTTCCGATGCACCAAACCTCCCCTCTTCAGCTCCTTATAATCCAGTTCTTGACAACAAACTCCCCACAGGTCCGCCTCTGTCTTCATACTTATCTATCACATAATCTGACCTCTCGCTTCCAGTCCCAGAACCTTATAGCTCGATAGTAGCTACTACCGCCCCCGGCGCTTCTCCAGTGCCAACCTTCGCACCTGACATGGACGCCGCAGCTAAGGACGACGATGGCTCTCAGCCTGGTTTGCACAAGGAAAAGGATGCCCTTGAAGTGAATCGCGGAATCCACGCAAACAGTACTGATAACCTAGAGCCTCCCCGCCGGTCTCCGCCACTGAGGTCAGTTAATGAGCCGGAAGGAATAGCTATCGCGGGACCTTCACTCCAGGAACCAAATGCTGAGCATACGGGAGATCACCCTTCGCATACTTCACATGGCCGGTATGATATGGTTTGACGCGTCCCATAATCTCTTAGATGTGCGTGTGTGATAGGATATGATTCTTATTAGCCCCTTCTTCATATACATACCGTCCTATTACTCGGTACAAAAATACGGTGGCGAAATACGTGTAAACTCCAACAGAATTGGGAAGCGTGAGTGAGAGAGTGCTGCTGCCGTCGACTTCGAGATCCCAGTATGCATTCGGAATTGACGTAGGTACTTCCGACCACAGGATTCTCAGATTGCTTCGCCACCGACGCCAAGCAGGAACAACAATGTCACATCGAACACCCACGGGCACAGCGGTCCGCCCCGCGAAGCGCTTAACCAAGAGCGCTCATTCTTGCGGACTGAATACGCACGCGATGTCTGCGCAGGCTGCGCGAGCTTGGCCGCTAACAAACCAGCACGGGATCGCTCTTTATTTATGACAGTGTTAATGTGGGTCATTTTACAGGATGAAAGAAACGAACAGGAGTTGGTTAGGGGAGGAGGGAAGGCCATCCGTCGACCTAGCGCTCGACTTGGGTCGCGGAGATGCGTCTGCATGCGCATGTCGCAGAACACGCAGGTCTTCCAGCGTGTAACTAAGGAATATTTGGAGGAGCGCGAAGAGCGATGACCGGATCGGGCTTGAGGGAAACCTCAAGTCGAAGACGATCGGGTCGAGCTTGGCAGGCTGTGTCGCCTGGAACGCGGGGTAAAAATGGCGAATGTGCGAGCTGCATTCGTAGTCTCTGCATGGAGAACGAAATGCGTCAGCAGGTGAAGCGGAGAGAGAGGGAGAGGGCGTACAGCTGCCGCGCTTTGGAAAGATGTCGGCAAGACACTCCAAGGATTCCTTCTCTGGTGGTGCGATCTCGACATCGCTGCGGAAGACCTGCAGCACGAAAGGCTCGTTGCTTGTGCTTGTGAGGTCTAGGAACGCTTTGCTGAGCGGGAGACGGAGGGCAGGTCGTCATGAAAACGTGTTGAAGTTCGCCAAGCTCTTAAGAATGGACGACAAATGTCGAAGAATCCGTCAATCTCTATCGCGAAGACGGTAAAAAAAGCGTCGAGAAACTTTGGCATTCGCTGTGGCCAGTCCGTGATACCCGCAACCTGAAATCGTCTCCACAAATCAACATCAACACTTTCCGGCGAGCGGGCAAGTTTTGACCATACCACAGAACCGGAAATGCAGTCCCCGACTTCGAGGTGGCAGCAACGCACGAGAACTTGATCCATGTCGAAAGTCAGTCATAACATCAAACTTGCTCGATCGCGAGACGGACTCACCCATCACCGCCCCCATCTCTGTCCCTTACCACGGGCTCCCCGAGCCCCTTTGCACTTGTGTGTAGCGATGGCATATCGTTTGAGTGCGCGCAGTGAAAAAGTGCGTAGGATGATGACACTTATGACGCGAACGATGTACGAGTGAGCAGCGGGACCTAGGGCGAGTTGCGCATATGTGGAAAATATGTGTATGTGATACAGTCATGCGGAGCGGGCCAGAGGGCGACATGGGGTAAGAGACGAGCATGTACGGGCTAAATGAACACCATCGGCGTTGAGTTTCTGAAGTGTCAGATAGTAATGACCGACTGGCACGTCCCGTGAACGCTCTGTTCGCCCTGTTCAAGCATAAGTGATAATCGATAAGCTTTCAAATAATGTATGAAAGAGACTGAACCACTCCCAAACGCACCTAAATCCAACCATCGAACGCGCTCCGTGATGTACAAAGTCCACTCAGCGCTCCAACCAACTCGCCCGGCCTCTGCATAGCGTCGCCGATTTCCCGTAAGATGTGGTACCATATCCTCTAGGCAGAAATACTGCATCGCCGCACTAAGGTAGAGCGCCTCGTTGGAGACATTTTTGTCCATTATCTACGCTGTATGACAGGCGATGAGGAAGGAATTCGACGGCGGAAGTCGGGAGCGGAATGACGTCAAGGAGAGTGAGACAATCGTAGCCGTAAGACTTGACCAAGACGTCGATCGGTCTTCTTGGCTCCAACACACTGAGGGACATACCGAGTTCAGTTGATAGGCAGCAGTCCGGTCGCATGCTTTTGTTTCCAGAAAACCGATAGGCCCCGGGTTTAATAGATGGACTTATCCAACGCTGAAGTATCCCTCGATATCTGTTGCAAATGGTAGTGAGACGAGAACGTCAAGGGAGAAAAATTTGATACGGACCACGTACTGTGCCCTCGCCTGGCACCTTGGCACCCTCAAATACGATAAAGCCATCTCTCCACCACGCAACATCTCAACCGTGAGCTTCTGTCGAATCGATTGGTTGGACAGGGTGCGCGTTCCGGTTCCGGTCTCCCTAACAAGATGTGCCCTACGAGCTCGACAATCTGTACTTTTCCCTAAATTAGGCACAAAGCACATCCAAGGACCCACATACCTTGTCTTCGAAAATGCTCTTCGCAAATATTACGACAGTGTCTGCATTCGCTATTTCTTGTAGCGTTTGCGAAGGGGTAAACTGGGCGCGATGGACGCGACACTGAAGAAATGAACATTACTGTAATGAACCCCGACACAACAGGGCCAAACAACATTGCTTCCTTACATGCGCCGAGCGACGCGCAATGCCTATCATAGGTATTCGTCCGATGGGCGGCGTTAAGAGATGTTTGTCGTGCTCACGTTCCCTGGGTTCTAGGTAGAGTATTGTTATATCTGTTAGTCCGTGTTCAAATCAGGAGAGGGCCCAATTACTGCCCGGAGAGGGAAGGGAATGGTGCAGGTTCGGGGGACTCCGACAATTCTTCTCGACAACCCATAGAGGGGTCGTCGCGTCGGGTTGACCCTTTGTATCTGCCACGCAACGCATAATGAGCGCACAATATGAGAATCGGGGCTACGGTACTATATGCTACGACAAACTGTTGGCTTGGAGTACGGCGCGCAGAGGCGCTGAGGATGGAGCGCTTGTCGTCCGATTCGGCCCCTATTGATCATTATCGCCCCGTGGCGCTTTACAACTCGACTGAAGGCCACCGATAACACTCTGCACCTTACCGATTGTACGCTTCATAATCGATTCACGTCTTACTTTCAATACCGCAAGCTCGTCCCGAGGATGTCAGTGCAACCGAAACAGGCATAAACCCCGGCGCAGGTACTTTGCTCTTGCTCGGCTCTACCCCACCGTGCTCACCCGTCTCACCCACAAAGGTAGCGATCAGCGTCCACCACAATCAGCACCGACTCAAGCACCCCCGGGAGTGTCTAACTTTGTCGATGGGTCCGAGCCTATTTTCTCAATGTACGTGGAAATGGCTTCGGAAGAAGACAAGAAGATGGCCGAAGGGTGGAAAGCGGATGCTGACGGGATTCTCATCTTTGTGCGTTATTGTCTGGCATCTGCCATGTACCGCTTCACAGACTTATCTCCCTTAGACTGGTTTATTCTCTGCTGCTGTCGCGTCCTTGATCTCGGTGTCGATTCAAGACATTCGGCCGAACTCTCAGGACACCTCCAATTTCTACCTTGCGAATATCTATCAGACTGTCTCCGATCCAAATCGATCTAACATTTCGACTTCTCTCCCTTCTTCTCCGCCCTCGTTCTCCCCACCTACCTATGCAGTTTGGGTGAACTCGCTTTGGTTCTTGAGCTTGGTCATCAGTCTCACCTGTGCTCTCCTCGCAACACTGCTACAGCAGTGGGCACGAAGGTACCTCAAGGTCACCCAGCCACGCTACAGTCCACACAAGCGAGCGCGGATTCGTGCGTTCTTTGCTGAAGGCGTCGACAAGTTTCTTCTTTCGCAAGCAGTCGAAGTATTGCCCACGCTTCTCCACATTTCCCTGTTCCTATTCTTTGCCGGCCTTCTTGTGTTCCTTTGGAACGTTTATCTCACGGTTTTCAGGGTGGTTTTGTCATTGGTCAGCATCTGTACGGCCGTCTACGGATGTATCACGATCATGCCGCTTTTGTTCCGCGACACCCCGTACTATACCCCGCTTACCTCGTTCGTGTGGCCCATAATTATCGGAATACTGGACGCCATCTTTCAGGTCCTTCCATACATCATTTGGTCCAATCGCGTCGGCAGCTTGAGGACAAGCTTTCACAAGATGCGCTTGCAAGGCCTGCAGAAGACAGCTGAGGAGACTGCTCCGAATTCTCCATCTGCGGTCGACACTCGCGCATTTCTGTGGACGTTTGACATTTCGGACGAAGACCACGAACTGGAGCGCTTCTTTTCGGGCTTACCCGGCTTCCGGAGCTCCAGCGTAGTCGACGATCCTCTCCTCGGTCTCCCTGAAGAGCGAAAAGTGGAGCTTTCGACGGCATTGATTGGGCTGCTCGACCGCACGTTCTCATCTACATTACTTTCTGACTCAGCCAAAAGCCATCGAGCCATCATATGCGCGAAGGCTATCGATCCAACACACACACCCATGGCGTTCGTAATCCTTGACAAAATTTTGTCCAACTGCCAAAATAGTCAACTGCTGATCGCTGAAATTACGCAGATTGTAAGAGGCTGGGGAGGTTACAGGGGTGAAGATACGAACATGGTTGTACGAGCCGCTGTTTGCAGTATTACCGCAAGGATACAACAACGCGACGACTCTTGGTTTTCTCTCGCTTCCAATGAACTAGGCGTCTCGGAATCCGTCCTACGAAACTATGTCTCGCAGGGGGACAGCCTGTCACTCGCCATCCTGATTCATATCACTCGCCAACAATTTAAACATCTCCGGACACAATTTTGGCCGTGGGACGAGTTCTCGAACGTTCTACAAGCGGCTCCTAAATTCAATGTACAAGATACGTTACCTGAACTGCAGCATGAGTTTTGTAAACTTTGGAATCAAATTGTCCTCAATTCTCAGAACGATCGGTGGATGGTGTCCCATACCCTGCGACCAATTCGTAACATCTACATTACCCTGCATCGAGATACAAATTCTGCCCCAACACAATTCTCCGCCGCCACCGGTGATCAGGATGATGTCTTGCAGCGACCGTCCTCGTATCCATCGTGCAGAGTCAATGGCCATATTCACGACTCTGCCTCCACAATTCTTGCTCGCACTGTCCTACGTGATGACGCTGCGCAGGCTCCCACTTCCCTTGCCGGTCCCGATGTGCCTTCCTCGCCCATACCCGCACCACCTCATGTCGACGAAACCGCGCATCAGATGGCTCTCCACATTCCTGCTGCTTCCCCGGATCCGGTCATCGCTCGTGTGGTACAAGGCGGTCTTGACCGCTCCACGACAACGATCAACTTCCCCACCGTGGAGCCTTCGGCATCCGCACCTCCTCCCACCTCAATGGCCCCAACCTTCCCTGGTGGCTTTGTCGTTCCGCACATCGCCGACCGCCACACGTCTTTGGAAGTTCTAAATGTTCCATCGCTGCCTTCTCCCGCTCCGGTTCTCGACAATATGCTCCCGACAGGTCTGCAGGCGTCTTTAGACCCTCCCGTGACCGGATCTGACCGTGCATCTTCTTCGCCAGAAGCTCATCGGTCGCTGCTTGCACCCACTTCTCCCGGCCCATCTCATCCGCGCCCGTCTTCTGCATCTGATCCAGGTGTTGTTAATGAGGGAGAGGGTAGCGCGAAAGTCGCATTGCATAATGAGAGGGACCCTCCTGCGATTCTGGAAAATGTTATGACCACCACAGACCTTCTTCCACAGTTTCCGTCGCCGTCAGTTACTGACGCAGCCACCGCAGGCCCTTCATGGCGCCCTCTCGGGATCGATCATACAGGACACCACCCTCCGCGCCCTTCGCATGATCAGTATGATATCGTTTGAAGTATGATAGAACATGTATTCTCGTTGTCCCCTCGATGCACGGTACCCTGATGTACATAACTTCATACTTATGAGCTCCGGAAAAATATGTGTACCCACAGAGACGCTACTACTGCCATTGAGACCCGGATGGGTGCTATTAAGTGAATTCCCATGGTGCTCAGGGGAGAGAGCAATTAGACATGCAGTGCAAGGTCGCGCTCGCACCTGGCATTTGGCTAAGTTTGCGACGCATCCCGGACCGAGGCAGCCGATATACGATTCTCCGCCTCCACTGACAATGGGAACAGCATTCACGGTGGCGGTGATAAGTCGTTCTGGCTGTAATAGGTTCTACCCTACTTCATTGTGCTCTCTACAGTCGACTTACCTCGTTGTCTTCAATGTCCCGAGCTCCTCACGAGGTCACTAACATACCTGGCGCAGGGTTTGGTGAAGGTACCGATTTCCTACATGACTCTATCCTCCCCGTGTTCATCTAACCCGCCGTCAACTCAGGTGACCAGTACCCTCAATTGAGACAAAATCAAGCATCTCATTCCGCATCTAATTTCATCGACGGCTCTGGGCCTATTTTTTCGATGTACATGGAAATGGCGACGGAAGAGGACAAGAAGATGGCCGAGAACTGGAAAGCGGATGCCGACGGGATCCTCATATTCGTGTGTCTATCTTTTGCTTCACACCGAGTCAATATGCTCAATGGTCATAGACTGGTTTATTCTCTGCTGCTGTTGCGTCGTTGATCTCAGTATCCATTCAGGACATCCGACCGAACCCACAAGATACTTCCAACTTCTACCTCGCGAATATCTACCTGACTATCGCCAATCCAAGTGGGTCCAACATTCCAAGTTCCCTCCCTGCCTCTCCACCCCCATTCTCTCCACCAAACTACGTAGTTTGGGTAAACTCACTCTGGTTCATGAGCTTGGTGATCAGTCTTACCTGTGCCCTACTCGCGACGTTGCTGCAGCAATGGGCACGAAGATATCTCAAGGTCACTCAGACACGTTACAGTCCAGAAAAGCGAGCACGGATCCGTGCGTTCTTTGCCGAAGGTGTTGACAAGTTTCTCCTCACATGGGTGGTCGAAACATTACCTGCGCTTCTCCACATCTCCCTGTTCCTGTTCTTCGCCGGCCTGGTTGTATTCTTATGCAACGTTTACACCACGATTTTCAAGTTGGTGTTGTCGTGGGTTGGGATATGCGTGGCTCTGTACGGATGCATCACATTAATGCCGATCTTTTGTCTTGATAGCCCGTACTATACATCGCTTTCATCATCGGTATGGCTCATTGCTATTGGGATACGATATGTCTTCTTTCATATTCGTTGGTGGTGCTATAGTTGGTGGTGCTATTTGTCGGATGGAATTGTTCGTCGTTATCGTCTTCACTACGCATTTCAGGTGAACAGGAACCGCTATCACAGGTTACTCTTGCAAGGAATGCAGAAGACAGCCGAGGAAACTGCTCTGAGGTCCCAATCAGAACTCGACGCTCGCGCCTTGATGTGGACATTCGACTGTTTGGACGAAGATCACGAACTGGAGCGCTTCTTTTCGGGTTTACCCGGCATCCGCAGCTCCAAAGTGGCCAACGATCCTCTGCCCAGTCTCACCGAAGAGGCCAAATTCAAGGTTTCCCAAGCATTGATAGGATTCTTTGACCGCACTTTCTCATCCGATTTACTTCCCGGGCCTCTCAAAAATCACCGGGCCATCATCTGTGCGAAAGCCCTTGATCCGCTGCAATTCCCCTATGCGTTCTGGCGTTTCCTCCGAGGGGTCATTTCCTCGGATCAACATAGGGGACTGCAAACCACAGAATTCATCCGTGTCATGCGAGGTTGGCGCGGTGGTGAAGACCGACAAACTGTATTACTTGGAGAGGCCATGTTCACCTGTCTTATTGCAACAGCACAACGTAGCGACGACTCTTGGCTTATTTCCGCCCCCAACAGATTAGGAATCCCAGAAGCTGACCTCCGACGCTACGCCACAGACAGCAACTTGTCACTTACAAGCTTGATTCATATCGCTCGCCACCAATTTAGCCAGTTCGGGAAACAGCCCTGGAGAGATGCCTGGTTATCGGATCTTCTAATGGAAGCTTCGAAATTCAATGTGCAAGATACGTCATCTGATCTGCAGCACGAGTTCTGTGCTCTTTGGAATCAAATTGTTCTCAAAGCGCAGAATGACAGCGATCGGGAGATGGCGACATGGATCCCCAGACCGATTCGGAAGGTATACATCGCTCTTCATGAAGGTACCGATGCTGCCCCAACACAATTCTCCGCCTCTACCGGTGATTGGGATGACGTTCTGTTCGACCCAAGCTCGTATCCACGGTGCGACATCATTAGCCATATTCACGACTCTGCCTCTACAACCTCAGCTCACTCTGTCCTGCACGATAATGATGCGCCGCTCACTGCTCCCCTTACTAGTCCTGATGTGCCTTCCTCGTCCATATCCCTACCTCGTGTCGTCGAAAGCCTCACGGATATACCGCTTGACGACTTCCACCCCCGGATCGCTCATCAGACGAACACCGAAAGCCTCTCATGTCCTGTCACCTCAGCAGATCCAGTGACCGCTGATGTATTTGTCACCCCTGGTGGAATAATACCCCGCCCTACTTCTGCAACCTCGACATCTACCCCTCCTCTTTCCTCTACCTCCCCACCCGCTGCTGTTACTCTTCAGCACAACGTGGACCACGTGGCACCTTTCGATCCACCAAACCACCCTTCTTCAGCTTCTCATCCAATTCTCGACAATACACTTCCTACAGGTTTGTCGTTGTTTCCACACTCGCCCATGACTCAACCTAACCCCTCGCCGTCTTTCCCGGAATCCCATCCCTTGGCAACAGTTGATACAGCTTCCGGCGCTTCAATTGACAACCCGATGGTTGGTCCACGCAATGAAAATGACGCTATTGGTCCCCCCTCGGCGATTCGCTCAATCCTCGCAGACGCTATGGCCGCCTTAGATGCTTCACCTCAACTCCCGTCACCATCTGTCACTGACATGGGCCCAGCCATCGCAGGCCCTTCACCACGTGAACCAAATGCCGAGCGCACAGGAGGAGGTCGTCCACCACAGCCTTTTCGTTGTTCATATGATATTGTTTAACGTCCCCCGATCTCTTCGATGCGCGTGTGCGATATAGGGCACATATTCCCATAGGATTCCCGATATCGCCCTTACTGATGATATTCAATACGTTTCTCATCTTGTGTACATACTGTCCTATTACATGATGCGAATACCGTGGCGAAATGTGTATACTTGATAGAGTAGAGAGCCGTGAGTGAGGAGTCTTGGCAGGGCCAGTGAGTGTACCAGGAAGTGACGCGTAGGCCCCGGCGCGCACATAGGTACCCGTCTCTATTCCCTCAACTCCGATGGTGTCTGCGAATGGTCTTGTTGAGAGGAGCGTGGAGAAATTTAAAGAGTCTATACTATGTAGGGCCGTTCCAAAATGGGGAGGCAAGGGCATTTCAGGCAGTGCACGTTACAGGGAACTCGTGGCTAGTCACCTATCGGGTCAGTGAGTACGAGTTGGTATGGAAAAAACGTGCGGTCAAGCTAAGTCTGCTGCCGCCCGCAAATTCTTGTGCGCATTTGAAACTGACGTGGGAACGCCATCCTGCCGCTAGGAATCTCAGACTGCTTTGCTACCGGCGTCATCACTGTCAAGACTGCTTCGTAACAGCACTAGGCAAAAGCGACAGCGTCAAGCGCTCCTACGGGCCAGGCGGGCCACCGTGCGAGGCTCACCCCTGCAGACCAAATAGCGCGCAACGTCTGTGCGGGCCACGCGAACTCGCAAGTTGACGAGTCCATGCGGATCTCTTTTGTTTGTAATAGCGTCAGTGCGGTCAAGGAAGAGAGCATGGAAGCGAAGAAAAGTCTTTGGGAGCGGAGGCGGAAGAAAGGCTTACTTACCATTGGCAACGTGCGTGCACGTGCTGGAAGGCATCCAGGTAGTCCAGCCGCTACTTTGGAATATCTGGAGCATGAAGAACTTGCGCAACGAGGACCGCGTTGAGTTTGACGAGAGGGAGAGCCAAGACGACAGTTAGGTCGGACAGGGACGTGGCGATCGCGTCGAGTACGGTAAGCTGCGTGGCTTGCGATGCGAGAGGACGTGTGCGAGCTTTCAGCGGTAGACCAAGGTATGTACGGAGAGCGAGGCGCGTCAGCAGGCGAAGGGGGGAGAGAAGTAGAGGACGCACGGCTATCCTGCTTTGGTAGAGACGTCGCAAGACGCTCTTATAAAAGCTTCTCTGAGGGCGTGATCTTCCACTTGTTCAGCCACCTCTTGACGAGAGAACTCCAACATGCGCAGTTTGTCGCTTATGCCGGTAACACCTGGGAGAGTGTCGTAGGACGAGAAATGGAGGAATATTGTCTTGGGTGCGTGTTGAAGTTCGTCAAAGCTTATGTAAATGGTTGAGAGGGCTAGGATTGCTAGGAGACGTCACAGCGAGGCAGAGACGCACGCGTGGTACTTGAATATTATAGCTTGAACGCAAACACTGTAGTCGCAGGTGTGACGATAGAATTTCTAGAGAATCGGTCGACCGCGCTTTTAATAGATGGGGATAAAAAAGATTGAAGGATCTTTCGATCTCTGTTGCAGGACGGTAATAAGACGGCGGGTCAAAGGAGACGACTTCCCCGAGACTTGGGCACTCACAGTGATTCCTCGCTTAACCCCTTGACATCAATAGGACAGAAAAGGCCTCTCGTTTCCTCGCACCGTCACCAGATAGATAGTCGACCATGCTCTACTACAAGGTCCTGTCGAATCTATTGGAAAAAGAGTGCACATTTGGGTCTGCCTAACGAGGGGTACCCTGCGAGTAGCCGGGAGATCTGCGCTTCGTCTTGAATTGTAGAACAGCTGAGTGTCCACGTACAGTACCATCTGCGACAATTGAAATATTGACTCTAAATGAGAAACAAGGGCTAGGGGACACCATAGTGAGGTGGGAATGCGCGCACAGTACTTGATCGTGGACTCTACGGCTGGGGATTGGCGGGGTCAGTCACGCATTTTTGGCAAGTTTAATAGGTAGACGCAAAAAAGGTAAGAATTATTCGACGTTCGCTGCAAGTCGGTAGTGAGACGGGGCAACCAATTTTGTTGGATGGCAGGTGGAGAGGAAGACGAATTCGGCTGCAGGAAATCAGGAGTGCACGATGTTAATGAGGGCGAGACGATCGCTACCGCGAAGGTCAAACCGAATATACGTGCGGCGGCGCGCAACATCCGACGGTCTGCACGAGCTTGTCCGCTAATAAGCCGGCGCGGATCGCCTTATTCACGATAACCTCAACGTATGGTTATTTCCGGGGAGCAGAGGGGGAGAGCTCACCATCATGACCAAGCGCTCGACTTAGGTTGCGGCGCAACGTACGGTCCTCTGGAATCTGCGGGCAGCGAGATCGAGTAGACGGACGTTGCGCTCCAGCTGAGCAACATCCAGACATCCATTTGGCTTATTTGTCTTTGCGCTGTCTTTGGGGGGCTGGGCGACGAAGAGAGATGGACTGCAGGGACACGTACCATGTTCCTACGTGGCGCCTATGTGTGTACGATGCTAGGCGTGCGCGTCCTCAAGCCCACTACTTAGGAATGCCCAGAGGTGTGCAAACAATGGGTGTCCATGCGCAGTGAGGGTCAACATCGAGCTTGAAGCTCGAAGCTCGAAGACCGGAACAAAGTCGAAGATGGTCGGGTTGGACAGAGCCATGGTGATCGCATCAATCATGGTGGGCTGTGTCGCCGCGATGCGAGGTCTCTGCATGGAGAACAAGCAATCAGCTGGGGAAGCAGAAAGAGAAGCAGAGACGGTACTGTTGCCCAAAACGTGTAGACAAGCCGCGCTCTTCTCCGAGGGCATGAACAATTCCTTTAGATACTTCTCGACATTGGTGCAGGAACCTGCAGTGTTTGAAGCCCATCGTTTGTGCTGGAGAGATCTGGGAGCCCGTTGTAGACCGAGAAGACGGACGGCGGGTTGTCGTTGGAGCGTATTGAAGACGTTTGTCAAGTAGATGAGTGGTCTCGAGGTCACGTGCACTGTCGGAATGTTCGGAATAGCGTATGTATGTCGTTCATACGTTCAACTTTTATAGACACAACTCGGTAAATCTCGTGGAACAGAAACTCGCCAAGGGCCAAGACTCCCTATTATTCTCATAAGAATCAACGCTTTTCCTCCTCTTTCTCAATCCGGCCCCCACATTTGACTGTCGTCGGCGTTCTAACCCGACATGGCTTCGATGTCCCCAGCTCCTCACGAAGATATCGATATAATGAAGGCAGGTATAGGCCCAGCAACAGGTACCTTACTTCCACTTGGCTCAATACCCGTTACTGACGTTCTCACAGGCGACTACCAGTACCCACCCCAGTCGGCGCAGAATCAAGCAACACAGGGCGTATCGAACTTTGTCGACGGCTCTGGGCCTATTTTCTCAATGTACTTAGAGATGGCCTCTGAAGTGGACAAGAAAATGGCTGAAGGATGGAAAGCGGACGCCGATGGTATTCTGATATTTGTGCGTCTCCATCATCTTATGCCGTGCTTGACACCAACTGAATGATCACAGACCGGTTTATTCTCTGCTGCCGTTGCATCTCTGATCTCGGTGTCCATTCAGGATATTCGGCCGAACCCACAGGATACCTCCAACTTTTACCTCGCGAACATCTATCAGACCGTTTCCGACCCGAGTCAACCCAATATTTCCCTTCCTTCTTCCCCACCCCCGTTCTCCCCACCAACGTATGCTGTCTGGGTCAATTCGCTTTGGTTCTTGAGCCTGGTAATCAGCATTTCTTGTGCTCTGCTCGCGACGTTGCTACAACAATGGGCACGAAAATACCTCAAAGCCAATCAGCTACGTTACAGTCCCGACAAGCGAGCAAGGATCCGCACGTTCCTTTCTGAAGGCGTCGACAAGCTTCTCCTTCCTTGGGCAGTTGAAGCATTGCCGACACTTCTCCACGCTTCCCTGTTCCTTTTCTTTGCCGGTCTGGTTGTGTTCCTATGGAACGTCAATCTGACTGTTTTCAAGTTGTCGCTGTCATGGGTCGGCGTTTGCACGGCCCTGTACGGATGCATCACGATCATTCCCATCATTCGTCATGACAGCCCATACTACACCCCACTCTCATTGCCGGTGTGGAAGATTGTTAATGGGATATCATTTCTCATATTCCGGGCTCTTCGGAAGCTCACTTATTTGGGTTACTTTAGTGATGAGGCCTTCTCTCGCTTTGAGGACTTGGAGACACGCTCTCGCCAACTACTTGTGCAGGGCATGCAGAAGGCGGCCGAGATCGCCGCTCTGAATGCACCATCGGAGATCGATACTCACGCATTTCTGTGGACGTTGGACAGTTTGGACGAAGATCACGAACTGGAGCGCTTCTTTTCTGGCTTACCCGGCATCCGCGGCTCCAAGGTGGTCGACGATCCTCTGCTCAGTCTCGCCGAAGAGGACAAAGACAAGCTTTCTGATGCATTAATAGGATTCTTTCGCCGCACTTTCTCATCCGATTTGCTTCCCGAGCCTGTCAAAAACCGCCGGGCCATGATCTGCGCGAAAGCCCTTGATCCACTCCAATTTCCCTATTCATTCTGGGAAATCCTCCGCATAGTCATTTCCTCGGATCAACTTAGGGGACTGCAAACCACTGAATTCATCCGTGTCATGCGAGGTTGGTGCAGTAGTGGAGATCAACAAGTTGCATTACTTGGAGAGGCCATGTTCACCTGTGTTATTGCACGAGCGCAACGCCGCGACGACTCTTGGCTTATTTCGGCCCCCAATAAACTGGGAATCCCAGAAGCTGACTGTTATGGTACGGACTTGATGACTCATTACGCACGACTCATGACCGGTTATGACTACGGTCCGGTATTAGCATTAGTCATGGACTCTTACATCGTATCAGTCAGCATAGTAGTTCGCATGTGATTGTGACTCATGTATGACTCATTCCTAGGATAGCGGTACTAGGGTTCGAGCTAGTTACGCTATTGGTTACCTACCATTCCAGCGGCGCTTCAAAGCCTGCGCGTATCTGTATAAGTAGTCAACTCGGAAGACCAAGAGTCCCCATCTTGGTCTTCTTCATTCCACCACTTGACTCGTCTCTTGCCTGCCTTAGTCTCGGACTAAGTGTGCCTCTACTTGTATCCACCAAGGGATACCCTTCTTCATCATATTGCTGCAGTGTGCGCCAGTAGGGCCCCTGTTCAGCTTGTGTTGGGTTGACACGTGGTCCCCATTCACTTATCATCGCTAAGTCGACTACGCCTATTCCGAGTCCAAGTTGGACTAACGCCCGTGGAGTGTAACATTAAGACCAAGATCCTCAATCGTGGCGTACTCGACCAGAGACCAGTGGACGTCCTTCCGTCCCTATCATATTGAACGACGAGGAGATCGCAACGTACCAACAAGATTCTTAGGAGCAGCGCAGTGGAGAGAAAGAGGAGAAGATACCGGATATTTCGTAGAGTTCAACGGTCCTAACCGCTTCCGACCTGTTGAGTTTAACTTCGAACATCTCTGTTGGGTCGAGATTACTTGGAACCCTATAGATCATCGCTGGGACATTGTATGACCAGCAGGAAGAAACTACAACTGCGACATCGACGCACGAGAGCTTAATAGCCGCGCAGATTACGGTCCTATTGACGGACAAGCACAAGAAAACACTGATGAAGGAATCAGTGGAGAAGAAGCCTCTGATAGTCAACAGTCACCAAGCCGAGGAACAACACCAGCAGAAGAAGCAAGCCTAGGAGCCATCAGCGACCATATCATACAACAAACTGAGTTGCTAACTATTCATCAACCCGAGCCGGAAGTAATCCACATCCACAGCCCGGCAGTCGCAATGGCAACAGCCACCATTACCCAAGAAGAAGTATACCTCACTAGTGAGGCAAGGGATCAGATCGCCCTCGAAGAACAAAGACGCATCACAGAAGAATCGCGAGCTAACTTAGCTCCCATCAACCCATATACGGGTCATCGAATGACCGACGACGACGTAGCAATCCATCGTGCCATTGGGCCCGACATAGCCGATCCTCCCAGCGGAGGAGGTGGACCCCCTAATGATCTGCCTAGAGGAGGAGGAGGAGGACCCCCACCAAGAGGACCGGGATTCGAAGGATTCCCTGGAGGATTCCCAGGAGGACCACCAGGAGGAGGACCTCCGGGAGGAGGATTACCAGGTGCAGGTCCTATCATTCCCCCTCCAAGTAATAAGCTAGCTGGCGAAGCACCCACAGTATTCGACGGAGAACGCGCCAAAGTCGAAGCATTTCTCACTCAGTGGCATGTCTACTGGGGCATGAACGCAGATGAAGGCATAATGGCCACACCCTATCGACGAGCTCTCCTTTTCCTATTGTACATCAAGGGTGTTAACGTCAGCGAATGGGTATTAGCGATGCTTACCTGGCTCGACGGCCAGATACAAGCTGGTATACCCCGTACTAGTGAAGGACTATGGAACGAAATCACGCGCAGCTTTATGCAGCGCTTCCGCAACACGATGGAACAAGAACAAGCTCAATACAAGCTTAAGAAAGGAGTCAAAATGATTGGGGGCAATCTAGATGAGTATTGCACCCAATTCGAACAACTGATACGCCGCGCTCAGTATTGACTCGACGATCCGCAGACGCTAGATTTATTCGCAAGCGGACTACCAAAAGACCTATATGAAAAGGTCTATACCCTTGACAATCCCCGTAACTACCGTGAATGGAAAGAAGCGGCTACCACTCGTCAACAGCAATACCTCCACCTTAAAGCGGTGTTGAACAAGGGAGTTCCCCCTGGACAAGGACAAGGAAGGCAATGACAACAAAGACAGTGGCAGGGACCACCAAGAAGTTCATGGCAGCCAAGAAATCTACGAGATCCAAATGCCATGGATACCTTGGCAGACCGAATCCGAGGACGACTTGCAGGAGCTGAAGACATACTCGCCCCTCGCCCCCCGTATCAACCAAGGGGAGGGTTCCTCCAAAGAGGAGGAGGGCGAAATAATCAAAGGCCAGTCACCTGCTATAATTGTGGAAAGGACGGACACATGGCTCGCGATTGTAGACAACCACGAGGGGGCTATCAACCCCAAGCATCAACCAGTCGGTATGTCGACACCGACTATCATCAACAAGAACCAGAGGTCGCTACCAGGGCGGTTCAAGACGTACCCCCTCAACAACGCGCCAGCGACTGGCTTAACGGAGTAGCAGGAGAATCAGACGATGTAAAGGACATTATCCTCCAACAACTGTGGAAGAAGGAGGGTTTTCAGGACGCCTGAACCCATCGGCCTGGGTGAGGGCAGTTAATTGTAACAGTGTAATCATGACTCGCTATCGTTCTATGAGAGTTCCAGTATCGATTCGCACCAGTTACGCAATGGCCGACATACAAGCATTAGTCGACTCCGGGGCAACCCACTGCTTCATGAAACCCTCTTTTGCAAAAAGGATGGGACTTGGGACCAAATTACTCGACATCCCAAAGAAAATATGGAACATCGACAACACAGAAAACAAATCGGGGCGTATCACCCATTATATGGACGTTGACGTCCAAACTAAAGGCATTCATAAGGAGATCCGCTTCCTTATTACAGACATTGGCAATGAAGACATCGTTCTAGGATACCCTTGGCTCACTATCTACGATCCGCATATCAAATGGTTGCAAGCGGCTATTCACGAGGATATGCTCCCTATCATCATTCGTTCAATCAACCCTCGCATTAAAATAACGCCAGTAGCAGCAACAACTACTGTTCAAGACGACTACGAGGTAGTACACTCTTGTGTCATCACGAATGAACAGCGACAACAATTTGAAGAGGGATGCTGAATCAGGGCCACCGCCACTGATCTCGCCATCGCCGCTCAACAATATGTTACCAAAGCTGAGTTACCTCCTGAATATCGAGAATTCGAACGCCTCTTCAGTGAAGAGGCATCAGACAGGTTTCCGCCCAGCAGGCCCTGGGATCACGCTATCGAGTTTAAACCAGGGACCGCCAACGCGATCGACTGCAAGATATATCCTATGACACAAGAAGAGGACAAGAAACTACGTGAATGGATTGACGAGCAACTCAAAAAGGGATACATACGGCCCTCCAAATCCCCATATGCATCGTCTTTCTTCTTTATCAAAAAGAAGGACGGAAAGTTGCGACCTGTTCAAGACTACTGAAAGATAAATGCCGTCACCATTCGCAATCAATATCCTCTTCCTCTTATCTCTGACCTTATCACCGATCTCAGCAACGCCCACATCTACACCAAACTTGACGTTAGATGGGGGTATAATAACGTACGTATTAAGGAAGGGGATGAAGAGAAGGCGGCATTCAAAACGCGCTACGGATTGTTTGAACCAACGGTGATGTTTTTCGGCCTAACCAACTCCCCAGCAACGTTCCAGACGATGATGAATTTCATCTTCAGGGATATTATCGCAAAACATGAACAACGGGGTACTGTTATCTGTGTCTACATGGACGACATTGGCATTGCCACAGGACTCAAGCACTCACTGCCGGACCATATAGAAGCCGTCAGGGATGTACTCCGCATATCCGCGGAACACGATTTATACTACAAACTCGAAAAGTGTCTCTTCCACTCCTCACGCATGGATTACCTGGGGGTAATCCTTGAAAAGGGGGTGACACGCATGGACCCCGTCAAAATTTCGGGTATCAAGGATTGGCCTATGCCAACTAAAGTTAAGGACGTCCGCTCTTTCCTTGGCTTCTGCAATTTTTACCGACCCTTCATACGAGGATTCGCGACCAAAGCACGACCTCTAAACAAACTCACACGCAAAGACACCGAATGGCATTGGGGAATTGAAGAGGAAAAGGCATTCCAAGACCTCAAGGCCCTCATCACCAGCGAACCCGTCCTCGCACACCCAGATCTCACCCAACAATTCGAGCTGGAAGTCGATGCGTCAGGGTTTGCCACCGGTGCTGTCCTCCTTCAGCGCAAGGAAGATGGCAAGCGACACCCCATAGGCTACTACTCGTCGACCCTTAACGAAGCAGAGTGGAACTACGACATCTACGACCTCGAGCTTCTAGCAATCGTCAAAGCCTTTCGTCACTGGAGACCCCTTCTAGCGGGCTCTCCCCATAAAATCAAGGTGTTCTCTGACCACCTCAATCTACAATACTGGAAATTGCCGCAAAATATTAGCAGACGCGTAGCCAGGGAAGTACTCGAGCTCTCCGAATATGATTTCGAAATTCACCACATCAAGGGGACCTCCAACGGACGCGCTGACGCCTTATCGCGAAGACCAGATTACGATCAAGGAGAGAACGACAACGAAGGAATTACAGTATTACCAGAGAGCGTCTTCGCGCGTGCCACCACATTAGAAGAACCGCGACACCCTCACTGGAGACCCGAGATTCTACCTGTGGAAATGACACCAGAACATCCTATTTACGAACAAGACACAGCTAAGTTGAAACCCTGGGTTGATGCTCACAAGCTAAAAGACATTGAAGGGACATGGTACAAGGACGGACACCGAGTAGTCACCGGCGGCATCCATGACAAGCGTACTATCATTGCCGCTCATCATAACTCTCCTGTCTACAGCCATCCTGGTATCAAACGTACTCTCCAACTTACTGAACAACATTACTGGTGGCCACAAATGAAGAACGACGTCACAGATTATGTCAAAGGCTGTGCAGAATGTCAGTGGCACAAAGTTAACCTCCGACCGATCAGAGCACCCCTACAACATATTTACCCTAAACCAGAAGCCCTGCCATTCGAGACCATAGCAGTGGACTTTATTACCAAACTCCCCGTCTCTCGCGGATACGACTCCATTCTCACGGTGACCGATCATGATTGTACCAAAGCGGCCATCTTCATCCCTTGCAATGAAGAGATAACAGCCGAAGGAACGGCGGCCCTGTACGTGTCTCATGTCTTCCCATGATTCGGACTCCCCTCGCGTGTTATCAGTGATCGAGATCCCCGCTTCGCATCCAAGTTTATGCGGGAGATATGTAAAATCCTTGGCATCAGCCAAAATATCTCAACCGCTTATCACCCCAGAACTGACGGCCAATCAGAGCGAACGAATCAATGGCTGGAGCAATATCTCCGCTTCTGGGTAAATGAGCGACAAGACGACTGGGTCCGCTATCTGCCTATGGCGGAATTCACGCATAACAATTGGCCTAATAAAACCACACGGGAGTCCCCCTTCTTCCTCTTATCTGGGTTCAATCCTCGCGCTGATTGGACCGATAGGCCTTCCCCTATCCCACAAGTGTCGCTGAGATTAGATCAATTTAAGCAAGCGCGACAGCGCGCTTTCTCCTGCATGCTCCAGGCGCAAAAGTCATGGGTCAAACACAAAGACACGCCCAAGTTCAAAGAGGGAGACCTCGTGTGGCTAGAAGGACGCCACTTACGCACCCATCAATTAACCGCAAAACTAGCGGCTAAACGACACGGACCATTTAAAGTCATTCAGGTGATGTCCCCTGTCAACTATCGACTCGAACTTCCCATGCAGTGGAGCATCCATGATGTGTTCCACATAGATCTTCTTACACCTTATCACGAAACACCCACACACGGACCAAACTATCAGCGCCCACCACCTGATTTGGTTGATAACGAAGAAGAATACGAAGTCGAGAAGATTCTGGACTCTCGGCGATTCGGCAGAAGACGTCGGCTCCAATACCTCGTCAAATGGAAGGGCTATCCAGACTCAGACAATCAATAGATAGATAAGGATGACGTATTCACCGATGAAGCCGTTCGGGACTTCAAACATTCCAACCCCGACAGAGAAACGCATATAAGGGTAGCCTCCTGTCGCGATAAGTCCCCATCTCCTATTCACCCCATGTCCTCTACTCGACGCAATGACCAGCTCGCACTCCTCTCTACCCTTGTCAACGACTCCTCCATCACGCTCGTCAACCCCAACTCCACCGACGACGCCGCAACCACTAGAACTACGGGAGGAAGCCGTCCCTCCGTGCAGCATGAGGAAGACAGCCCTATCACTAGTGAAGAATTGCACCAGACACTGCAACGATTCCCTATGCCCGTACAGGGAACTCTCGACGACGATCCAACAACAACTCAACCAGCACCTCCGCCAATGTACGCCCTCACAAACCCCGATACCGGTGAGCCCGAGGTCTTCCTCACGGAAGACGAACTCTTTCGGCTTCAAGCAGCTGTCCCACGCGGTACAGCCCCCCAACACCATGAAGAAGTACGAACAAGAATGGAAGGAGACGGTGGCGCGGTGGCAGCAGGAGCAACTACATATCGCCGCCTGCCGACGAAAGATGATGAAGGAGAGGAAGGAGTACTGGACGAAGATGAGGATGAAGACAAGCTTAGAGACCATTACCCCATCAGGCACGCATTCCTTAACCATGAATTCTACGCTGAAGATCCAGCTGCCACTCCCTTCCTCGTCAACGCAGCAGGGGGGCCTTTACACAGGGGACGAGTCGCCGTGGCACAAGTGGCTCGTTATACACCAATGGGCAAACGAGACCCCGCAACCAGGGCCGTCGTCCCTGAGGGGTTCCGGGTCAATCGAGGACCCGATTACATTCCGTTCCTGATCAAGCTCCCCAACGGACCAACGGTACAAGCATCCCACGTACAGGTTATCCGAGGAGGAGACCCCTTCGTTCTCGGATTAGCTCCGGGGTCAGGTTTCCTATATGGTAAACCTCTTTACGCCACCCCTCATCTGCCAAAGGACAACCGCGCGTTCATCCCACACGAGGAGTATTTCATGCTCCGCAATCGACACCCCACGGACTTGCTACTCATGCGCATTGGGGATGTCACTCTCACTCAAGAACTGCGCCGGTTCCGGCAGTTCGCCTTTGCTGAAGACCAACTGGAGAAGCGGATTCGACAGTTGCAGCTGGAAAGAGAGTTGGTGGTAGCGGACAAAAAGGACAGTCTCTATCATTTGGAGCGTGCTAACATATTGGCAAGGATGGAAGATGAAGCGGAGCGGATGAGGCAAGAATTGATAGTGGACTAGTGAGGTGGGCCTCACTCCTGAAAAGGGGGTGATGTTACAGTACGGACTTGATGACTCATTACGCACGACTCATGACCGGTTATGACTACGGTCCGGTATTAGCATTAGTCATGGACTCTTACATCGTATCAGTCAGCATAGTAGTTCGCATGTGATTGTGACTCATGTATGACTCATTCCTAGGATAGCGGTACTAGGGTTCGAGCTAGTTACGCTATTGGTTACCTACCATTCCAGCGGCGCTTCAAAGCCCACGCATATCTGTATAAGTAGTCAACTCGGAAGACCAAGAGTCCCCATCTTGGTCTTCTTCATTCCACCACTTGACTCGTCTCTTGCCTGCCTTAGTCTCGGACTAAGTGTGCCTCTACTTGTATCCACCAAGGGATACCCTTCTTCATCATATTGCTGCAGCGTGCGCCAGTAGGGCCCCTGTTCAGCTTGTGTTGGGTTGACACGTGGTCCCCATTCACTTATCATCGCTAAGTTGACTACGCCTATTCCGAGTCCAAGTCGGACTAACGCCCGTGGAGTGTAACAATCAGCCTCATACTGACCCCCCCAGCTGCCAACACCAGAAGCAAGGCCGATCCTCCTATCGCAACTCGCCGTGGCGCTCCTAAGCGCCCCATTACCACTGACAACAAGCGCACCGCAAAGCCACCCGCAAGGGCGGGGAAATCCTGAATGGAAGGGCAGAGAATTTGTTCGAGAGACGAGATCACATACGCACACAATAGTTATACATAGTGAAGTGCTACATAGGGTTCTGTACCCCAAGGTGCACGGAAATGGATCTGAAAAAAAAAAAAAAAAATGTTTATACCCTCCAGTATATGGACATAATCTCGGACATATTGGTCTGAAGCATGTCCGAGATTTTTTGGACACCCATACGTGTTTATACCCTCCAGTACACCTATATAATCTCGGACCTATTGGTCCGTAACATGTCCGAGATATCTTGGACACCCATACATGTTAATACCCTCTAATATGTGGACGTAATCTTGGACATATTGGTCCAAAGCATGTCCGAGATATCTTGGACACCCATACATGTTAATACCCTCCAGTATGTGCACATAATCTTGGACATATTGGTCTGGAACATGTCCGAGATATCTCGGACACCCATACATGTTAATACCCTCCAGTATGTGGACGTAATCTCGGACATATTGGTCCGAAGCATGTCCGAGATATCTCGGACACCCATACATGTTTATACCCTCTGGCACACCCATATAATCTTGGATGTGCTCCTCCAGAACATGTGCAATTTCCTTGGACCTGCAGATGTTTATACACCCCACTCCATTATACACATATGGTCTTGGAGTGCTTCCTTCAGTTCCATCTCTCCATTAATGATTTCTAGATATCTGAAAATCCCTGTGCACTCCCATATCTACTCCTTCGGACCACAACTCCGGAGTAAATGTCTCCAAGCTGACATCGGCTGGCCCATGAGTTTTGGAGGAATCTCCTGCGTCAGCCGACATCGGCTGGCCCATGACATATGTAAGACTCTCACCATCAGTTGGCCCATCAGTTATGGAAGTCATGGCAGATCATTATGTGCCATTCTTGCGCGGTGATAGGGCCCTCTTGTGGTCGGAGAGGCGTGTATGGAGTGAGCTGGGTGTTGGGAACCTCAGTCGCATCGTCGTCTTCGAGGAGGGCGCGGGCGTCGTTCGCGAGGGAGTCGAGGAGTACCACTTGTGTGACATGTCGCAGTGGGGAAGTGGGCATGAATGTAGTGGTAGAGCGAAGGAGAAGGGGATGACTTTCCTCTGTCTTTGCGCTACTCGTTTTAACCATTCTCCCATGTGCCCATGCTTCCTGATACAGACGAAGGGCCTCAGGCGCGAAGACGTCATCCTTGTTGACCCACTGGTTCTCCAAGTCCGGATACCCCTTCCACTTAATGAGATACTGGAGGTGTCGCCCTCTTCCGAAATGCCGAGAGTCTAGAATGGCCTCGACCTCGTACTCCTCTTCTCCATCGATCAACTCGGGCGGCGGTCGTGTGAAGTTTTCTCTGTGAATCGGGGTTTGTTTGTACGGCATGAGCAAATCGATGTGAAACACTGGGTGAATGCTCCACTGCGTGGGAAGCTCCAATCGATAATTATAGGGGGACATCACCTGTGTCACCCGAAAGGGGCTGTGGCATCGCGCCGCTAGTTTCGCCATGGGTTGATTGGTTCGCAGGTGTTTACCCTCTAACCATATGAGGTCACCATTTTTGAACTTGGGCGTGTCTTTGTTGCGGACCCATGCTTCTTGTGCCTTTTTCATGAGGCGTTGGGCGTCCTCTCTCGCTTCCTTTAGTTGTGTCAGCCGCTCCGTCACTTGGGGAAGAGGGGATGGCTTATCCGTCCAATCCGCTTGCAGGTCATATCCCATCAGAAGCTGGAACGGTGACTTCTTGGTGTGTTCATGTGGCCAGTTGTTGTGCGCGAATTCGGCGATTGGTAGATAAGTTGTCCAGTTATCTTGCCGCTCATTTACCCAAAAGCGCAAGTATTGCTCCAACCACTGGTTAGTTCGTTCGGACTGTCCGTCAGTGCGCGGGTGATATGCGGTCGATATGTTCTGTTGAATCCCCAGAATGCGGCAGACTTCCCTAGCAAACTTGGACGTGAAGCGGGGATCACAATCACTTATTATCTTGCGCAGTAGTCTGAAGCGCTTGAACACCTGGGCGACGTACAGAGTCGCCGTTTCTTCTGCGGTAATCTCCTCTCGACATGGGATGAACACGGAAGCCTTGCTGCAATTGTGGTCCGTGACGGTCAGTATGCTGTCGTACCCCCTGGATACAGGGAGTTTGGTGATGAAGTCTACCGCCACTGTGTGGAACGGCATGGCTTCCAGTGTTGGCGTAATGGGATGCAGTGCGGCCTGTATAGGCCTCGTGTTTACTTTATTCCGTTGGCACTCTGCGCAGCCTTGCACGTATTCGTATACGTCTCTTCGAAGTCGCGGCCACCAGTAATGTCTTTCCAGAATGCATTGGGTTCTCGCGATCCCCGGATGGCCATGTATTGGCAAGTCGTGATGGTCGTGTATTAGTACACATTGAGTCGATGCAGGTCCTGTGATCACGAACCTGCCGTCCTTATACCATTCTCCTTGTATCTTCTTGAGGTGATGAGGGTCGGCCCACATCTTGATCACCTCTTCGTCTTGTTGGTGGCGCGGTTGCAGTAAATTTGGGTTTGCGATGAAGGTGCGCGCGGTGTTGAGGGTTCGTACAAAAACCTCGGGAGGTAGAACAACGACTTCGCTGTTGTCTCCGATTCCTTGATCGTAGTCCGGTCGCCTTGACAAGGCATCTGCTCTTCTGTTGTTCTTTCCCTTGATGTGATGAATCTCAAAGTCATATTCAGAGAGTTCGAGCACTTCCCTGGCGACTCGTCTACTGATCTTCTGCGGTGATTTCCAGTATTGTAGGTTTAGGTGGTCCGAATAAATCTTAATTTTGTGAGGGGCTCCTGCGAGAAGTGGTCACCAGTTCCGCAAGGCCTTGACTATTGCGAGCAACTCCAGGTCATAGATGTCATAGTTTCTTTCGGCTTCGGAAAGTGTCGCCGAGTAATAACCTATGGGGTGTCGCTTGCTGTCAGATTTCTTTTGTAGTAGGACGGCTCCCACCACGTAGCCTGAAGCATCGACCTCCAATTTGAACGGGTCCTGAAGGACGGGGTGTGCCATCACCGGTTCTTCCATTACGAGACACTTTAGGGTGTTGAATGCCTTATCTTCTTCTTCTGTCCACCGCCATTCTTCGTCCTTTCGTGTCAGTTTAGTGAGTGGTTTGGCGTGAGTTGCGAAACCGCGGATAAAAGGTCTGTAAAAGTTACAGAAGCCGAGGAAGGATCGGACGTCTTTGACCTTCGTCGGCGTCGGCCAGTCCTTAATGCCTTGAACTTTTACAGGGTCCATTCGGGTCACCCCCCTTTCAAGGATTACCCCCAGGTAATCCATCCGCGGTTGATGGAACAGGCACTTCTCGAGCTTGAAGTAGAGGTCATGCTCCTCCGCCATGCGTAACACATCGCAAACAGCGTCTATATGGGCCGGCAAGTCACGATCAAAGTGAGTGGCAATACCGATATCATCCATGTAGACACGTATCGTAGTGCCCAAACGCTCGTGCTTCGCTATCGTATCACGATAGATATGGTTCATCATTGCCTGGAAAGTGGCGGGGGAGTTAGTGAGCCCGAAGAACATGACAGTGGGTTCGAAGAGGCCAAATTTGGTCTTGAATGCTGCTTTCTCTTGATCGCCGTCCCGGATGCGTATGTTGTTATAACCCCAGCAAATGTCGAGTTTTGTGTAGATGTGGGCGTTGCTGAGGTCGAAGATGAGGTCTTGGATTAGCGGAAGCGGATACTGATTGCGAACGGTGTGGGAATTGATGACCCGATAGTCCTGAACAGGGCGTAGCTTCCCGTCTTTCTTTTTGATGAAGAAAAAGAAAGAGGCGTACGGGGAAATGGAAGGGCGTAGATAACCCTGTTTTAACTTTTCGTCGAGAAACTCTTTCAATTCTCCTTCTTCCTTTTGCGTCATGGGATATATTTTGCAATCTATTGCCACCGGCACCGATGGTTTGAAGTTGATTGCATGATCCCACAGCCTTGCTGGGGGAAAGTGATGCGAAGCCTGTTCGTTGAAGAGTTTGCTGAATTTTGCGTAAGCCAATGGCAGCACCGCTGCCGTTTGTTGTTGCTTTGCTGATATGGCCAACTCCATTGAGGTAGTGGCGCGCGCGAAAGTTTCTTCGGTTAATTCTTGTATGATGGCCTCCTTTTCGGCCGTGATCAGGGCTCGAATGGCGGGCACTGTGAGTAGTTCTTCCGTAGTGGCCAGCACTACTGGCTGCATGTCAGGATGTATGGCCGCCACAGCCCAGCTGATAATTGGTTCGAAGGCGCTTAGCCATGGATAGCCTAATACCATATCTTCGCTCCCGAGATCGGTGACCAGGAAGGTCATCTTCTTTATCTGTCCCCGTGTTTTCACCTCTAGGTTAACGTAATGAGTGATTAACCCAGCTTTATTTTCCGTATTGTCGATATTCCATATCTTGTGGGGTGTCTCTAGTTGTTGCACCGGGATTCCTGCCCGTGCTGCCATTCTTGGCCTAATAAAGTTGTCGGTTGCTCCGGAGTCGACCAGTGCGTTTGTTTCAGTCGTTTGGTAATTCGTTCGGACGGTCACTGGAATTCGCAGAGATCGATAGCGCGTTGTCACGATTACAGAATTACATTGTAATGCCCTCACCCAGACTGACAGGTTTAGGCGTCCCGAAAACCCTCTTTTCCCCACAAGTCTTGAAGTATGAGGTCTTTCACCTCATCCGTACTGTTAGCTACTTGCATAAGCCATTCCTTCGCCTGTTCTCCTGCCGTCTTTGTGCTTGCTGCGTTAATTTGGGGTATTGGCGTTGCTGTAACGTCGTCACGACGTTAGCTCGACTTGAGCTCGGTGAAGGCGGTAACAACTCAGCGGATGCCTTGAAGACACGAAGGTCCAAGCGTAGATAATGGTGAACACTCGAAGGTGCACTGCTTCTTGCAAGAGAGAGAGAGAGAGAGAGAGAGAGAGAGAGAGAGAGAGAGAGAGAGAGAGATTGAGAGAGAAACAAGTGACGATTCAAGAAGACCAAGATGGCGTATCTTGGTCTTCACTAGACACTATAAATACAAGTCGAGCAGGCTTAGAAGCGCTGCTATGAGTCACCGTAGTAAAGCGTCCAACGTATCGCAGAAACAACTCAAAACTAATACTACTAGTACTAGTACTAGTATCGAGTCACTCAGGTACCGCTCAGTCAGCTATCGTGCGCAATCGCCTATCGTACACCCGTATCACCGTAAGTAAGTCCGCGACTAATATACCTTACTGCCGTAATCGCAACCGGTACAGTAAGGGTATGAATCGAATCGTAACAGTTGCACTGGGAGCTGGGGACATAGGCCCTGCCAGTGACGGCTCGTATTGTGACACGGGTCCTTGAGGGTACCACATTGTCTCGGTCATCCTGCTATTGGAGGGGGTGTTCGTCGACCACTGTCTCTGCGGTCGCGGATATGGACAGTTTCATGAGAGGTGTCCTGGCGCGTTACAGTTATAGCAAAGGACGTTCCTTAAGTCCCTTCTGGATCCCCCTCTTCCTCGTCCTCTGGCTCCAGGCCCTCCCTGTGGTGGAAATGGAGGAGGAGACCACATGTGGGGTAGTTTGTTGAAATCGATGTCTTCAGAACCCGCAAGTCGTACTTTGGCGCGGTCTGCCGACGTATCCATCGCCCAGGGGTTTGTTTGTGGCAGGTTTTGTGGGAGTGTCCACCCCGCGTTACCACTTTGCTTCTTCGGCTGCGTCGTTGTGTTCTTATATTCGTTTAGTCTGGCCTTGAGGTGTATGTAATTCTTCTGTCTTTTGAGGACGGCCCTTTTCCAGTCATCGAACGTGATTGGATCGTCGAATTGGAATGCGTTTTCGAATAGTTCCTTGGGCAACCCCGACGTGAAGAGGTCGATGGTTTGTGGTTCATTGAGACGATAATGAGCCTTCCATGCCAGCTGTTCAAAGTCATTGACGTACTTGTCAATGTCTTCTCCGGTCATTTTAAAGCCTTTTCGCAATATGGCTTGCGCTTGTTCTCGTTCCAGCGTATTTTCGAATCGCTGGCTGAAACCGTCGGCTACAGCCTCCCATAGATCTCGTGTATAGGGACTGATCCCTCGTTGTATTTGTCTGTTGAGCCAGTTCAGGAAGGACAGGACCCATTCACTGACTGCTCCGCCTTTGATGTAGGACAAGAACAGGAGGCATCTCCTGTAGTCGTTTCGCATAATGGGGGCGTCCAAGTTCATCCCCCAATACACATGCCACTGTGTCAGAAACTGGTCGACTTTGAGTCTGTCGCTGTCAAAAACAGAAGGGGGCTCGCCGGTGAGTTTCTCATTATGATGTCCTCCCCCTCCGGCGTCACCTCCGCCTCCACCTCCTCCCCCACCTCCTCCGCCCCCTCCTGGGGGTCCTACAGGCGGTCCTCGTGGTGGTTCCGTTCTTCTTAAATTGAAAGGGACTCCTCTGTCGGGAGGTGGTGGTGGATCGCTGCTTGGTCCTCCTACTCCCGGAGGCAACTCCATTGCTAGGGGTCTTCCTGATGGTGGGTCTCCTCTGTCAGATCCTATGGCTCTAAATATTGCGGTGTCATCGGCTGTCATTCATGTCCCAGTTTCCGGATTGATGGGCATGAGTATCTCCCTTGCTTCGGCTCGTATCGCGCGCGATTCTTCGAGCGCGACTTCCTCCATCGCTTGTGTCAAGGTTGCCATGATTGCTGGCGATCGAATGTGAATCGGTTCTGGTTCGGTGATGTGTGCAGACTCAGCTCATTCAAGAAGGAGATCTTGTATTGCTCCTCCACTAGTTTCTGTTTGGTTCGGCTCTCGTCCTTCACTGTCTTCCTGGCTTTGTTCTTCTTCTTCGTTGCTAGACACTACTTCTCCCGTTGAATGTTCGCGTAATTGCCCATCAATGGGGCCCCAATCTGCTCGGCTATTGAGTTCTCTTGCGTCGATATCACACCGATATCTGGGTCCAGCTGGTCGTATGATGTCCCACTGGGAATCTATAGGGTTCCACGTAACTTCTACCCAACACAGATGGTCAAAGTTGAACTCAACTGGGCAGAACCTGGTAGGTCCGTTAAATTCCACATAATATCCGGTTTCCTCTTGTCTTTCCCTCCAACTGGTGGCTTGCAGAAAGCACGTGGGAACGTTTCGTTCTCCTCTTCTTGGGAGCGAATAAGGACGGAAGCTCGTCCACTGATCTCTAGTCGTCACAGCCACAATGGTATCTTGGTCTTAATGTAACGTCGTCATGATGTCAGCTCAACTTGAGCTCGGTAGAGGCGATGACAACTTAGCGAATGTCTTGAAGACGTGGAGGTCCAAGTCTTAGATTTGGGTGAACACTCGAAGGTGCACCAACAAGTCAGCGGTCTAGGATGTCACGAGCGAAGTCGGACTTCTTTGAGAGAGAAAGAGAGCAAGAGAGAAAGAGAACGAAACAAGTGACGATTCAAGAAGACCAAGATGGCGTATCTTGGTCTTCACAAGACAGATTAAATACAAGTCGAGCAGGCTTAGAAGCGCTGCTATGAGTCACAGTAAGTAAGCGTCCAACGTATCGCAGAAACATCTCAAAACTAATACTACTAGTACCTGTACTAGTATCGAGTCATTCAGGTACCGCTCAGTCAGCTATCAATCGTAATCGCCTATCGCACTACCGTATCACCGTAGGTAAGTCCACAACTAATCTACCTTACCGCTGTAGTTGCAACCGGTACAGTAAGGGTCCGTGGTCGTACAAGCCGAAACGTGACACCCAGATACGTACCGTGTTCCTCGGTGTCTACATGCGTATGTTGTCTGGCGTGCAGGTCGTCAAGCCTCCCACTTGGGAATAACCATAGGAGTGCAAACAGCGGGTGCGGTGATGCATCGAGGTCGGCGTCGAACTCGAAGAGCAGGACAAAGTCGAAGATGGTCAAGTCTGACAGGGCCACAGTGATTGAGTCAATCAAAGCGGAAATGTTGCCGGCGATGGGAGGTCTTCTGTATCGGAGAGCGGGCATCAGTTGGTGAGGAAGAAAGAGAGGCAGAGACCATACGGGTGTCTTGCTTTAGAAGACGCATTGACAAGGTGCTCCAAGCAGGCGTTCTTCTTTGAGGGCATGAAGTCACATTACTTTAGTCACTTCTTGTCACCGGCGCAGCACATGCAGCTTCTTCGTTTGTACTGGCGAGATATAGGAGCGTGTTGGAGACCCAATGACGGAGGGCAGGTAGTCGTGAGAGTGTATTACAGTGAAGACCCGAGGTCACGAAGTCACATGCGATGTCACAAAGGGCGGTCACTCTGGCCGATCGCCGGACTGTTCTACTAGACTAGGCTACCCCACCACATCATACTCTCTAACAATCGACACACATTACAGTCTTCACTGCAATGTCCCGGGTTCCTCACGAGGCTAGCAACGTACCCAACACAGGATTTAGTGAAGGTACCATTCTCGTTCTCCCACATGACTCTATCCTCGTATTCTCACCAAGGTTCTCACCTCACTGCCGTCAAATAGGTGACCACCGGTACCAACCTCCGTCGGCACAGAATCAAGCATCACATGGTGTATCTAATTTCGTCGATGGTTCCGGGCCTATATTCTCGATGTACATGGAAATGGCGACGGAAGAGGACAAGAAGATGGCCGAGAACTGGAAAGCGGATGCAGACGGCATCCTCATATTTGTGCGTCTCTGTCTTTTAATCTCGTGCTTCGTACTGATCCAAATCTCGTAGACCGGTTTATTTTCTGCTGCTGTCGCATCCTTGATCTCGGTCTCCATTCAGGATATTCAACCGAACCCACAGGACACCTCAAATTTCTACCTCGCAAATATCTACCAGACTACTGTCAACCCCAATATCTCGACTTCCCTCCCCACTTCCCCTCCCCCATTCTCTCCGCCTAACTATGCGGTTTGGGTAAACTCACTTTGGTTCATGAGCTTGGTGATCAGTCTTACCTGTGCTCTGCTCGCGACGTTGGTGCAGCAATGGGCACGAAGATATCTCAAGGTTACTCAGACACGTTACAGTCCACACAAGCGAGCACGGATCCGTGCATTCTTTGCTGAAGGTATCGACAAGTATCTCCTTCCGTCGGTGGTCGAAACACTTCCCGCACTCCTCCACATTTCCCTGTTCCTGTTCTTCGCCGGCCTGGTTGTGTTCCTTCACAACGTCAATATCACAAATTTCAAGCTGGTGTTGTCATGGGTCGGGATTTGTACGGCTGTGTACGGATGCATCACAGTCATGCCAATCATTCGTCATGACAGCCCATACTATACATCACTTTCGTCATCTGTGTGGCTCATTGTTACTGGGATGCCTTATGTCATCTATGGGGTCTTTCGGTGGTTTACTTGGTCCGTGTACTTTCATTATAGGACCACTCACTTTCGGGGCTTGAAGGAAAGTTATCGCAAACTGCTCGTGCAGGGCATGCAGAAAACTGCTGAGGAAACTGCTCTGAAATCTCCATCAGCCATCGACACTCGTGCCTTCATGTGGACGTTCGACTGTCTGGACGAAGATAAAGAACTGGAGCGCTTCTTCTCTGGCTTACCCGGCATTCGCAGCTCAAAGGTGGTCAAAGATCCTCTGCCCAGTCTCACTGGAGATGCCAAAGACAAGCTTTCCAATGCATTGACAGGATTTTTTTACCGCACACTCTCATCCGATTTGCTTCCCGGGTCTGTCAAAAACCACCGGGCCATCAGCTTCGCGAAAGCCCTTGACCCGCTGCAATTTCCTTATGCATTCTGGCATGTCCTCCACAGGGTCATTTCCTCAGATCAACATAGCGGACTCCAAACTACTGAATTTATCCGTGTCATGAGAGGTTGGCGCAGTGGTGGAGACCAACGAACTCAATTACTTGGAGAGGCCATGTTCACCTGTCTTATTGCAGGAGCGCAACGCCGCGACAATTCTTGGCTTATTTCTGCACCCAATAGACTGGGAATCTCAGAAGCTGACCTCAGACGCTACACCACAGACGGCAACCTGTCACTTACAAGCTTAATTTGCATCACTCGCCACCAATTTAGCCAGTTCGGGAAACCGTCCTGGCCAGCTCCTTGGTTCTCGCAAATTTTAGAGAAAGCTTCGGAATTCGATGTGCGAGATACGTCACCCAATCTGCGGCACGAGTTCTGTGCACTCTGGAATCAAATCGTTCTCAACGCGCAAAATGATGGCGATCGGAGGATGGCGACATGGATCCTCAGACCGATTCAGAAGGTATACATCACTCTTCATGAAGGTACCGATGCTGCCCCAACGCAATTTTCCGCCTCCACCGATGATTATGATGACGTTCTGTTCGACCCAAGCTCGTATCCACAGTGCGACTTCGTCAGCCATATTCACGACCCTTCCTCCACAACCGCAGCTCACTCTGTCCTGCACGATAACGATGCGCCGCTCCCTGATCCCCTTACCAGTTCCGATGTGCCTTCCTCGTCCGCACCTGCCCCACCTCAAGTCCTCGAAAGCCTCACGGATATACTGCTTGACAACTGCCACCCCCAGACCGCTCATCAGACGACCACTGAAGTCGTCTCATTTTCTATCACCTCACCAGATCCTGTTGAAGGAGAGTGCGCTCACGCGTGCGACACCTCGGCGTCGGGAGTCGGCCGCATCTCATGTGCGGAAGGAAGTACACCCTGGAGGTGTAACGGTAGAAGAGTTGAGATATGTGGACTCATTCGATTACTTTACGACTTACTTAGTTACAATCAAACGTGTGATCGGGGACAACCCCTGTACTTACGCTGTTGAGAAGTTGCAGTACGTTCGTAGTCTTTTATGCCCGATATGCCCGAACACGTATTCACGTGTATTCACGTTCATTAGCTAGTATTTATTCACGCGTTTTGTGCACTGGCACTCCAGAAACTTACGTTCCTTCTGGTGTGCCAGGCAAGTAGTTCTTACACTCGTTCAATAACAGAAACTTACGTTCCTTCTGGTGTGCCAGACTTAATATCACTCGCTGCGGTTTATTAGATCCAGCGACCGCTGATGCGTTTGTCACCTCTGGTCGAACAATACTCCACCCTACTTCCGCAACCTCGACATCCGCCCCTCTTCTTTCCTCTACCTCACCACCTGCTGCCATCACCCTCCAGCATAACGCAGACCTCATGGCGCCTTCCGATCCAACAAACCACCCTTCTTCAGCTTCTCATATAATTCTCGACAATACACTTTCTACAGGTTTGTCCCCGCCTTCACACTCATCTATGACTCGACCCGACCCCTCGCCGTCTTTCACAGAATGTCATCGCTCGGCAATAGTCCCTACAATGCCCAGCGCTGCGATGGGGCCAGCCTCTGTACCTTATCTGTGTGCTGTTGCCAGGGGCGATGGCAGCGGTCAGCCCGGGTCGTGCAAGGAAGAGGACGCTCTTGATTCCCGTTCAGTAAATCGCGCAATTCGTACGAATATCATGACCCCAGAACTTCCATCACAATCCCCATTACTGCCATCAGATGCTGACTCGGACGTAGCAGTTGCGGCACCTGCTTTGCGAGCTGAGCGTACAGGAGATCATTCACCACATTCTCCACATTTCATGTATGATATCGTTTAATGCGTCCTTCACTGACTTAGATGTGCATGTGTGATTAGGCATATATTTTCTATTGGGTTCTTGATACCACCATTCTGATTCTATTCAATACTTATTTCATCTCATCTATATACCGTCCTCTAAATACTATATGTATACTCGAGTAGAGCGAGGAGTCTCGGCCTTCCCTTCGGGCTAACGAGTGTAGCTAAAAGAGACGTGCGCACCTGCGTAACCATTTCTGTCTCCTCAGCTTCGATAGTGTCTGCTGGCGACTATTGGCTGCTTGGGTTTTCTTGTCGGAAGAACGCTGCTACCATCGAGAATGACAGATGTCCGAGGATGCAGTAAGGAATCGCGTCCAGAGAGTACGTGTCGGACTTATCTATGATCACGTGATCAGTTGCGTCCTGGAGGTTGAGGCACACGGAGGTCAGAAATAGTCAAATGGAAGCTACGGTACCGCACTCTTTCTGCTCGCTGGTTCTCTCCGCTTTTCATGTTCCTGTCTTATTGACCGGTCTTCCTTCGATGCGTGAATACGTTGATGGTCATTGTGACCTCGGCGATGTACTCAAGCGATAGCAAATGGGCGATATTTGCGGACTAGACACGACACAGTGGCAAAATCTAGAAAGGAGTAGAAGTGATGCACGGATTGATCGAGAACAGGATGAAATACGATCGGAAAGGGGAAGAGTGCCCTGCGCGAGGTATGGAAGCAGCTGCGGCTATGCCACCAACAATAGACACATTTCTCCGGTTGCCCCAGAATACAGACCACCTCTTCCAGTGCTTGGGAAGTGGAACGCGCGCCAGCGCTATACTATCCTTCCTGTTGGCTGTAGGTCATCAAAACAGGTGCCAACGCCAACACAGCAACTCACCCGAGCCCATCCCATGCACAAAAGTACCGACCCATGCCCTCCGTCTCCGCCTCGCTCGGAGAAATGATCATCCCACCACCGTCACCATTGCCGCACAGGGCGTGAGTTTCTTCACGAATTCTATTGGCATGTGCGTACAGCACCGGCATGCATGAGGTGACATACGTCGCGGTGAGACGGTTTCCCGGCGCGGGCCGGAGCGCAGTAAGCTGGGAGACTGTGAACGTGTACCGATAAGACGTGTGGTTCCATTATCAGAATAGTGGACGTTGGAGCGCTCCGTGAATAGCGAGGCACGGTACTCTGCGAACACCGGTGCCCGTGGCGGGTGCTTATGAAAGGGGCCGCTCGCAGCTCGTGAGCCCGCAGGCGCAAGTAGTAAGTAGTTGGTGGTGTGGTCGGCACAGATAAAATCTGAAAGCTCGACTCATGCGTGTTGTTTTGAGGCTGACATGGCATCGTGAGAAGAGCATTGGGGGATAATGAGAGTACTCACATGGGAAATCCGGGCACGCAGAAGACTGTTGGCCGCCCCTAGGTGTGGAAAGCATATGAATGACGTGGGACAATGATTCGGGTGCGGCGTGCGGTGAGACGTTTTACGTCGATGCGAGACGAAGGTTGTTGACTTTACTGGATCTGGAAAGACCAGGAAACGTAATGCTGCGTTACCGTTTCGACACCATCCGTTGGTAAAGACTGGACAGACACCAGATGGCCTGTTGATAAGCAGGAGTAACTACGGAGTTGGCATATCCTCCGCTCTCATCGCCAACAGTATTTCCACACTCACCCGAAAGCCTGTAACAATGAATAGCAAAGAGGTGCTGAAAGACCATATGACAATCCTATCCCAAAAAATGTGCTGTCCAGAATGGAGCGGAGGTAGGAGACTCTGAACAGCGGGTCCTGGACTGAAGAAGTCCGTGTATCGATATATGAGTGTTATTTCATAGGCGACTGGCTACCACCTAAGTAGGGTAGAGCGCAGAGGAGGTCGTGGAGAGCGCGGTCAAGTGATGGAAGACGTGTGCGACAATGACGAATACAGAAAGCGCTCGTACATGGGTTAGGGTTACCGTACACCCAAGTCGAGCATCACTCACATCACGTCATTCCTTCGTCTCTCTGTACTCGTGTTCGTCTCTCCTATACTTTCAACACAGAATGTGAGAGTCGGATTATTTTGGAGTTGTTCAGGTGGATTTTATGTATTCTTTTGAAACATATTCGGTCTGGTCCTGTTTGTTCTCGAATGCATGCTGCTCTGTGCACCTTTCGCCTTCTGGTCGTCTCCATCGTCGTCATTTGTCTCTGACCTCTTATACTCCCTTCCTCTCCTGGCTATATCCCCCCCCTTTTCCCTCTCCAGAACACATTCTTGTAATCCACATCTGCTCCATACTCTAATTCGATCCCGGCCCCCTGTGATTGACTTGAAGCACCCGCATATTCTTAGGCTCTCGAACTACCGAGCGCACGACTCGACCCCCAGGGTTCTGCCAACGCAAGAAAAAAGAAACTCCAGTCAAGTTGCTCGAGCTCATATTTACTTCCCGTGCTCTGCGTGCTTGTGTGTACGCTCATGTCTGCTAGAGCAATTCATCCGGCCAATTGACACTCGAAAATCGTTTTAAACTCACGGAGCCCAAGCGTCGAACATCCAGTCAGTGGGCCATTTTGCCATTCTTTTCGTTTTTTTGTCTTTCGGCGCTCGTGTTCACTTCCTCTTCACTCCGCCTTCAACATGGAATAGAAGGGTAAATTGGTCAATAGATATACATTGACCTGTTCACTACCTTTGTACCCTCGTATCGTCGTCCCGCATTTTCGTCGTCACTGTTCAGCACATCGCAGGCCGCTACACTTCTTCAGATGGTTTAGACGACCCAACACTAATTTCTCCCGCCCATATTCTCGACAACATTTCCCTCAGAGGTCCGTAGTCATTTTTAGACTTTTGTGACTGCATCTGACAACCTATATTGTTCGCCAAGACATCATTCGTCGCCGCTGGCTCCCGCTTCTGCTTCTCCCCGCACATCTCATCCACGATTGTCTCCTGCACCTGATCCGGCCGCTGGTGTTGAAGGGGAGTGCAGTGTAAAGGCCGCATCGCAAAAGGAAAAGAACGCCCTTCGGCGATTCGGGAAAATATTATGGCCGCGCCGGATTTTCCACCACAATCGCCGTCACCGGCGCCAGTTACTGACGTAGCTATCGCAAGTCCTTCATGCTGCTCTCTTAGTACCAAGAATACAGGAGATTACCGGTCACCAGGCACCCCCCGCACCCTTCGCGTGGCCAGTACGGTATTGTTTGACGCGTTCCCCAATATCCTAGATATGCGTGTGCGATTGGATATGTATTTTTGTTCTCAGAATCACCATACTGATTCTATTCGATACCTTTTCTCATCTGTATATATCGTCTTATTATGCTGTACAAATACCGTGACATGCGTGGGAGAATGAATACGAGTAATGAACGTCGATGAACGTCGACCTTCCCCATGACCCACTACAGGCTTATTCGCGCACCTGGAAGAGATACGGAACCCTCTGTGTGCACCCGGGTAGCCATCTGTCTTCTCACCTTCCGTGGTGTCTGCGAAAACTAGTCGCTTGGGTCTCTCGTCGAGAGCAGCGCCAGGTATCTTGTAGAGTCGATACGATGGGGCCATTCCAAGATGACGAGGAAAAGGAAGGTAGTTTAAGTTGCAGAGCACTCACGACAGTATTTAATAGGTCGGTGAGTACCAATAAAGATGGCGTTGGTTGAGAGAATGCCCCTGCCGTCGTCATCAAGAACAACATATTTTTGGGCACGTTTGAGACCAACGTGGGCATCCCACCACAGGACTGCTTCGCTGTAGGTCCTGGGTGAAGGCGACAACGTTGAGAACACCACCACCCATGTGGCGCTTAGCCAGAGCAATCACTCCTCCATGTACTTGCGCAGCGAGGACTGAGTCGAGTTTGAGGGACAGGTAGAAGCTGAATATGGTCGAGTCGAACAGAGTAGTGGCGATTACTCCGGGTGCGGCAGCTGTGTCGCCGGCGATGCGGGATCTGATGAGCGGACATGTGCCAGCTTGCCAGCTTATATTGGTAGGTCGTATCTCTGCCCTGAGAGCAAGGCGCGTTAAGAGATGAAGCGGGGAGGCAGAGAATTCGTACGACTGTACCCCGCCTTGGAAAAGATGTCGAGAAAGCTCCCTCCTCTGAAAGTGTGATCACCCCAGCCTTCAACCACTTCTCGATGTTGAAATGGAAGACCCGCAGAAAGGGAAACTCGTCATCTGTGCTAGCAAGTAGCGCGCCATCTCTCTCTATGAGTCACAGACCGGGGGACGGAGGGCAGATTGTTGTATGAAGCGGGCCCATGTTGAGGAAGTTCGTCAAGCTTTAGTGGATGAGATCGATAAGAACGAGAGCAGATGACCCTATGGAGGGGGAAACGCACGGTACTTGGTCACAGACTCCATGGTCGGGGAGGGCGGCATCGATCTACTTGAAGACTGGGACAAAGTCGAAAATAGTCAGGGAGGACAGGGCCATGGTGATCGTGTCAACCACAGAAGGCCGGGTCGCCTGCGATGCGTGGCCTCTTCATTGGAGAGCGAAAGTCAGCTGGTGGGGCAAGAAGAGAGGCAGAGACCATACTGCTGCCCCCGTCGACCAAGGCTCTCCTCGCAGGCGCTCTTCTCCGGGGGCGTGAACTCACATTCCTTTAGCTACTTCTCGACACCGGCACAGGAAGCCTGAAGTATGTGTAGCTTCGTCGTTTGTGCTGGCGAGATATAGGGGCACACGGGAGACTGGAAGACGGAAGGTAGGTTGTCGTGAGAGCGAGCTTTACAATAGAGGCCTGGAGTCGCGCTGTCACGTGCGAAGTCACAAAGGGCGCTCCGGTCGTTCCATAAGTGTTCTACTACGCTACCCCGCCGCATCGTACTCTCTGACAATCGACACACATCACAGTCTTCACTGCAATGTCCCGGGCTCCTCACGAGGCCAGCAACATACCCAACACAGGATTTGGTGAAGGTATCATTCCCCCCCCCCATGACTCTATCCTCGCACCAAGGTTCTCGCCTCACTGCCGCCAAAATAGGTGACTACTGGTATCCACCCCCGTCGGCACAAAATCAAGCATCACATGGTGTATCTAATTTCGTCGATGGCTCCGGGCCTATATTCTCAATGTACATGGAAATGGCGACCGAAGAGGACAAGAAGATGGCCGAGAACTGGAAAGCGGATGCAGACGGCATCCTCATATTTGTGCGTCTCTGTCTTTTAATCTCGTGCTTCGTACTGACTCAAATCACATAGACCGGTTTATTCTCTGCTGCTGTCGCATCCTTGATCTCGGTCTCCATTCAGGATATTCGACCGAACCCACAGGACACCTCAAATTTCTACCTCGCAAATATCTACCAGACTACCGTCAACCCCAATATCTCAGCTTCCCTCCCAACTTCCCCTCCCCCATTCTCTCCGCCAAACTATGCAGTTTGGGTGAACTCACTTTGGTTCATGAGCTTGGTGATCAGTCTTACCTGTGCCCTGCTTGCGACGTTGCTGCAGCAATGGGCACGAAGATATCTCAAGGTCACTCAGACACGCTACAGTCCAGAAAAGCGAGCACGAATTCGTGCGTTCTTTGCCGAGGGGGTTGACAAGTATCTCCTCCCATGGGTGGTCGAAACATTACCTGCGCTTCTCCACATTTCCCTGTTCCTGTTCTTCGCTGGTCTGGTTGTATTCTTATGCAACGTTTATATCACGATTTTCAAGTTGGTGTTGGTGTGGGTCGGTGTTTGCACGGTCCTGTACAGTTGCATCACATTAATGCCAATCATTCGTCATGACAGCCCATACTACACATCACTTTCGACCTTCGTCTGGTTCATTGTTATTGGGATACGATATGTCATATTTCGTGTTTATCGGTGGTGCTATCGCATGGTTGGCATTCTACGTCATCGTGGTCATGACCCCTTCAATGCTGTTCATTTTCGGATGGACAGGCACCGCTACCACCAATTACTCTCGAGGGGTATGCAGAGGTCAGCCGAGTTAACTGCGCTGGAACCCCGATCAGATATCGACACTCGCGCCTTGATGTGGACATTTGACTGTTTGGACGAAGATCACGAACTGGAGCGCTTCTTTTCCGGCTTACCTGGCATCCGCAGCTCCAAGGTGGCCAACGATCCTCTTCCAGGTCTCACCGAAGTGGCCAAAAACAACCTTTCTATAAAATTGATGGGATTTTTTGACCGCACTTTCTCATCCGATTTGCTTCCCGAGCCTGTCAAAAACCGCCGGGCCATTATCTGCGCGAAAGCCCTTGACCCGCTGCAATTTCCCTATGCATTCTGGTATATCCTCCGCGGAGTCATTTATAAGGATCAACACAGCGGACTTCAAACGGCCGAATTTGTCCGTGTCATGCAAGGCTGGCGCAGTGGTGGAGACCGACAAACCGAATTACTTGGAGAGGCCCTGTTTACCTGTGTCATTGCAGGAGCGCAACGCCGCGACGACTCTTGGCTTATTTCTGCCCCCGATAAACTGGGAATCCCAGAAACTGACCTCCGACGCTACGCCACAGACTGCGACTTGTCACTTAAAAGCTTGATTCACATCGCCGGCCATCAATTTAGCCAGTTCGGGAAACAGCCCTGGCAAGACTACTGGTTCTCGACAGTTCTAATGGCAGCTTCGGAATTCAACGTGCGAGATACATCACCCGATCTGCAGCACGACTTCTGCGCGCTCTGGAATCAAATCGTCCTCAAAGCGCAGAATGACGACGATCGGAGGATGGTGATACGTATCCTCAGACCAATTCGGAAGGTATACATCGCTCTTCATGAAGGTACCGATGCTGCCCCAACACAATTCTCCGCCTCCACCGATTATTGGGATGACGTTCTGCTTGACCCAAGCTCATATCCACGGTGCGACGTTGTTAGCCATATTCATCACTCTTCCTCCACAACCTCAGCTCACTCTGTCCTGCACGATAATGATGCGCCGCTCCCTGCTCCCCTTACCAGTCCCGATGTGTCTTCCTCGTCCATATCCCCACCTCACGTCTTCGAAAGTCTCACAGATATACCGCTTGACGACTTCCACCCCCAGACCGCTCATCAGACGACCACAGACAGCTTCTCATTTCCTGTCACCTCACCAGATCCAGCGGCCGCTGATGCGTTTGTTACCTCTGGTGGAACAATACCCCACCCTACTTCCGCAACCTTTACATCCGCCCCTCTTCTTCCCGCTACCTACCCACCTGCTGCCATCACCCTCCAGCATAACGCAGACCTCATGGCACCTTCCGATCCACCAAACCACCCTTCTTCAGCTTCTCATCCAATTTTCGACAATACGCTTCCTACAAGTTTGTCATTGTCTTCACACTCGCCCATGACTCAATCTGACCCCTCGCCGTCTTTCCCGGAATCCCATCTCTCGGCAACAGTTGATACCGCACCCAGCGGTTATCCAGGACTGACTTCTGCGCCCGATCTGGGTGCTGCGGCTGAAGGTGGTGGTAGCCCTCAGCCTGGTTTTGGCAAGGAAAAGGACGCCCTTGACGACCCCCCTTCGGTGAATCGCACAATCCACGCCAGCACTATGGCCACCCTAGATTTTCCACCGCAACTGCCATCAGTTACCGACTTAGACGTAGCCATCCCGGGTCCTTCACTTTGGGAACCAATTGCCGAGCGCTCAGGAGATCGTCCTCCGAATCCTTCACGTTGTCAGTACGATGTCGTTTGACCCGTCTCTCGGCCTCTTAGACTTGCGCGTGCGATGGGTATTTTGCTATTGGGCGCTTTCGAGACCCCCCGACACATGAGTCTCAGACTACTTTCCTGCCACCGCCTTGACTGCCTCATTACGGCGCCTGGAAAAAGCGACGATGTATACCGCGTGCACGAGCCATGCTATCGTGCGAGGCGGTTGATCAACAGCGCTTCCTCTTATGGATTGAATATGCGCTCAATGCCCGTGTGAGCTTGACTGTTAACAAGCCAGCACTGATCACTTTCCATTTATGACTGCGCCAATGTGGAGACATTAGTGAGGGAGAAAGAAAAGAAAAGAGTTTGGCCATGGGAGGCAGAGGGAACGTTTACAATCGGTGACCCAGTACTCGACTTTGGGGTCCCGAAGACGTACCATATACCCCAGTGGTGTCTGTGCAGGTGGGCATGCTGCCAAGTGTGCAGGTCATTCAGTCACCCCTTAGGAATAACTGGAGGAGCACGAAGAGCAACGAGGACCGCATTGGCCTGGAGAGCGAGTCAAAGTCGAAAATAGCCAGGTCAGACAGGGTCGTGGCGATTGCATCGAGAGCAAAAAGCCGTGTCGCCTGAGATGCGTGTTCTAGATAATAGTATGTCATATCTCTCTGTGGGGAGCAAAGCAGGTCAGAAAGTGATGCAGAGGAAGAATACGTACTTCCACCCCGCTTTGGAAAAGACACCGACTACGGGCTCTGAGAGAGCGCTCTTCTCGTCCGGCGTGGCCTCTTACCGTTTGGACCACTTCTCGACGTCGGTGGGGACCTGCAGTTCGTACAGCCCACAGATAACAGGAGTGATAAAACGCAGCGGGCTGGCACCGTTGTCAGAAACGACTGTATTAGATAGAACAATAAAAAGTACTTGCCTGGCACCGTTGTCAGAAACGACTGAAGTACCAGGTGCGCGTAAGGCGACTTAAATACATCGTAATGAACGTAGCTACTACACGTGAAATCACCAGTACCGATGATATCTCAACTAAGTAGAGGGGAACGGATTGTCCCTGATCATACTCGTAAAGTAAAGTCCGAACTGTATCTAAGGATCGTGATGCGAGACTACACCTCGCGTTTCACTCATGCCCGACGCCGAGGTAACTCGCGCGTGGACGCACTCTCTCATTTCAACAAGGAGATGATGCGGAGGGGAACTGGCATGGCTATCATCATGGTTCAAAGCAGAGGTGAGTAATGACGTGGCGTTCTCAGCTTTCGTTTTGAACAACTGCGGGTCGATAAGCAAGTGTGAAAAATGCGTCTATGCGCACCTGGGTGGCCATTCTAACTCTCAAGCTATAGCAGGATGGGCCCCTTGTTGAGAGTGGCATCGAGCATCCCAATAGATGTGAAGAAGTCGAATGACATGTAACGCGTAAGGAAAGTGACGCCGGGCCTGTGCCACGAGGACGGCATACGTAAGCGTGCACTTTCAGTCTCAACAACCGACATGGCATCAATGTCCCGAGCTCCTCACGAAGATATCAATATAATGGAGGCAAGTATGGGCCCAGGAACAGGTATCTTACTCCTACTTGGCTCAATACCCATCGCTGACGCTCCCACAGGTGACTACCAGCACTACCCACCCCAGTCAGCGCAGAATCAAGTACCCCAGGGCGTATCGAACTTTGTCGACGGCTCTGGGCCCATTTTCTCAATGTACTTAGAGATGGCCTCGGAAGAAGACAAGAAGATGACTGAAGGATGGAAAGCGGACGCCGATGGGATTCTGATATTTGTGTGTCTCCATCATCTAATGCCGTGCTTGACACCAACTGAATGATCACAGACCGGTTTATTCTCTGCTGCCGTTGCATCTTTGATATCGGTGTCGATTCAGGATATTCGACTGAACCCACAGGACACCTCCAACTTCTACCTTGCAAACATCTATCAGACCGTTTCCAACCCGAATCAACCCAATATTCCCCTTCCTTCTTCCCCACCCCCATTCTCTCCACCAACGTATGCCGTCTGGGTCAATTCACTTTGGTTCTTGAGCCTTGTAATCAGTATTTCTTGTGCTCTGCTCGCGACGTTGCTACAACAGTGGGCACGAAGATACCTCAAAGCTAATCAGCTACGTTACAGTCCCGACAAGCGAGCAAGGATCCGCACGTTCCTTTCTGAAGGTGTTGACAAGCTCCTCCTTCCTTGGGCAGTTGAAGCATTGCCCACACTTCTCCACGCTTCCCTGTTCCTTTTCTTTGCCGGTCTGGTTGTGTTCCTATGGAATGTGAATCTCACGGTTTTCAAGTTGGCGCTGTCATGGGTCGGCGTTTGCACGGCCCTGTACGGATGCATCACGATCATTCCCATCATTCGTCATGACAGCCCATACTACACCCCACTCTCATTGCCGATGTGGAAGATTGTTAATGGGATATCATTTCTCATATTCCGGGCTCTTCGGAAGCTCACTTATTTGAGTTACTTTAGTTCTGAGGCCTGTAGTCGCTTTTGGGACTTGGAGAAACGTTCTCGCCAACTACTTGTGCAGGGCATGCAGAAGGCGGCCGAGAACGCTGCTCTGAATGCACCATCGGAGATTGATACTCGCGCATTTCTGTGGACATTCGACAGTTTGGACGAAGACCACGAACTGGAGCGCTTCTTTTCCGGCTTACCCGGCATCCGCAGCTCCAAGGTGGTCGACGATCCTCTGCCTGATCTCACCGAAGAGGCCAAATACAAACTTTCCGATGCATTGATAGGATTCTTTGACCGCACCTTCTCATCCGATTTGCTTCCCGGGCCTGTCAAAAACCGCCGGGCCATCATCTGCGCGAAAGTCCTCGACCCGCTGCAATTTCCCAATGCATTCTGGGAAATCCTCCGCATAGTCATTTCCTCGGATCAACTTAGGGGACTGCAAACCACCGAATTCATCCGTGTCATGCGAGGTTGGTGCAGTAGTGGAGATCAACAAGTTGCATTACTTGGAGAGGCCATGTTCACCTGTGTTATTGCACGAGCGCAGCGCCGCGACGACTCTTGGCTTATTTCGGCCCCCAATAAACTGGGAATCCCAGAAGCTGACCTTCGACGCTACGCCACAGATTGCAACTTGTCATTTACGAGCTTGATTCACATCATTCACCACCAATTTAGCTGGTTCGGGAAATCGTCCTGGAGAGATGATTTGTTCTCGGATGTTCTAATGGCGGCTTCGGAATTCGATCTGCAAGATACGTCACCCGATCTGCAGCACGAGTTCTGTGCACTCTGGAATCAAATCGTTCTCAAAGCGCAGAGTGACGGCAATTGGCGGATGGCAATATTGATCCTCAGCCCGATTCGGAAGGTATACATCGCTCTTCATGAAGGTACCGATGCTGCCCCAACACAATTCTCCGCCTCTACCCCTGTTTGGGATGGCGTTCTGTGGGACCCAAGCTCATATCCACGTTGCAACGTTGTTAGCCATATTCACGACTCTGCTTCGACAACCTCAGCTCACTCTGTCCTGCACGGTAATGACGCGCCGCTCCCTGCTCTCCTTACCAGTCACGATGTGCCTTCCTCGTCTGTACCTGCCCCACCTCACATTGTCGAAAGCCTCACGGATATACCGCTTGACGACTTTTACCCCCGGACCGCTCATCAGACGAACACAGAAAGCCTCTCATTTCCTGTCACCTCATCAGATCCGGCGACCGCTGATGCGATTATCACCTCTGGTGGAACAGTACCCCACCCCACTTCTGCGACCTCAACATCCGCCCCTCCTCTTTCGTCTACCTCGCCACCCGCTGCCGCTACCCTCCAGCACAACGCAGACCTCATGGTGCCTTCTGATCCATCAAACCACCCTTCAGCTTATCCAATTCTGGACAATACACTTCCGACAGGTTTGTCACTATCTTCACACTTACCCATAGCTCGATCTGACCGCTCGCTTTCTAACACAGAACTTCATCGTCCAGAAATAATCCCTACTACTCCTAGCGCTTCGACAGAGCCAGCCTCTGCACCTGATCTGTGTGCCACTGTCGAGGATGACGGCAGCCCGGAGCTTGGTCCACGCGTGAAAATGACACTTGACCCCCCTTCCGCAATTCACGCAATTCACGCAAACACTCTGGCCACCCCACATCCTCCACAGCACTCCTCGCCAGTCACAGACATGTACCCGACCATTGCGAGCCCATCACCGCGTGAACCAAATGCTGAGCGTACAGGAGATCACCCACCACAGCTCTTGCATTGCCCGTATGATATAGTTTAACACCCCCTGGTCTCTTAGATGCGAATGTACAATATATTCTTGTTGGACTCCCGATATCGTCATTATGGATATTATTCGATACCTTTTACTTTTTCTTGTCTTGTGTATATGCCGTCTCTATTACATGGTACAAATACCGTGGCGAAATGTGTACGCTTAGAAGAATGGCGAGCTTTGAGCGAGGAGTCTCAGCGATCCCCTTGATTGGGCCGATGAGTGTACCTGGCAGAGACGTGGGGGCCTGCGCGCACGTAGCCTATGCTTGCGCAGTGAGGACCGCATCAAGCTTGAAAAGCGCGTTGATGTCGAAGATGGTCGAATAGGACAAAGCGGTGGCTACCATATCACACAAACTAACTGTCACCTGCGACGGGGGGTCTAGCGCGCGGACGTGTGTGAGCTTGTAATAGTATGCCGTATCTCTTCCCGGAGAGTAAGGCGGTGAATCGAAGAGGCAGACGATGGGTATGACTATCCCGCTTTGGAAATGACGTTGACAACGTTCTCCAAGGAAGCCCTCTTCTCTGTAAGCGTAATCATCTGGTCTTTCAGCCACTTCTCGACGTCGCGGCGGGAGGCCCGCTGCACGGACAACTCGCCATTTGAGCTACATAGCGAGGAGCGCGCCATTCTGGCCAATGACTCATAAACAGAAGACGAAGGACAGATTGTTGTAGGAGGTGGAAGTGGGTTGGAGAAGCTCGTAAAGCTTTAGTGGACAAGAAACGAGGGCAAGAGGACGGCATAGCGAGAGGGAAACGCAGGCGCAGCAAGTTACTTGAATATGGACTCTTCGGTCAAGGAGTGATGCATGACGGATCAATGAATGCCTTTTTTTTAAATGGATCGGCCAAGGAGGGAGCGTAGACGTTAGTGTAGACGAATCGTTGAGAAAACTGACACAACAGAGCCAAACAATCTTAATATCTGACTTGCGTCATGAAGCTTGCATGAAGTCACCCGCCAATCGTCGTTCATACAGAGACTAACCCAGGACACAATCCGACTTCCCAGGATAACTCCGCATTCTCTTTCGCCAATATCCACTGGATTCTCGCTTAGGCCATGTCTATTCAGAAAATAAGTGCTGGATATGATGATATCGACCACTAGCGTTGAGTTTTTTGTGCTAGACACCTTGCGTGCACCCCGCAGACCATCTTTTCGCCTGATTCCAAGTGTGAGTGATAAGCGCTAAGCGCTAAGCTCCCAAACAGAGTCCGTAAGGGCTCGACCGCGACCACTTACGACGGCGCCTAGAACTAATCATCGACCCCGTGATATACGAAGTTTTAGGCAACGCTCTAACCCAACTCACTTATTTTTCAGCCTCGCAAAGCACCCGAAGCACCCCTGCCGATTTCTCATAATAGATGACGCTATGTCCTTCACGAGTATGGAAGTGCCTTACGAGGACCCGGCCATCTACGTTCGCCATGGTTTAATACAGAGTCCAGACCACGCTTCGGAATCTGCAATATTGCATCGCAGCAGTGGTCTGGAGTGCCTCGTCAGTGACCCTTCTGTCCGACAATTGCGTCGGCAGGCGGAAAGGAAGGTGAGTTCGGCTGCGAGAAGTCAGGAGTGCACAGTGTTAAAGAGTGCGAGACGATCGCCGCCGCGACGGTCGAACGAGGAGTCGAAGTGAATATATGCGCAGCGGTGCGGAACCTCTGACGATCTGAGCGAGCTTTCCGATTAACAAGCCGGCGCGGAATCCCTTTATTTACAATAACCATTGCCGCACAGGGCGTAAGTTTCTTCACGAATTCTAAGGGCATGTGCGTACGACACCGGCATGCATGAGGTGACATACGTTCTAGTGAGACGGTTTTCCGGCACGGGCCGGAGCGCAGTAAGGTGGGAGACTGTGAACATGTACCGATAAGACATGTGGTTCGATTATCGGAATAGTGGACGTCGGAGCGCTCCGTGAATAGCGAGGCACGGTATTCTGCGAACACCGGTGTCTGTTGCGGGTGCTCATGAAAGGGGCCTCTCGCAGCTCGTGAGCCCGCAGGCGCAAGTAGTAAGTAGTTGATGATGTGGTCGGCACAGATAAAATGAATCTGAAAGCTCGGATCGTGCGTGTGATTTTGATCCTGACACTGGATCGCGAGAAGACCAGTACAGGTAGGGACAATGCGATTACTTACATGGGAAATCCGGGCACACAGAATACTGTTGGTAGCCCCTACTAGGTGTGGAAAACATATGAATGACGCTGGGACAATGATTCGGGCGCGGCGTGCGGTGAGTTGAGGTAAGACGAGGTTTGTTGACTGAAACCCCTTTACCGGACCTTGGAAGACCAAGAAACGCAATGCTGCGTTACCGTTTTGACACCATACACTGGTAAAGACTGGACAGACACCAAATGGGCTGTTGACAAGCAGGAGTAACTACGGAGTTGACATATCCTCCGCTCTCATCGCCAACAGTATTGCCACACTCACCCGCAAGCCCACGATAAGGAATAGTGATGAGGTGCTGAAAGACCATAAGATAGTCCTATCCCAAAAGATGTGCTATCCAGAATGGAGCGGAGGTAGGAGACTCTAAACAGCGGGTCCGGACTGAAGAAGTCCGTGTATCAAAATATGAGCGTTACTTCATAGGCGACTGGCTACCACCTAAGTAGGGTAGAGCGCAGAGGAGGTCGTGGAGAGCGCGGTCAAGTGATGGAAGACGTGTGCGACGATGACGAATACAGAAAGCGGTCGTACATGGGTTACAGTAGGGTTACCGTATGCCCAAGTCGGGGCCTCACTCAAATCGCGTCATTCCTTCGTCTTTCTGTACTCGCGTTCGTCTCTCCTATACTTTCAACACAGAATGTGAGACTCGGATGATTTTGGAGTTTTTCAAGGGGATTTTATGTATTCTTTTGAAACATATTCGGTCTGGTCCCGTTTTTCTGTGTGCACTACTGCCTCGTGCCCTTGTTCTCGAATGCACGCTGCTCTCTGCACCATTCACCTTCTGGTCATCTCCGTCGTCGCCATTGGCTCTGACCTCTTATACCCTCTTCCTCTCCTGGCTATATCCCCCACTTTTCCCTCTCCAGAACACATTCTTGTAATCCACATCTGTCCCATACTCTAATTCGATCCCGGCCCCCTGTGATTGACTTGGAGCACCCACGTATTCTTAGGTTCTCGAACTACCGAGCGCACGACTCGACCCCAGGGTTCCACCAACGCAAGAAAAAAGAAATCTCAGTGAAGTTGCTCGAGCTCATATTTACTTCCCATGCTCTGCGTGCTTGTGTGTACGCTCATGTCTGCTGGAGCAATCCACCCGGCCAATTGACACTCGAAAAAAATGTTCTAAACTTACAGGGCACAGGCGCCGAGCATCCAGCCAGCGGGCCGTTTCACCATTCTCTTCGTTTTTCGTCTTCCAGCGCTCGTGTTCAATTCCTCTCCTCTCCACCTTCAACACGGAATAGAAGGGCTGGGTTGGCGATAACCTGGTCAATAGATATACATTGGCCCATTCATTGTCTTTGTACCCTCGTATCGTCGTCCCGCATTTTCGTCGTCACCGTTCAGCACGTCGCAGGCCGCTGTACTTCTTCGGATGGTTTAGACATCCATCGCCATTTTCTCCCACCCATATTCTCGACAACATTCCCCTCAGAGGTCCTTCGTCATTTTTAGACTCTCGTGACTGCATCCGACCATGCATATTCTTCCCCAGGACATCATTCGTCGCCGCTGGCTCCTGCTTCTCCCCGCACATCTCGTCCACGACTGTCTCCTGCACCTGATCCGGTCACTGTTATCGAAGGGAAGGGCAATGCGGAGGAAGGAGGCGCTATTGGCCCCCCTTCAGTGGTTCGGAAAAATATTATGGCTTCCCGGATCTTCCACCACCGTCGCCGTCACTGTCTTTGGCTACTGACGTAGCCATCCCAGGTCCGTCATGGTGCTTTCTTGGTGCAGAGGATACAGGAGATCAGCAATCATCCTCCGCAACCTTCACATGGTCAGTATGATATCGTCTAACGCATCCTCCGATCCCCTAGATGTGCATGTGCGGTATGTATTATTGTTAGGTCCTTGACATTGCTTCACTGATACTTTTCTTTATCTTCTGTATATATCTTCCTTTTACGTATGGCGAAATGTGTAAATCCGTGCAGCTGAGAGAACTGTGAGTGACAAGTCCCAATCCCCCAGACCCACTGCAGGCTGATAGGCGGACCCGGAAGTGATACAGAAGACTCTGCGTACACTTGGGTGGGGTGGCAGTGTTTATCTTAAGCTCCAATAGTGTCTGCAAAACCTTATCGACTGGATCTCTTTTTGAGAGCAGCGCTGGTTGGGGCCACTCTAACCTGAAGGCGAGGGAACAAGGACGTTGCAGGAAGTTAAAGTAACAGGGCACTCGTAGCAGGTTACTTAGTGGGTTAGTGAGTACATGTAATCATGTACGCGGTGTATGGTTGAGAGGATGTGGCTGCTGTCAACGACAAGAACAACGGGTCCTTGTGCATATCTGGGACCGACGTGTATCCCATCATAGAGGTCTCGAACTACTTCGCTACTGGCACTACGACTGTCCCGTTACAGCGCCAGGTGGAGGCGATGATGTTGAGCACGCCCGCAAGCGCAGCGAGGCGCTTGAGAGCGGCTTGACCAACATTACTCACTTCTACAGACTGAATACATTTGCGAAGGCTTGTCATTGAATAAGCTGGCGTGAGCTGCGTTTTATTTGGTACCGTCAAGGAAGGAAGAAAGGAAAAGAATTTGGTGGGGGATGGGAAGAAGATTTACCATCGACTATCCACCCTACTCAGGTTGCGGACATGGGAACATGTACCATACTCTGGCGGGGACTCTGTGCGCCTTCTACCAGGAGCCCTTCACTTGGGAATATATGAAGGAGCATGGAGGGCGAGTGCGCATGCATAGTGAGGAGAGCGTCAACTTTAAGGAGAGGGTCGAGAAAATGGTCAGGGTCTGACTCGGACAATGCTGCGACAATCCACAGAGTGTCGAGTATCGCCTGCAATGTGGGCTTATCGAGAGGACTTTCGCAGGTCTGCACGGAGAGCGAAGCACGTCAGCAGGTGAGGCAGACAGAGAGGCAAGGGACACATGGCTGCCCGCCTCGGAAAAAAAGAGGCCACAAAGCACTCCCAAAAAAGCGAGGGTATAATCGCGTGATCTCCCACTCTTCCAGCCACTTCTCGACGGCGTCACGTCGCTGCCGCGCCGACAGGAGACCGGCCACGTGTGCAACCCACAGCCTTACTCTCGAGCTTTCTTGGAACCTCTCGGTACGATCCGCTTTGAAATAACAGAGCAAATCCCAGATATACAGAATTGTTGAGAAAAGAATATGTTTTGACCATATGGCGTCAATACCATGCATCGGATTGAGACTAGGGTGGTAGGATTATGTGAATCGGTTTGAATTCAGCGCTAATCGATAATCCTCTGCAATTTCGACGGGATACTCCACTTACAGACGGGAGAGGTCTTCATGTCACGTCGTCTTGCATTGTTTCTACCACGCAATTCCAAATATTTTATGAAAGCACCAATACAAGGATTGAAGCCCATTTTGTAACAACATACCTTGCCACGAACCGATGATCTGGGCGCTTGAGGGTTCGATCAAACTGGTATTTCCTCGTGCTGGTATTGCCTCATGCGTGCTGCATGCCGGGCTAAGGGCAGTCGCTCTGGCCGTTCCACAAGTGTTCTACCCCCACCTTACCCTACAATTGACACACCACAATCTTCACTGTAATGTCCCGAGCTCCTGACGAGGCCAACAACTTGAACGTACCCAACGCAGGACTTGGTGAAGGTACCGTTCTCCCACATGACTCTATCCTTACCGTTCTCACCAAGGTTCTCACCTCACTGCTGCCAAAATAGGCGACCACCAGTATCCACCCCAGTCAACGCAGAATCAAGCATCGCAGGGTGTATCTAACTTCGTCGATGGCTCCGGGCCTATCTTTTCAATGTACCTGGAAATGGCGACAGAAGAAGACAAGAAAATGGCCGAAGGATGGAAAGCGGACGCTGACGGAATTCTCATCTTTGTGCGTCGCCCTCGTCCAGTACCGTGCACTGCTTCACATACTCATGTCCTCTAGACTGGTTTATTCTCTGCTGCCGTTGCGTCTTTGATCTCGGTGTCGATTCAAGATATTCGACCGAACCCACAGGACACCTCCAACTTCTACCTCGCGAACATCTATCAAACTGTTTCCAACCCGAGTCAACCCAATATTCCCCTTCCTTCTTCCCCACCCCCGTTCTCCCCACCAACGTATGCCGTCTGGGTCAATTCGCTTTGGTTCTTGAGCCTTGTAATCAGCATTTCTTGTGCCCTGCTCGCGACGTTGCTACAACAATGGGCACGAAGATACCTCAAAGCCAATCAGCTACGTTACAGTCCCCACAAGCGAGCAAGGATCCGCACGTTCCTTTCTGAAGGCGTTGACAAGCTTCTCCTTCCTTGGGCGGTTGAAGCATTGCCCACACTTCTCCACGCTTCCCTGTTCCTTTTCTTTGCCGGTCTGGTTGTGTTCCTATGGAACGTCAATCTGACTGTTTTCAAGTTGGCGCTATCATGGGTCGGCATTTGCACGGCTCTGTACGGGTGCTTCACAATCATTCCAATCATTCGTCATGACAGCCCATACTACACCCCACTCTCATTGCCGATGTGGAAGATTGTTAATGGGATATCATTTCTCATATTCCGTGCTCTTCTGAAGCTCACGTATTTCAGTTTTGAGGCCTATGATCGCTTTCTGGACTTGGAGATACGTTCTCGCCAACTACTAGTGCAGGGCATGCAGAAGGCGGCCGAGAACGCCGCTCTGAATGCACCATCGGAGATCGATAGTCGGGCATTTCTGTGGACGTTGGACAGTTTGGACGAAGATCACGAACTGGAGCGTTTCTTTTCCGGCCTACCCGGCATCCGCAGCTCCAAGGTGGCCGACGATCCTCTGCCCGATCTCACCGAAGATGCTAAAGACAAGCTTTCCAATGCATTGATAGGATTCTTTGACCGCACCTTCTCATCCGATTTGCTTCCCGAGCCTGTCAAAAACCGCCGGGCCATGATCTGCGCGAAAGCCCTTGATCCACTGCAATTTCCCTATGCATTCTGGAAAATCTTCCGCAGGGTCATTTCCTCGGTTCAACATAGCGGACTGCAAACCACTGAGTTTATCCGTGTCATGCGAGGTTGGCGCAGTGGTGGAGACCAACAAACTGAATTACTTGGAGAGGCCATATTCACCTATCTTGTTTCAGAAGCGCAACGCAACGACGACTCTTGGCTTATTTCCGCCCCCGACAGACTGGGAATCCCAGAAGCTGACCTCCGACGCTACACCACAGATGGCAGCTTGTCACTCACAAGCTTGATTTGCATCACTCGCCACCAATTTAGCCAGTTCGGGAAACTGTCCTGGCCAGATTACTGGTTCTCGTCTGTTCTAGAGGAAGCTTCAAAATTCAATGTGCAAGATACGTCACCTGATCTGCAGCACGAGTTCTGTGCGCTCTGGAATCGAATCGTTCTCAAAGCGCAGAATGACGACGATTGGCGGATGGCGAGACTTATCCTCAGCCCGATTCGGAAGGTCTACATCGCTCTTCATGAAGGTACCGATGCTGCCCCAACACAATTCTCCGCCTCTACCGAGTGGTTGGATGACGTTCTGCGCGACCCAAGCTCGTATCCACGGTGCAACGTCGTTAGCCATATCCACGAGACTGCCTCCACGACCTCAGCTCAGACTGTCCTGCACGATAATGATGCGCTGCTCCCTGCTCCCCTTACCAGTTCCCATGTGCCTTCCTCATCCGTAGCTGCCCCACCTCGTGTCGTCGAAAGCCTCACAGATATACCCCTTGACGACTTCCACCCCCGAACTGCTCGTCTGACGACCGCCGAAAGCCTCTCATTTCCTGTCACCTCTGGTGGAACAATACCCCGCCCTACTTCTACAACCTTGACATCCACCTCTCCTCTTTCCTCTACCTCCCCACCCGCTACTGTTGCCATTCTGCACAACGCAGACCTCATGGCGCCTTCCGGTCCACCAAACCACCCTTCTTTAGCTTCCCGTCCAATCCTCGACAATATACTTCCTACAGGTTTGTCGCTGTCTTCACACTTGCCCATGACTCGATCTGACCTCTTGCCTTTTTACACAGAACTTCATCGTCCGGAAATAATCCCTACTACTCCCAGCGCTTCGATAGGGCCCGCCTCTGCACCTGATCTGCGTGCTGCTGCCGAGGATGATGGCAGCCCGAAGCCTGGCCCACGCAATGAAAATGACGCTCTTAATTCCCCTTCGGCGATTCGCTCAATCCATGCAAACGTTACGGCCACCTTAGATACCTCACCTCAATCCCCGTCACCATCGGTCACTGACATGGACCCAGCCATCGCAGGCCTTTCACCACGTGAACCAAATGCCGAGCGCACAGGAGGAGGTCCTCCACCACAACCTTTCCATTGTTCGTATGATATTGTTTAACGTCCCCCGATCTCTTTGATGCGCGTGTGTAATATAGAGTATATATTCCCATAGGGCTCCCAATATCACCATGACCGATACTATTCAACACTTTTCTCATCCTGTGTATATACTGCCCTATTACATGGTGTAAATACGTGGCGAAATGTGTAAACTTGGTCGAACGGAGAGTTGTGAGTGAGGAGTCTCGGTAATCCCCTTAAATGGGCCAGTGAGCGTATCAGGAAGTGACGCTGAGGCCTCTGCGCGCACACACGCAGCCGTCTCTATTCCCTCAGCTCCGGTAGTCTCTGCGAAAAGTTTCTCCTCGGGCCTCTTATTGAGAGCAGCGTTGCAGCGTTGAGAAACTTATACAGTCGATACTATGTGAAGCCGTTCCAAGATGAAGATGGGAGACAAGGACGTTTCAGGTAGTACGGGTCACAGGGAACTCGTGGAAAATTACGCAACGGGTCAGTGAGTACGAGTAGACATGGAAAAGGCATGCGGTCAAGCGAATTCTGCTGCCGTCGACAAATCCTTGTGCGCATTTGAAACTGACGTAGGAACACCACCCTACCGTCAGGAGTCTCAGACTACTTTGCTACCGGCGTCACCACTGTCAAGACGGCTTCGTAACAGCACTAGGCGAAAGCGACAACGTCAAGCACTCCTATGGGCCAGGAGGGCCACCCAGCGAGGCTCACCCCTGCAGACCGAATAACGCACAGAGTCTGCGTGGGCCACGCGAGCTTGCAACTTGACAAGTCCATGTGGATCTCTTTTGCTTGTAATAGGGTCAGTGCAGTCAAGGAAGAAAGCATCGAAGCGAAGAAAAGTATTTCGCAGCGAAGGCGGAGGAAAGGCTTACTTATCATTGGCGACATGTCTGCGTGCACGTGCTGGCAAGTATCCAGGTCGTCCAGCCGCTACTTTGGAATGTGTGGAGGAGCATGAAGAGCGAGTGCACTTGTACAACGAAGACCGTGCTGAATTTGAGGAGAGGGAGGGCCAAGACGACAGTTAGGTCGGACGGGGCTGTGGTGATCGCGTTGAGTACGGTAAGCCACGTGGCTTGCGATGCGAGAGGACGTGTGCGAACTTTTCAGCAGTAGGCCACAGGTCTGTACGGAGAGCGAGGCGTGTCAGCAGGCGAAGGAAGAAGAGAAGTAGAGGACGCACGGCTATCCCGCTTTGGAAGAAACGTCGCAAGACGCTCTCAAAAAATGCTTCTCTGAGGGCGTGATCTTCCACTCGTTCGGCCACCTCTTGACGAGAGAACTGCAGCATGTGCAGTTTGTCGCTTGTGCTGGCAAAACCTGGGAGAGGGTTGTAGGATGGGAAATAGAGGGAATATTGTCGTGGGTGCGTGTTGTACTTCGTTAGAGCTTACCGAAATGGTTGATGAGGGCTAGGAGTGCTAGGATACATCGCACCGAGGCGGAGATGCACGCGTGGTACTTGGATATTATAGCTTGAACGCAGACCTTGTAGTTACGGGTATAACGATTGCATCTCTGGGGAATCGGTCGACCGCGCGTTTAATGGATGGGGATCAAAAGGGGTTGACGGATCCTTCGATCTCTGCTACAGGACGGTAATATGACGGCGGCTCAAAGAAGACGAGTTCCCGAGACTTTGGCACTTACAGCGGTCCCTCGCCTAACCCCTTGACATCAATAGGACAGAAAAGGCCTCTCTTGTCCTAGCACCGTCATCAGATAGATAGTCAACCGTCCTCGACTGCAAGGTCCTTTCGAATCGATTGGAAAAAGGGTGCACATTCGGGTCTGCCTTCCTCGGGGTACCCTGTGAGTAGCTGGGAGATCTGCGCTTCGTCTTGAGTTGTAGAACAGCTGAGTATCCACGTACAGTACCCTCTGCGACAATTGAGATATTGAGACTAGATGAGAAACAAAGGCTAGGGGACACCGTAGTGAGGGGGGAATGCACGCGCAGTACTTGATCGCGAACTCTACGGCTGGGGGTTGGGAGGGTCAGTCACATGCATTTTTGGCAAGTTTAATAGGTAGACACAAAAAAGGTTGAACGATTACTCGATCTTTGCTGTAAGTCGGTAGTGAGACGGGACAACCAACGTTGGATGGCAGGTGGAGAAGAGGATGGATCCGGCTGCAGGAAATCAGAAGTGCACGGCGTTAAGGAGTGCGAGACGATCGCTACCGCGAAGGTCGAACGAAGAGTCGAACTGAATATACTGCGGCGGCGCGTAACGTCCGACGGTCTGCGCGAGCTTGTCTGCTAACAAGCAGGCGCGGATCGCCCCATTCATGATAACCTCGTCGCATGGCTATCCCCAGGGAGAAAGGAGGGGGAGAGCTCACCATCATGACCAAGCGCTCGACTTGGGTTGCGGCGCAGCGGCTGCCTGCACGTACGGTCCTCTGAAATCTGCGGGCGGCGAGAACGAGTAGACGGACGTTGCGCTCGAGCTGAGCAACATCCAGACCTCCATTTGGCTTCTGTCTTTGAGCTGTCTTTGGGGGGCTGTGCGTCGAAGAGAGATAGACTGCAGGGACACGTACCATGTTCCTACGTGGCGCCTATGTGTGTACGATGCTAGGCGTGGAGGTCATCAAGCCCACCACTTAGGAATATCCAGAAATGTGCAAACAATGGGTGCGCATGCACAGCGAGGGACGACATCGAGCTTGAAGCTTAAAGTTCGAAGCTCGAAGACCGGAACGAAGTCGAAGATGGTCGGGTTTGACAGGGCCGTGGTGATCACATCAATCACGGCGGGCTGTGTCACTGCGATGCGAGGTCTCTGCACGGAGAGAAAGCATCAGTCGGTGAAGCAGAAAAAGAAGCAGAGACCGTACTGTTGCCCAAAACGCGTAGACAAGCCGCGCTCTTCTCCGAGGGCATGAACTCACATTCCTTTAGATACTTCTCGACATTGGCGCAGGAACCTGCAGTGTTTGAAGCCCATCGTTTGTGCTGGAGAGATCCGGGAGTCCATTGTAGACCGAGAAGACGGACGGCAGGTTGTCGTTGGAGCGGATTGAAGACGTTTGTCAAGTCTCGCGGTCACGTGCACTGTCGGAATGTTCAACTTGAAGCAAGAAAAGCGCATGTCGTTCATACGTCCATCTTTTATAGACACGACTCGGTAAATCTCGTAAAACAGAACCTCACCAAGGGCCAAGACTCCCTATTAGTCCCATAAGAATCAACGCTTTTCGTTCTCTTTCTCAATCCAGCCCCCACATTTGACTGTTGTCGGCGTTCTAACCTAACATGGCCTCGATGTCCCGAGCTCCTCACGAAGATATCGATATAATGAAGGCAGGTATAGGCCCAGCAACAGGTACCTTACTCCCACTTGGCTCAATACCCATCACTGACGCTCTCACAGGCGACTACCTGTACCCACCCCAGTCGGCGCAGAATCAAGCAACACAGGGCGTATCGAACTTTGTCGACGGCTCTGGGCCTATTTTCTCAATGTACTTAGAGATGGCCTCGGAAGAGGACAATAAGATGGCTGAAGGATGGAAAGCGGACGCTGATGGGATTCTGATATTTGTGCGTCTCCATCACCTAATGCCGTGCTTGACACCAACCGAATGATCACAGACCGGTTTATTCTCTGCTGCCGTTGCATCTTTGATCTCGGTGTCCATTCAGGATATTCGGCCGAACCCACAGGATACCTCCAACTTCTACCTCGCGAACATCTATCAGACCGTTTCCAACCCGAATCAACCCAATATTCCCCTTCCTTCTTCCCCACCCCCATTCTCCCCACCAACCTATGCCGTCTGGGTAAATTCCCTTTGGTTCTTGAGCCTTGTAATTAGTATTTCTTGTGCTCTGCTCGCGACATTGCTACAGCAGTGGGCACGAAGATACCTCAAAGCCAATCAGTTACGTTACAGTCCCGACAAGCGAGCAAGGATCCGCACGTTCCTTTCTGAAGGTGTCGACAAGCTTCTCCTTCCTTGGGCAGTTGAAGCATTGCCCACACTTCTCCACGCTTCCCTGTTCCTTTTCTTTGCCGGTCTGGTTGTGTTCCTATGGAACGTTAATCTGACTGTTTTCAAGTTGGCGCTGTCATGGGTCGGCATTTGCACGGCTCTGTACGGGTGCATCACAGTCATTCCAATCATTCGTCATGATAGCCCATACTACACCCCACTTTCATTGCCGACGTGGAAGATTGTTAATGGGATATCATTTCTCATATTCTGGGCTCTTCGGAAGCTCACTTATTTGAGTTACTTTAGTTATGAGGCCAATAATCGCTTTTGGCGCTTGGAGATACGTTTTCACCAACTACTTGTGCAGGGCATGCAGAAGGCGGCCGAGAACGCCGCTCTGAATGCACCATCGGAGATCGACACTCGCGCATTTCTGTGGACGTTCGACAGTTTGGACGAAGATCATGAACTGGAGCGTTTCTTTTCCGGCCTACCCGGCATCCGCAGCTCCAAGGTGGCCGACGATCCTCTGCCCGGTCTCACCGAAGATGCCAAAGACAAGCTTTCCTTTGCATTGATAGGATTCTTTCGCCGCACTTTCTCATCCGATTTACTTCCCGGGCCTCTCAAGAATCGCCGGGCCATGATCTGCGCAAAAGTCCTTGACCCCCTGCAATTTCCCTATGCATTCTGGGAAATCCTCCGCAAAGTCATTTCCTCGGATCAACTTAGGGGACTGCAAACCACCGAATTCATCCGTATCATGCGAGGTTGGTACAGTGGTGGAGACCAAGAAACTGAATTACTTGGAGAGGCCATGTTCACCTGCCTTATTGCAATCGCGCAACGCCATGACGACTCTTGGCTTATTTCGGCCCCCAATAAACTGGGAATCCCAGAAGCTGACCTTCGACGCTACGCCACAGACAGCAACTTGTCACTCACGACCTTGATTTGCATCACTCGCTACCAATTTAGCCACTTCGGGAAACTATTCTGGCAAGATTACCTGTTCTGGCAAGTTCTAGAGGAAGCTTCAGAATTCGATGTGCAAGATACGTCACCCAATCTGCAGCACGAGTTCTGTGCACTCTGGAATCAAATCGCCCTCAAAGCGCAGAATGACAGCGATCGGGGGATGGCGACATGGATCCTCAGACCGATTCGGAAGGTATACATGGCTCTTCATGAAGGTACCGATGCTGCCCCAACACAATTCTCCGCCTCCACCGATTATTTTCATGGCGTTCTGTACGACCCAAGCTCGTATCCACGGTGCGACATCGCTAGCCATATTCACGACCCTGCCCCTACAACCTCAGCTCACTCTGTCCTGCACGATAATGGCGCGCCGCTCCCTGCTCCCCTTTCTAGTCCTGATGTGCCTTCCTCGTCCATATCCCCGCCTCACGTCATCGAAAGCCTCACAGATATACCGCTTGACGACTTCCACCCCCGGACCGCTCATCAGACGACCACCGAAAGTCTCTCATTTCCTGCCACCTCACCAGATCCAGCGACCGCTGATGCGATCATCACCTCTGGTGGAACAATACTCTACCCCACTTCTGCGACCTCAACATCCACCCCTCCTCTTTCCTCTGCCTCGCCACCCGCTGCCGTTACCCTCCAGCATGACGCAGACCTCATGGTGCCTTCGGATCCACCGAACTACCCTTCAGCTTCTTATCCAATTCTCGACAATACACTTCCTACAGGTTTTTCGCCGTCTTCACACTTACCCATGGCTCGATCTGACCTCTCGCCTTTTTACACAGAACTTCATCTTCTGGAAATAATCCCTACTACTCCCAGCGCTTCGATAGGGCTCGCCTCTGCACCTGATCTGCGTGCCGCTGCCGAGGATGATGGTAGTCCGAAGCCTGGTCCACGAAATGAAAATGACGCTCTTGATCCCCCCTCGGCGATTCGCACAATCCACGCAAACGCTATGGCCACCTTAGATACCTCACCTCAATCGCCGTCACCATCGGTCACTGACATGGACCCAGCCATCGCAGGCCCTTCACCACGTGAACCGAATGCCGAGCGTGCAGGAGGAGGTCGTCCACCACAGCCTTTCTGTTGCTCGTATGATATTGTTTAACGTCCCCCAATCTCTTTGATGCTCGTGTGTGATATAGGGTATATATTCCCATAGGGCTCCCGATATCACCATGACTGATACTATTCAACACTTTTCTCATCCTGTGTATATACTGCCCTATTACATGGTGCAAATACGTGGCAAATGTGTAAACTTGGTCCAGTGGAGATCAGTGAGTGAGAAGTCTCGGTAATCCCCTCAAGTGGGCCAGTGAGCGTACCAGGAAGTGACGCGGAGGCCTCTGCGCACAGACAGGTAGTCGTCTCTATTCCCTCAGCTCCGGTAGTCTCTGCGAATAGTCTCTCCTTGTACCTCTTATTGAGAGTAGCGTTGCAGCGTTGAGAAACTTATAGAGTCGATACTATGTGGAGCCATTCGAAGATGGGGGACAAGGACGTTTTAGGTAGTACAGGTTACAGGGAACTCGTGGTGAATTACCCAATGGGTCAATGAGTACGAGTAGGCATGGATAAGACATGCGGTCGAGCGAATTCTGCTGCCGTAGACAAATCCTTGTAGGCATTCTAAACTGACGTAGGAACACTATCGTACCTTCAGGAGTCTCTGACTACTTTGCTACCGGCGTCACCACTGCCAAGACTGCTTCGTAACAGCGCTGGGCGAAAGAGACAACGTCAAGCACTCCTTCGGGAAAGGCGGGCCACCCTGCGAGGCCCACCCATGCAGACCAAATAGCGCGCAACGTCTGCGCGGGCCACGCGAGAATACAAGTTGACGAGTCCGTGAGGATCTCTTTTATATATAGGGTCAGTGCAGTCAAGGAAGAAAGCATCGAAGCGAAGAAAAGTGTTTGGCAGCGGAAGCGGAGGAAATGCTTACTTACCATTGGTGACGTGTCTGCGTGCACGTGCTGGCAGGCATCTAGGTCGTCCAGCCGCTGCTTTGGGATGTCTGGAGGAACATAAAGAGCAAGTGCACTTGCGCAACGAGGACCGCATTGAGTTTGAGGAGAGGGAGGGCCAAGACGACAATTAGGTCAGACAAGGCCGTGGCGATCGTGTCGAGTACGGTAAGCTACGTGGCTTGCGATGCTAGGGGATGTGTGCGAGCTTTTCAGCGGTAGGCCACAGGTATGTACGGAGAGCGAGGCACGTCAGCAGGCGAAAGGGAGAGAGAAGTAGAGGACGCACGGCTATCCTTCTTTGGAAAAGACGTCGCAAGATGCTCTCAAAAAAGCTTCTTCGAGGTGGTGATCTTCCACTCGCTCAGCCACCTTTTGGCGAGAAAACTCCAAAATGCGCAGTTTTTTACTTGTTCCAGCGACACCTGGGAGAGGGTTGTAGGATGAGAAATGGAGGGAATATTGTCGTGGGTGCGTGTTGAAGTTCGTCAAAGCTTACACAAATGGTTGATGAGCGCTAGGAGCGCTAGGAGATATCACACCGATGCGGAGACGCACGCGTGGTACTTGAATATTATAGCTTGAACGCAGACCCTGTAGTCGCGTGTATGACGATAGGATTTATAGAGAATCTATCGACCGTGTGTTTAATGGATGGGGATAAACAAATATTGAAGGATTCTTCGATCTCTGTTGCAGGACGGAAAATGATGGCGGGTCAACGGAGACGACTTCCTCGACACTTTGGCACTCACAGTGGTCCATCGCCCAAGCCCTTGACATCAATGGGACAGAAAATACCTCTCTTTTCCTCGCACCGTCATCAGATAGGTAGTCAACCGTCCTCGACTACAAGGTCCTGTCGAAACGATTGGAAAAAAGGTGTATATTCGGGTCTGCGTTACGAGGGGTACCCTGTGAGTAGCCGGGAGATCTGTGCATCGTCTTGGATTGTAGAACAGTTGAGTATCCACGTACAGTACCCTCTGCGGCAACTGAGATATTGAGATAGATGAGAAACAAGGGTCAGGAGACACCATAATGGGGGTAGAATAGACGCGCAGTACTTGATCGCGGACTCTTGGGCTGGGAATTGACGGGGTCAGTCACACGCATTTTGGCAAGATTAGTAGGTAGACACAAAAAAGGTTGAAGATCTTTGTTGCAAGTCGGTACTGAGACGGGACAACCAATTCCATTGGATGGCACGTGGGAGGAAGACGAATTCGGCCACAGGAAATCAGGAGTGCACGGTGTTAATGAGTGCGAGACGATCGCTACCACAAAGGTCGAACCAAATATACGTGCGGCAGCGCGTAACGTCCGACGATCTACGCGAGCTTGTCCGCTGACAAACTGGCACGGTTCGCCTTATTCACGATAATTTCAATGTATGGTTATCGCCAGGGAGAAAAGGGGGGGAGAACTCACCATCATGACTCAGCGCTCGACTTGGGTTGTGGCGCAGCGGCTGCTTGCACGTACGGTCCTCTGCAATCCGCGGGCAGCGAGAACGAGTATATGCACGTTGCGCTCTAGTTGAGCGACATACAGACCTCCATTTACCTTATGTATTTTTGCGCTGTCGTTGGAGAGCTGGGCGTCGAAGAGAGATGGACTGCAGGGACACGTACCATGTTCCTACGTGGCGCATATATGTGTACGATTCTAGGCGTGCGCGCCCTCAAGCCCACCACTTGGGAATATCCAGAGGTGTGCAATCAATGGGTACCCGTGCGCAGCGAGGGACAACATCGAGCTTGAAGCTTGAAGCTCGAAGACTGGAACAAAGTCGAAGATGGTCGGGTTGGACAGAGCCATGGTGATCGCATCAATCATGGTGGGCTGTGTCGCTGCGATGCGAGGTCTCTGCACGGAGAGCAAGCATCAGCTGGGGAAGCAGGAAGAGAAGCAGAGACCGTACTGCTGCCCTACTTTGGAAAACGCGTAGACAAGCTGCGCTCTTCTCCGAGGGCATGACTCACATTCCTTTAGACACTTCTTGAGATCGGCGCAGGATACCTGCAGTAAGTGATGCCCGTCGTTTGTGCTGGAGAGATCTGGGAGCGTGTTGTAGACCGAGAAGACCGACGGCAGGTTGTCGTTGGAGCGCGGTTTCGTGGTCACGTGTAATATCGGGCATAAGAAATGGTGACGTCATGGATGGATGCCATTGGTGATTGCCAGTCTATCATGCTCAACTTGAAGCAGGAATAGCGTATGTCGTTCATTGTTTATGGACACGATTCCCTAAATCTCATGGAGCAGAAGGGCAGAGACTCCCTATTAGTCCCATAACAACCAACGCTTTTCGCTCACTCTTCAACCCGGTGCCTACGTTTGACTATCATCGACGTTCGAGCCTTCTCTCATTCTCGGTGTTCTATTTGTATCCTTCGGTGCGTAGTCGTTTATCTTCGAAGCTACCCTTCTCATGTGAAAACAAGTTTCCGGTTCTGTTGTCTCTATGGCTTCAATCAATGATCCGCCCATGTCCTCCTCTAAGGTCGGTCCACGGCGGCCATGACAGCTCCCCAACACGATATCGCAGTTCATCCCAAGACAGCGATGCCGAAGTCGCCGCTCAAAGGTCTCCAACTATCTCACGTTCTTTCAACCCAACCCTCCGCTATTCACGACCAGCAGTCATTCGACTTTGAAACGATGGAAATTTTCGCCAAGGCGGAGAAGAAACGTCTTGGTTTGCTGAACAGCCCATCAGACGAGTGTCCGCAGGTGCTGCGGACTCACAAGCCTTCGCAGGCGAGTGCAAGCGGTGAGGTGGAACCAAGTGGCGGCAACAAGATGGATTTCCGGCTTCCGGCACCGCGTAGTATGCGAGAGCACAAACTGAGCCAGAGCAATCCGAGGCTACGACGTCATGGCGGCGGGAAGGTCGCATTGTTCGAAGGGTTAGCTGGCGTCTCACCTGCGTCATTGTCCACCGGGATCGCTCCTCCACGGCCCTGCACGGATGCATCAGATTTATGCCTATCGTTCGTCGTGATAGCCCGCGCTATACATCGCTTTCATCATCGGTGCGGCTCATCGGTTTTGGAATAGCACACATCTACTCTCAGGTTCGTTCATGGTTCTATTTTCCGGTTCACAATTGTCGTCCGGCCTTTCATAGATCCTAGAGCCGTCACTACACGTTACTCTTGCGGGGTACCACTTCTTCGGACAATTTAGACACCCCATCGCTACCTTCACCCATTCAGGTTCTAGACGACGTGCCCTCTACAGGCCCACAGGCGTCTTTAAACTCTTCGGTGACTGGGTCTGACTGCACATCTTCACCAGAATCTCCTTCGCCGATGCTGGCCCCCGCTTCTCATGGCCCATCTCGTCCACGGCTATCTTCTGTACCTGATCTGGACGCTGTCGCAGGGCAGTCCGAAGGCTTTATTGCAGAAAGGAACGACGCTCTCGACCCCCCTTCGGCGATTCGCGAGAATTTTATGGATGCCTCGGGTCTTCCACCTTCACATGGCCAGTATGATATTGTTAAACGTGCTGCTCAAGTGTGCATTTTCGATCGGGCATATATTTCTGTTGACCTCTCGATATCACCGCCGATAATACTCAATACATGTTCTTAATTTTTGTACATGCTGTTTTATTATGCTGTACAACTACCTTGGTGAAATGTGCGTAAACTCGAGTAGCGTGGGAAATGTGAGGATCTCAATGTTCTTGACCCACTGCGGGCGACAGCGTACCTAGAAGTGACACGGAAGCCTCTCCGGACACCAAGGCAGCCATATCTATCTTCTCAGCATCGACTCGGAGAGCGTCTGCAAAAAACTAGTTGCTTAGGTCTCTTGTTGAGAGCAGAGTCGGTACCAGGAGCCATTCCAAGACTGGGAACAAGGTCGTTGCAGGAGAGTAGTTTGACTTACAGTGACAAGTCGGTGAGTACAAGTAGACATGTACATACTGCTACCCTCGACGTCGAGAATGACAGACCCCTGTGCACGTTTGAGAATAATGTGGACATCCTGCCGTAGGGGTCTCAAATTACTTCACTCTCAGCAGTCAGTCAGACTGTCCCATTACAGTGCTGGGAGAAGGCGACGACTTCGAGCCAGGCGGCCCACCTAAAGAGGCCAAGATCAACAGCACTCACTTCTGCGGACCGAATACACCTGTGGATGCTTGGCTTGAACAAGCTAGCACGGACTACCTTTTATTTAGTAACGTCAGTGAAGAAAGAAAGGAAAAAATTCGGTGGGGATGGAGGGAAGACTCACCATAAGTGATCCAGCTGTCCAGCGCTGAGCGCCCTACCCAAGTCGCGGACACGTGCTGTAATTCTGGTGGTATCTGCGTGTGCTCGCTGGCAGGTGGGCAGGTCATCCAGCCTGCCACATGGGAGTATCCAGAGGAGCATGAAGAGCGAGTGCTTGCGCAGCGATGAGCGATCACGTCGAGTCTAAGGAGAGGGCCAAGATGGCCGGAGTCGGACAGGGTAGTCGCAGTCGCGTCGAATACTGCAAGTTGTATCGTCTGCGATGCAGGTTTCCGGTAACGAGGGGAAGGGCGTGCACAGTTCGCACAGAGAGCGAGACACGTGAGCAGGCGAAGCGGAGAGGGAGGAAAGGGACGCACCGCTGCTCTTCTCCAGAAAAGACGTCGCAAAACGCTCCCAAAAAGACTTCTTTGAGGGTGTGATCTCCCACTCTCAAGTCACTTCTTGACGTCAACTCGGACGTGAGAAACATGCAATGTAACCCATCACCTGACTCTTGAACTTTCTTGGGACCTCTCGGTATGACCCGCTGGGAAATAGAAGACTAGAGCCAAGTATACAGAATTGTTAATGGAGACGAGGAGCGTTCAATTGGTCCGATACTGTAGGATCAGATTGAGAGGAAGGCAGCCTGCGTTACATCGCTGAATCGGTTCGAGTTCTGCGCTAATCGATATTTCGTCCAATTAAAACGCACGATACTGGATTTTATTTGACAACCCCCCTCCAGTCTTTACAGGCATGTTGACACCCTTTGTTACCATGAAGTTCAGAGATTCAAAAGTACACAATATGAGAAATGAAGCTTATTTCGCAACGACAATTTGTTGAACATCCGGCGCTTGCGGTTCGGTCGAACCTCGTCGCGTCACGGTCGCGGCGATAAGACGCTCTGGCTGTAACACGTTCTACCCTACTTCTTTGTGCTCTCTACAATCGACTCACCTCGTAGTCATCAATGTCCCGAGCTCCTCATGAGGCTAATAATGTACCTGGCGCAGGATTTAATGAAGGTACTGATTTCCTACCTGACTCTATCCTCCCCGTTCTCATCTAGCCCGGCGTCAACACAGGTGACCAGTACCCTCAATTGAGACAAAATCAAGCATCACACGCCGCATCTAATTTCGTCGATGGCTCCGGGCCTATTTTTTCGATGTATATGGAAATGGCGACGGAAGAGGACAAGAAGATGGCCGAGAACTGGAAAGCGGATGCCGACGGGATCCTCATATTCGTGCGTCTCTATCTTATGTTTCACTCTAACTCAATATACTCAATGGTCATAGACTGGTTTATTCTCCGCTGCAGTTGCGTCGTTTATCTCAGTATCCATTCAGGACATCCGACCGAACCCACAAGATACTTCTAACTTCTACCTCGCGAATATCTATCAGACTATCGCCAATCCAAGTGGATTTAACATTTCAAGTTCCCTCCCTGCCTCTCCACCCCCATTCTCTCCACCAAACTACGCAATTTGGGTGAACTCGCTTTGGTTCATGAGCCTGGTGATCAGTCTTACCTGTGCCCTGCTCGCAACGTTGCTGCAGCAATGGGCATGAAGATATCTCAAGGTCACTCAGACACGTTACAGCCCACACAAGCGTGCACGAATTCGTGCGTTCTTTGCCGAAGGTGTCAACAAGTTTCTCCTCCCATGGGTGGTCGAAACATTACCTGCGCTTCTCCACATTTCCCTGTTCCTGTTCTTCGCCGGCCTGGTTGTTTTCTTATGCAACGTTTATATCACGACTTTCAAGTTGGTGTTGGTGTGGGTCGGCGTTTGCACGGTCCTGTATGGTTGCATCACATTGATGCCAATCATTCGTCACGACAGCCCATACTATACATCGCTTTCGTCCTCCGTCTGGGTCATTGTTTTTGGGATACGATGTGTCATCTCTCAGGTTCGCGGGTGGTTCATTTTTTCAGTTGACCATCGTCGTCCAGTCTTTAGGAGATCCTGGGGCCGTTACCACAGAGTGCTCTTGCAGGGTATGCATAAGACTGCTGAGGAAACTGCTCTGGAGTCCCAACCAGACATCGATACTCGCGCCTTGATGTGGATGTTCCACAGTTTGGACGAAGATCACGAACTGGAGCGCTTCTTTTCCGGCTTACCCGGCATCCGCAGCTCCAAGGTAGTCAAAGATCCTCTGCCCAGTCTCACCAATGAGGCCAAACACAAACTTTCTGATGCGTTGATAGGATTCTTTGGACGCACTTTCTCATCCGATTTGCTTCCCAGGCCTGTCAAAAACCACTGGGCCATCATCTGTGCGAAAGCCCTTGTGTTACGCTCCACCGGCGTTAGTCCGACTTGGACTGGAAGAAGGCGTAATCGACTTAGCAAAAGTTGGGCGAATGGGGATCACGTGTCAACCCAACGCGAGCTGAACAGGGGCACCTCGGCACACACTGCAGCGAAAGTGAAGAAGTGCTATCCCTTGGTGGATAGAAGTGGAAGCACACTTAGTCCGAGACTAAGGCAGACAAGAGACGAGTCAAATGGTGGATTGAAGAAGACCAAGATGGGGACTCTTGGTCTTCTGAGTCGACTACTTATACAGATACGCGCGGGCTTTAAAGCGCCGCTGGAATGATAGCTTAACCAATAGCGTAACTAGCTCGAACCCTAGTACAGCTATCCTAGGAATGAGTCATACATGAGTCACAATCACGTGTGAGCTACTATGCTGACTGATACGATGTAAGAGTCCATGACTAATACTGCTGTCGGACCGTAGTCATAACCGGTCATGAGTCATATACAACGAGTCGTCAAGTCCGTACCGTAACATCACCCCCTTTTCAGGAGTGAGGCCCACCTCACTTAGTCCGCTACCGATTCCTGCCTCATCTTCTCCGCTTCGTCCTCCATCCGTGCTAATATGTTAGCGCGCTCGAGTCGGTAAAGACTGTCCTTTTTGTCGTCAGCCACCATTGCCCTCTCCATCTGCAACTGCCGAATCCTTTTCTCCAATTGGTCTTCGGCAAATGCGAATTGCCGGAATCGGCGTAATTCTTGAATGAGGGTGACATCCCCAATACGCATAAGCAGTAAGTCGGTGGGGTGTCGATCGCGGAGCATGAAATACTCCTCGTGTGGGATGAATGCGCGGTTGTTCTTGGGCAGATGGGGAGTGGCGTAAAGGGGTTTACCGTAAAGGAAACCCGATCCCGGAGCTAATCCGAGTACGAAGGGGTCTCCTCCTCGGATAACCTGTACGTGAGTTGCTTGTACCGTCGGTCCGTTGGGGAGTTTGATCGGGAACGGAATGTAATTGGGTCCTCGATTGACCCGGAACCCCTCAGGGACGACGGCCCTGGTTGCTGGGTCTCGTTCCCCCATTGGTGTATAACGAGCCGCTTGTGCCACGGCGACTCGTCCTCGGTGTAGAGGCCCCCCCGCTGCGTCGACGAGGTAGGGAGTGGCGGCTGGATCTTCAGCGTAGAATTCATGATTAAGGAATGCGTGCCTGATGGGGTAATGGTCTCTAAGCTCGTCTTCATCCTCATCTTCGTCCAGTACTCCCTTCGCTCCTTCATCATTCGGCGTCGGCAGGTGGCGATATGCAGTTGCTCCCGCTGCCACTGCGCCGCCGTCTCCTTCCATTCTTGTTCGTACTTCTCCATGGCGTTGGGTGGCTTCACTGCGCGGGACAGCTGCTTGAAGCCGAAAGAGCTCGTCTTCCGTGAGGAAGACTTCGGGCTCACCGGTGTTGGGGTTTGTGAGGGCGTACATTGGCGGCGGAGGTGCTGGTTGAGTTGTTGCCGGATCGTCGTCGAGAGTTCCCTGTACGGGCATAGGGAATCGTTGCAGTGTCTGGTGCAATTCTTCACCAGTGATAGGGCCGTCGTCCTCATGCTGCACGGAGGGACGGCTTCCTCCCGTAGTTCTAGTGGTTGTGGCGTTGTTGGTGGAGTCGGGGTCAACAAGCGTGGCGGAGGAGTCGTTGATGAGGGTAGAGAGGAGTGCGAGCTGGTCATTGCGTCGAGTAGAAGACATAGAATGGATGGGAGATAGAGACTTATCGCGACAAGAAGCTGTCCTTATATGCGTTTCTCTGTCGGGATTGGAATTTTTGAAGTCCCGAACGGCCTCGTCGGCAAATACGTCATCCTTATCTATCCATTGATTGTCTGAGTCAGGATAGCCCTTCCATTTGACAAGATACTGAAGTCGACGTCTTCTGCCGAACCGCCGTGAGTCTAGAATCTTCTCGACTTCATATTCTTCTTCGTTATCGACCAAATCAGGTGGTGGGCGCTGATAGTTTGGTCCGTGCGTGGGTGTCTCGCGATAAGGTGTGAGAAGATCTATGTGGAAAACATCATGGATGCTCCACTGCGTGGGAAGTTCGAGGCGATAGTTGACAGGGGACATCACCTGGATGACCTTAAACGGTCCATGGCGCTTTGCGGCTAATTTCGCGGTTGGTTGATGGGTCCGTAAGTGACGTCCTTCTAGCCACACGAGGTCTCCTTCTTTGAACCTGGGCGTATCTTTGTGTTTAACCCATGACTTTTGCGCCCGTAGCATGCATGAAAAGGCACGCTGTCGTGCCTGTTTGAATTGGTCTATCCTCAACGACACTTGTGGGATAGGGGAAGGTCTATCGGTCCAATCAGCGCGAGGATTGAACCCTGATAAGAGGAAGAAGGGGGACTCTCGTGTAGTTTCGTTGGGCCAGTTGTTATGCGTGAATTCTGCCATAGGTAGATAGCGGACCCAGTCGTCTTGCCGCTCATTTACCCAGAAACGGAGATATTGTTCTAGCCATTGATTTGTGCGTTCTGATTGGCCGTCGGTTCTGGGATGATAGGCGGTTGAGATATTTTGACTGATGCCGAGGATTTTACATATCTCTCGCATAAACTTGGATGCGAAGCGGGGATCTCGGTCACTGATAACGCGCGAGGGGAGTCCGAATCGTGGGAAGACATGGGAGACGTACAGGGCAGCCGTTCCTTCGGCTGTTATTTCTTCATTACAAGGGATGAAAATAGCAGCTTTGGTGCAATCATGATCTGTTACCGTGAGAATGGAGTCGTAACCGCGAGAGACGGGGAGTTTGGTAATAAAGTCCACCGCAATAGTCTCGAATGGTAGGGCTTCCGGTTTAGGGTAGATAGGTTGTAGGGGTGCTCTGATTGGTCGGAGATTGACTTTGTGCCGTTGACATTCCGCACAGCCCTTGACATAATCGGTGACATCGTTCTTCATTTGCGGCCACCAGTAGTGCCGTTCAGTGAGTTGAAGAGTGCGTTTGATACCTGGGTGGCCATAGACAGGGGAGTCATGATGAGCGGCAATAATGGTGCGTTTGTCGTGAATACCGCCGGTGACCACTCGGCGTCCGTCTTTATACCATGTCCCTTCGATGTCTTTTAGCTTGTGAGCGTCAACCCACGGTTTCAACTTAGCTGTATCTTGTTCGTAGATGGGGTGTTCCGGCGTCATTTCCACCGGTAGGATCTCTGGTCTCCAGTGTGGATGTCGCGGTTGTTCTAGTGTGGTAGCGCGTGCGAAGACACTTTCTGGTAATACCGTTACTCCTTCGTTGTCATTTTCTCCTTGGTCATAATCTGGTCTTCGTGATAGTGCATCGGCGCGGCCGTTAGAAGTCCCTTTTATGTGGTGAATTTCGAAATCGTATTCCGAAAGTTCGAGTACTTCCCTGGCTACACGCCTACTAATCTTTTGTGGTGATTTCCAGTATTGTAAATTGAGGTGGTCCGAAAATACTTTGATTTTGTGAGGGGACCCTGCTAAAAGGGGTCTCCAATGACGAAAGGCTTTGACGATTGCCAGGAGTTCGAGGTCGTATATGTCGTAGTTACGTTCGGCTTCGTTGAGGGTGGACGAATAGTAACCAATAGGATGTCGCTTGCCATCTGCTTTGCGCTGGAGGAGAACGGCTCCAGTGGCGAATCCAGATGCGTCAACTTCTAGTTCGAATTGTTGTGTGAGATCAGGGTGCGCGAGAACAGGTTCGCTGGTGACGAGGGTTTTGAGGTCTTGGAATGCCTTTTCCTCTTCGGTTCCCCAGTGCCATTCGGTGTCCTTGCGGGTGAGTTTGTTGAGTGGGCGTGCTTTGGTCGCGAAACCTCGTATGAAAGGGCGGTAAAAATTGCAAAAACCGAGAAAAGAGCGGACGTCCTTAACCTTGGTTGGCGTGGGCCAATCTTTAATGCCCGAAATTTTGACAGGGTCCATGCGTGTCACCCCCTTTTCAAGGATTACCCCCAGGTAATCCATACGCGGGGAGTGGAAGAGGCATTTCTCGAGCTTGTAATACAGGTCATGTTCCGCGGATACGCGGAGAACGTCTTTTACTGCCTCGATGTGATCTGATAAGGAGTGAGCAAGACCTGTGGCGATGCCGATGTCGTCCATGTAGACCCGAATAACTGTGCCGCGTTTCTCGTGTTTTGCGATGATGTCCCTGAAGATGAAATTCATCATAGTCTGGAACGTTGCCGGGGAATTGGTTAGGCCGAAAAACATCACCGTTGGTTCGAATAGTCCGTATCGCGTTTTAAACGCCGCCTTTTCCTCGTCTCCCTCCTTGATGCGTATGTTGTTGTATCCCCATCTTACGTCGAGCTTGGTATAGATATGGGCGTTACTGAGGTCGGTGATAAGGTCAGAGATGAGAGGGAGTGGGTACTGATTGCGGATGGTGACAGCGTTGATTTTTCGGTAGTCCTGAACGGGCCGCAACTTACCATCCTTCTTTTTAATGAAAAAGAAGGATGAGGCGTATGGAGATTTAGAGGGTCGTATGTATCCCTTTTTCAGTTGTTCATCGATCCATTCGCGCAGTTTCTTGTCCTCGTCCTGAGTCATGGGGTATATTTTACAATCGATGGCGTCAGCTGTCCCTGGTTTGAACTCGATGGCATGATCCCAAGGCCTGCTAGGCGGAAACCTGTCCGATGCCTCTTCACTAAAGAGACGTTCAAATTCGCGGTATTCAGGGGGTAACTCAGCTTTCGTAACATATTGCTGAGCTGCAATGGCGAGGTCAGTGGCGGTGGCTCTAATTCGACACCCTTCTTCAAATTGTTGTCGTTGTTCGTCTGTGATAACACAAGAATGCACAACTTCATAGTCGTCGTTTTGAGAGGTGGCCGCCGCAATTGTTGTCGTTTTGAGATAAGGATTGGTTGAGCGAATGACGATGGGAAGCATATCCTCGTGGATGGCGGCTTGTGACCATTTGATGTGTGGATCGTAAATAGCGAGCCAGGGGTATCCTAGTACGATGTCTTCGTTGCCGATGTCGGTGATAAGGAAGCGTATTTCCTTGTGAATTCCTTTAGTTTGGACATCAACGTCTGTATAATGGGTAATACGCCCCGATTTGTTTTCAGTGTTATCAATATTCCATATTTTCTTTGGGACATCGAGTAATTTGGTCCCAAGTCCCATCCTCTTGGCGAACGATGGTTTCATAAAGCAGTGGGTTGCTCCTGAATCAACTAGAGCGCGTATGTCGGCCATTGCGTAACTGGTGCGAATCGATACTGGAACTCTCATAGAACGGTAGCGAGTCATGATTACACTGTTACAATTAACTGCCCTCACCCAGGCCGATGGGTTCAGGCGTCCTGAAAACCCTCCTTTTTCCATAATTGTTGGAGGATAATGTCTTTTACGTCGTCTGATTCTCCGGCTACTCCATTAAGCCAATCACTGGCGCGCTGTTGAGGGGGTACCTCTTGGACCGCCCTGGTAGCGACTTCCGGTTCTTGCTGATGATAGTCGGTGTCGATATACCGACTGGTCGATGCTTGGGGTTGATATCCCCCTCGTGGTTCTCTACAATCGCGGGCCATATGTCCGTCCTTTCTACAGTTATAACACGTGACTGGCCTTGGGTTATTACGTCCTCCTCCTCGTTGGAGGAATCCTCCTCTCGGTCGGTATGGGGGACGAGGAGCGAGTATGTCCTCAGCTCCTGCAAGTCGCCCTCGAATTCGGTCCGCCGAGGTATCCATGGCGTTCGGACCTCGCAAATTCCTTGGTTGCCATGAACTCCTTGGTGGTCCCTGCCATTGTCGTTGTTGTCGTGGCCTTCCCTGCCCAGAGGGAACTCCCTTGTTCAACACCGCTTTAAGGTGAAGATACTGTTGTTGACGAGTGGTGGCTGCTTCTTTCCACTCGCGGTAGTTGCGGGGGTTATCAAGGGTGTAGACCTTTTCGTACAGGTCCTTGGGTAACCCGCTCGCGAATAAGTCGAGCGTTTGCGGATCGTCAAGCCTGTACTGAGCGCGGCGTATTAACTGTTCGAATTGGGTGCAATACTCATCTAGATTGCCCCCAATCATTTTGACTCCTTTCTTGAGCTCGTATTGAGCTTGTTCTTGTTCCATCGTATTGCGGAAGCGCTGCATAAAGCTGCGCGTGACTTCGTTCCATAACCCTTCGCTAGTTCGGAGTATGCCGGCTTGTATCTGGCCGTTAAGCCAGGTGAGCATTGCCAATACCCATTCGCTGACGTTAGCGCCTTTGATGTAAGATAGAAAAAGGAGGGCACGTCGATATGGAATGGCCATGATGCTTTCATCGGCATTCATGCCCCAGTAGACGTGCCATTGAGTAAGGAACGCCTCGACTTTGGCGCGTTCTCCGTCGAATACTGTGGGTGCTTCGCCAGCTAACTTGTTACTTGGAGGGGGAACGATAGGACCTGCACCTGGTAATCCTCCTCCCGGAGGTCCTCCTCCTGGAGGTCCGCCTGGGAATCCCCCAGGGAACCCCCCAAATCCGGGTTCTCGATATGGAGGTCCTCCTCCTCCTCCTGGTAAACCATTAGGAGGTCCTCCTCCTCCGCTGGGAGGGTCAGCGACATCGGGTCCGATTGCGCGATGGAGTGCTACGTCATCATCGGTCATTCGGTGACCGGTATAGGGATGGATGGGAGCTAGATTAGCTCTTGATTCTTCGGCGATGTGTCTTTGTTCTTCTAGGGCTATTTGATCCCTTGCTTCCGTGGTAAGCTGCGGCTCTTCTTGCGTGATAGTGGCAGTTGCCATTGCGACTGCCGGGCTGTGAATGTGAATTACTTCGGGTTCGGGTTGGTGAATGGTAAGGGACTCAGTTCGCCGTATAATATGATCGCCAATTGCTCCTAGGCTGGCGTCTTCTGCTGGTGTTGTTCCTCTGCTTGGTGATTGACTTTCTGATGCTTCTTCTCCGCTGACCCCTTCGTCTGTATGTTCTTGTGCTTGTCCGTCAATAGGACCGTAATCCGCGCGGCTGTTAAGCTCTCGCGCGTCGATGTCGCAATTGTAGTTTCTCCCTGCTGGTCGTACGATGTCCCAGCGATGATCTATGGGGTTCCAAGTAACCTCGGTCCAACAAAGGTGGTCGAAATTGAACTCAACGGGTCGGAAACGGTTGGGACCGTTAAACTCTACGAAATACCCGGTGTCTTCTCCTCTTTCTCTCCACTGGGCCGCTCCTAAGAATCTTGTTGGTACGTTTCGGTCTCCTCGTCGTTCAATGTGGTAGGGACGGAAGGACGTCCACTGGTCTCTGGTCGAGTACGCCACGATGAGGATCTTGGTCTTAATGTTACGCTCCACCGGCGTTAGTCCGACTTGGACTGGAAGAAGGCGTAATCGACTTAGCAAAAGTTGGGCGAATGGGGATCACGTGTCAACCCAACGCGAGCTGAACAGGGGCACCTCGGCACACACTGCAGCGAAAGTGAAGAAGTGCTATCCCTTGGTGGATAGAAGTGGAAGCACACTTAGTCCGAGACTAAGGCAGACAAGAGACGAGTCAAATGGTGGATTGAAGAAGACCAAGATGGGGACTCTTGGTCTTCTGAGTCGACTACTTATACAGATACGCGCGGGCTTTAAAGCGCCGCTGGAATGATAGCTTAACCAATAGCGTAACTAGCTCGAACCCTAGTACAGCTATCCTAGGAATGAGTCATACATGAGTCACAATCACGTGTGAGCTACTATGCTGACTGATACGATGTAAGAGTCCATGACTAATACTGCTGTCGGACCGTAGTCATAACCGGTCATGAGTCATATACAACGAGTCGTCAAGTCCGTACCGTAACACCTTGACCCGCTGCAATTTCCCTCAGCATTCTGGCATATCCTCCGCAGGGTCATTTCTGAGAGTCAACATCATGATAGCAGACTGCAAACCACTGAATTTATCCGTGTCATGCAAGGTTGGCACAGTGGCGGAGACCGAGAAACTAAATTACTTGCAGAGGCCATGTTCACCTGTCTTATTGCAAGAGCGCAACACTGCAACAACTCTTGGCTTATTTTCGCCCCCAATAAACTAGGAATCCCAGAAGCTGACCTCCGACGCTACGCCACAGACAGCAGCTTGTCACTTACAAGCTTGATTCACATCGCCGGCCACCAATTTAGCCAGTTCGGGAAACTGCTCTGGCTAGATCACTGGTTCTCGGATGTTCTAGAGGAAGCTTCAAAATTCAATGCGCAAGATACGTCACCCGATCTGCAGCACAAGTTCTGTGTACTTTGGAATCGAATCATTCTCAAAGTGCAGAATGACGACAATCGGGGGATGGTGGGATGTATTCTCAGACCGATTCAGAAGGTATACATTGCTCTTCATCAAGGTACCAGTGCTGCCCCAACACAATTCTCCGCCTCCACCCATGATTGGGATGACATTCTGTACAACCCAAGATCGTATCCACGGTGTGACATTGTTAGCCATATTCACGTCCCTTCTCCCACAACCTTGGCTTGGGATGTCATGCACGATGATGATGCACCGCTCCCTGCTCCCCTTACCAGTCCCGATATGCCTTCCTCGTCCGTACCTGCCCCACCTCAAATCCTCGAAAGCCTCACGGATATACCACTTGACGACTTCCACCCCCGGACCGCTCACCAGATGACCACCGAAAGTGTCTCATTTCCTGTCACCGAACCAGATCCAGTGACCGTTGATGCGTTTGCCACCCCTGGCCGATTAATACCCCACCCTACTTCTGCACCCTCGACATCCACCCCTCCTCTTTCCTCTACCTCCCCACCCACTGCCGTTGTCCTCCAGCACAATACAGATCTCATGGAACTTTCCGATCCACCAAACCACCCTTCTTCAGCTTCCCGTCCAATTCTCGGCAATACACTCCCTACAGGTTTGTCGTTGTTTTCACACTTGCCCACGACTCGACCTGACCGGATCTGACCCATTGTCTTCTTTCACAGAACGTCATCGTTCGGAAATAATCCCTACTACTCTCAGCGCTTCGATAGGGCTGGCCTCTGCGCCTGATCTGCATGTCGCTGTTGAGGATGATGACAGCCCGAAGCTTGGTCCTTGCAAGGAAAAGGACGCTCTTGACCCCCCTTTGGCAATTCGCTCAATCCATGCAAACGCTATGGTCACCATAGACACTCCACTGCAATCCCCAAGGCAATCCCCTTCACTACCGTCGGTCACTGACATGGACTCAGCCATTGCAGGCCCTTCACCGTGTGAACCAAATCCCAAGCGTGCAGGAGGTCATCCACCACAGCCTTTGCATTGCTCGTATGATATCGTTTAACGTCCCCTGGTCTCTTTGATGTGCATCATGTGCGTGTGCGATAAAGGCGAATTTCTATAGTTCTCGATATCGCCATTACTGATACTATTCGATACGTTTTCTCATCTTGTGTATATACTGTACTATTACATGGTGCAAATATTGTGGCGAAATGTGTAAACTTGGGTAGAGTGGGGAAGCTGTGAGTGAGGAGTCTCGGCGTTCTTGAGTGGGCCGATAAGCATACCTGGCGGTGACGCAGAGGCGTCGGTGCACACTTAGGTAGCCCTATTCCCTGATTTCGATAGTGTTGCGAAAGGTGTCTGCTTGGGTCACTTGTTGAGAACGACATCAATAATTTTATAGAGTTGATACTATGCGGACATTGAATGGAACCGCTCCAAGGTGGAGAAAAGGACGTCTCAGGACGATGGTGCAGGTTACAGGGTGCTCTTGGCAGGTTACCTAACAAGTCAGTGAATACGAGTAGATGTATACCGGGCGGTCGCGTTGAACACGTAGGTCGTGTCGCCTAGAATGCGAGTGGACATGCATGAGTTTGTAGTGGCAGGCCATGTCTCTACCTGGAGAGCGGGACGGGTCAGTGAGTGGAGTGGAGTGAAAGATAGAGGACGTACGGCCCCGGGCCGCCCCACTTTGAAATTACATCAATAAGGCGCTCCAAGAATCTGCACCCCTCTGAGTGCGTGATCTTCCACTTCTTTAGTCACTTCTCGAATTCGGTGCAGGAGACCTGCAGCACATAGCTCATGGTTGGTGAGCTCTAGGGGCGTGTTGTATACCTGGGGATGAAGGGTAGATTGTGGGAGCCGTGCTGAAGAAAACCATCAAGCTTAAGTCGATGAGAAATGAGGGTTAGGAGATGCCCAAGTGAGCGGAAAACGTACATGGGGAAAGCATGCGTATATGATCTAATGGTGCGGAAGATAGGAGTGAGTCATACAGGTCACAAAGGGGAACGCTATGATTTATTTGCGTGTGAATGCTTGGTGCCAGTGGGCGCTGCGGAGGTTCGTTGACAACCCCGTATGTGGAAGAATGGACCGTATTGTGGATGGGGCGTAGGAGGTCCATATGCATGAGACAATTGTTCAAGCACAGTGTACGCGAGGAATGAAAGTTTTGAGAGGGATCCAGCTGACATTAAAATGGCCGGAACCCGTCGCTCGGATCCAATGTACGTGACCACCACGGAACTACTTCCCATCCCCATCGACGACCCTGAATTAGTTCCTCTCTTCTTCTCCACCTTCAACACAGAATAGAAGGTTTGAAATGGCTAGATTGGAAGGGCCCAGATAAAATACCCATTGGGAGATATATGTTTTCTGTCGGTGCGTGGCCCGTGACTCAGAGCTAGTTTGTGCGCTCATATTCTCCGTCTCGCGTTTCCTCCCCCCCATTTCTCTCTCTTCAATAGGTAGGAAGGACGATCACAGCTCGGGGAATCTGACAGAGTGCGGTAAATAAAAGTGCAGCATAGATCGACCGAGGTGGCAAACTTGGAGATACCCAACTGGCACGAGGGAAGGTGACGCCCAAGTCAGTGTCCTCGTTGCACAGCATACGGAAGCGCTCTCAACGAACAACTAGCAAAATAATTCAATGTCCCGAGCCCCTCACGACAATTTCGACGTAATGGAGGCACGAATAGGCCTAGGAACTGGTACCTTGCTCCTTGGCTCAGCGCTCACTGGCAGCCCCGTCACTGACTGATGCTCTCATAGGTGACTACCAATACCCACCACAGTCGGTGCAGAATCAAGCGTCGCAGGGAATATCTAACTTTGTTGATGGCTCCGGGCCCATTCTTTCAATGTATTCAGAAATGGCTTCAGAAGAGGACAAGAAGATGGCTGAAGGATGCAAGGCAGACGCTGATGGGATCCACATATTTGTGCATCTCCATCATCTAATGCCATGCTTGACTTCAGCTTATTGATGGTTTATTCTCTGCTGCCGTCGCATCGTTGATTTTCGGTGTCCATTCAGGATATTCGACCGAACCCACAGGACACTCCAATCTCACAAATATCTATCAGACCCCGCTCCTCCCTGAATGGCCTTGATCTCCTCACCTGGTGTCGTCACCATCCAGCACGTTGTGGACCGCCGCACTTCGTCTGATGCTTTAGATGTTCCATCGTTACTTTCTCCCATTCAGGTTCTAGACGAGGCGCTTCCTTCACGTCCACAGGCATCTTTGAACTCTTCCGTGACCGAATCTAACCACACATATTCTTTGCCAGAACATTATTCGCCGCCACTGGCCCCCGCTTCTCCTGTCCCATCTCGTGCATGGCCGTCCTCTGCACCTGGCTTGGACGGCACGGCTGAGGGAGAGAGTGGCACGATGGCTGCGTTGCACAAGGAAAGGGACGCTCTTGACCCCCCTTCGATGGTTCTTGAAAATGTTATGACTGCCCCAGATCTTCCACCACAGTTTCCGCCAGCGTCGTCAGTTACTCACGCAGCCGTCGCAAGTCCTTCGCAATGCCCTCATGTTGTCGTGAATACAGGACCCCACCCTCCACACGCCTCGTATGACCAGTATGATATCGCGTGAAGCATCCCTCATATAATATGTGTTCTTGTTGTGCCTTAAATGCGTGGCACTCTCGTTTCTGGATTTTCTGATGTATCTAATACCACACTTACAAGATCCGGAAAAATATGTGTGACATCTGTGTTTCTTCCATTATCATATTTCTCTATGTATTCCCGTGAGAAAGACGCTCTCATACTTCCCTCTCAATCAGCACTGCACATCTCCCCCGACCTACATAGAAAAACTCGAAGTATTGGCGCTCCCCAGGCTCTTGCTAACTGTACTTTTTTTGTTTTTTGAGAATAGGTAGTAAGTATGTATAACTGCGAGTACTAGAGTGGAGGATGTGAGCGAGGAAGGCGAGAATTGCTCGATTCCCGGGCCGCGTGGGGGGACTGCATACACATCACTTGATTGCGGACTCTATTCAAGCCAGGTCATAAGACAAGTCGCCCCGGTGTCACCGTGAATATCCAGATAACGTTATCTGAGCTTTCATACGGGAACCAACTTTGATGGCCAGGTCCAAGAAAATGCACAGACTTTCAAGTCACCGAACGTGACAGAGTCTTGCGTGCCACCTTCACAGCTTGATCGTAATGTAAACCCAGGACATAACCCGACTTCGCAGGATAACTCTGCATTCTCTTTCGTCAATGTCTACTGGATTCCCACCAGACGCATATCTGTTCAGAAAATATATTCCTGATCTAGACCGCCGGTGTTGGGTTTGTGGGGAGCCAGATGACTTGCGGCTACATCCCGCAGACCCTCTTTTCACCCCGTTCAACCGCGAGTGATAAGCTTCCCAAACCAGGTCAGGCAAGAGACTCGACCACGACCACTTACGACGACGCCTAAAACTAACTATCGTCCCCTAATACACGAAATTTTAGACAATGCTCTAACCCAACTTACTTAATTTTCAGCCTCTGCAAAGCGCCTCTGCCCATTTCTCATAAGAGGCAATGCCCTGCCCTTCATGAGGGAACGTCAATGTAGAGAAGTGCCTTACGAGGACTCGTCCAACTATGTTCGCAATCGCGCACATAGTCCAGATCAGGTTTCGGAATCCACAATACTGTATCGTCGCAGCGTGGTGGAGTGCCTATGTTTCCGTGCGTTATCTGCATTGGGAGGCAGGCGGAGAGGAAGGCGAGTTTGGCTACAGGAAGTCAGGAGTGCACGGTGTTAAGGTGAAGCTCAGAGTCAAACCAAATATGCACTCCGCAGCGCGCAAATTCTGACGGCCTGCGTGAGCTTGTCCGTTGACAAGCCAGCGCGGATCGCCTTATTTACGATAACCTCAATATATGGTTAATGTCTGGAAGAAAAGGAACGGGGGAGAGCTCACAATCATAATCCAGCGCTCGAATTGGGTTGCGGACACCTGCAGCGCAGCAGCTACTTGCACGTAGTAGGGTCCTGATTGGTGCTCTGGAATACATGGCCAGTAAGACCTAGTAGACGCACGTTGCACTTGAGTCAAATGGCATCCAGACCGGCATTTGCTTTTTGCACTGTCGTCAAAGAGCAGTGCGTCGAAGAGAGACAAACTCCCGGATACGTACCGTGTTCCTCGGTGTCTACATGCGTATGCTATCTGGCATGCGGGTCGTCAAGCCTTCCACTTAAGAATATCCATAGGAGTGCAAACTCCGTGTGCGGTTACGCATCCGACTCGAGGACGGCGTCGAACTTGAAGCTTGAAGAGCAGGACAAAGTCGAAGGTGGTCGAGTCGGCCAGGGTCGTGGCGATCACGTCAATAACGATGGGCTGTCTCGAGTGTAATGTGAGGTCTCTGCACGGAGAGGAGGCGTAAGGAGGTGAAGCAGAAAGAGAGGCAGAGACCATACAGCTGCCCTGCTTTAGAAGACGCGTCCACAAGGCGCTCCAATCAGGCCTCCTTCTTTGAGGGCATGAACTCACATTCCGTTAGATATTTCTCGAAACCGGCACAGCACATGCAGCTTCGTCGTTGGTGCTGGCGAGATATAAGAGCGCGTTGGAGACCGGAAGACGGAGGGCAGGTTGTCGTGAGAATGTACAGTGAAGACCGACGGTCACGCAGTCACGCGCTATGTCACAGAGGGCGGTCACTCTGGGCGATCGCTGGTCGTTCGAAAGTGTTCTACAAGACTAGGCTACCCCACCGCATCGTACTCTCTAACAATCGACACACATCACAGTCTTCGCTGAAATGTCCCGGGATCCTCACGAGGCCAGCAACGTACTCAACACAGGATTTGGTGAAGGTACCGTTCTCCCACATAACTCCATCCTCGTCATTCTCACCAAAGTTCTCGCCTCACTGCCGCCAAAATAGGCGACTATCAGTACCCACCTCCGTCGGCACAGAATCAAGCATCGCATGATGTATCTAATTTCGTCGATGGTTCCGGGCCCATATTCTCGATGTACATGGAAATGGCGACGGAAGAGGACAAGAAGATGGCCGAGAACTGGAAAGCGGATGCCGAGGGGGTCCTCATATTTGTGCGTCTCTGTCTTTTAATCTCGTGCTTCGTACTGACTCAAATCTCATAGACCGGTTTATTCTCTGCTGCTGTCGCATCCTTGATCTCAGTCTCAATTCAGGATATTCGACCGAACCCACAGGACACCTCCAATTTCTACCTCGCAAATCTCTACCAGACTACTGTCAACCCCAATATCTCGGCTTCCCTCCCCACTTCCCCTCCCCCGTTCTCTCCACCAAACTACGCAATTTGGGTAAACTCACTTTGGTTCATGAGCCTGGTGATCAGTCTTACCTGTGCCCTGCTCGCGACGCTGCTGCAGCAATGGGCACGAAGATATCTCAAGCTCACTCAGACACGTTACGGTCCAGAAAAGCGAGCACGAATTCGTTCGTTCTTTGCCGAGGGGGTTGAGAAGTGTCTCCTCCCATGGGTGGTCGAAACATTACCCGCTCTACTCCACATTTCCCTGTTCCTGTTCTTTGCCGGCCTGGTTGTGTTCCTATCCAACATTTATATCACAATTTTCAAGTTGGTGTTGTCATGGGTCGGCCTTTGCACGGCTGTGTATGGATGTATCACATTGATGCCAATCTTTCGTCACGATAGCCCATACTACACATCACTTTCATCCTCTGTGTGGTTCATTGTCTATGAGATACCAAGTGCCACCTTTAGGATTTGTCGTTGGATCGTCTTTTCGGTTCGCTATGGTCGTCGGTTCTTTCCGAGAATCAGGAACTTTTTGGTCATAAAAGGCGTCCAGAGGATAGCGGAGGAGAGTGCTCTGAGGTCCCGACCAGAACTCGACGCTCGCGCCTTCATGTGGACGTTCGACTGTCTGGACGAAGATCACGAACTGGAGCGCTTCTTTTCCGGCTTACCCGGCATCCGCAGCTCCAAGGTGGTCAAAGATCCTCTGCCTGGTCTTACCGAATGGGACAAACGCAAGCTTTCCAATGCATTGATAGGATTCTTTGAACGCACCTTCTCATCCGATTTGCTTCCCGAGCCTGTCAAAAATCGCCGGGCCATGATCTGCGCGAAAACCCTTGACCCGCTGCAATTTCCCTATGCATTCTGGAAAATCCTCGATGGAGTCATTTCTGGCTATCAACATAAGGGATTGCAAACTGCCGAATTTGTCCGTGTCATGCGAGGTTGGTGCAGTGGTGGAGACCGACTAACTAAATTACTTGGAGAGGCCCTGTTCACCTGTCTTATTGCAAGAGCGCAACGCCGCGACGACTCTTGGCTCATTTCCGCCCCCAATAAACTGGGAATCCCAGAAGCTGACCTCCGACGCTACGCTACAGGCTGCAGCTTGTTACTCACAAGCTTGATTTGCATCACTCGCTACCAATTTAGCCAGTTCGGGAAACCGTCCTGGCCACGTTACTGGTTCTCAGAAGTTCTAGAGGAAGCTTCGAAATTCAATACGCAAGATACGTCACCCGATCTGCAGCACGAGTTCTGTGCACTCTGGAATCAAATCGTTCTCAAAGTGCAGAATGACGACGATCGGGAGATGGCGATGCCTATCCTCAGATCGATTCGGAAGGTATACATCGCTCTTCATGAAGGTACCAATGCTGCCCCAACACAATTCTCCGCCTCCACCGAGTGGTTGGATCCCGTTCTGGAAGACCCACACTCGTATCCACGGTGCAACATCGCTAGCCATATCCATGACTCTGCCCACACAACCTCAGCTTTGGTTATCGCGAAATCTAATGAGGACGGGCCTCTCCCTGCTCTCTTTACCAGTCCCGATGTGCCTTCCTCGTCCGCACCTGCCCCACCTCAAGTCCTCGAAAGCCTCACGGATATACCACTTGACGACTTCCACCCCCAGACCACTCATCAGACGAACACCGAAAGCCTCTCATTTCCTGTCACCACACCAGATCCAGCGACCGCTGATGCGTTTGTCACCTCTGGTGGAACAATACGCCGCCCTACTTCTGCAATCTCGACATCCACCCCTCCTCTTTCCTCTACCTCCCCACCTGCTGTTGTTACCATTCAGCACAACGCAGACCTCATGACACTTTCTGATCCACCAAACCACCCTTCTTCAGCTTCTCATCCAATTCTCGACAATACACTTCTTACAGGTTTGTCGCTGTCTTCACACTCGCCCATGACTCAATCTGACCCCACGCCGTCTTTCCTGGAATCCCATCGCTTGCCAATAGTTGATACTGCTTCCAGCGCTTCCATAAGGCTGGCCTCGGTACCTGATCTGCGTGCTGCTGCCAAGGATGACGGCAGCCCAACGCTTGGTCCATGCAATGAAAATGACGCTCTTGATCCCCCCTCGGCGACTGGCTCTATCCACGCAAGCGCTATGGCCACCTTAGATACCTCACCTCAATCCCCGTCACCATCGGTCACTGACATGGACCCAGCCATTGCAGGCCCTTCACCACGTGAACCGAATGCCGAGCGTACAGGAGGAGGTCGTCCACCACAGCCTTTCCGTTGCTCGTATGATATTGTTTAACGTCCCCCGATCTCTTTGATGCTCGTGTGTGATATAGAGTATATATTCCTATACGGCTCCCGATATCACCATGACTGGTACTATTCATCACCTTTTTCGTCCTGTGTATATACTGCCCTATTACATGGTGCAAATACGTGGCGAAATGTGTAAACTTGGTAGAGTGGAGAGTTGTTAGTGAGGAGTCTTGGTAATCCCCTTAAGTGGGCCAGTGAGCGTACCAGGAAGTGACGCGGAAACCTCTGCGCGCATATAAGTAGCCGTCTCTATTCTCTCAGCTCCGGTAGTGTCTGCGAATAGTTTCTCCTCGGGCCTCTTATGGAGAGCAGCGTTTCAACGTTGAGAAACTTATAGAGTCGGTACTATGCGGAGCCGTTCCAAGATGGGGGGACAAGGACGTTTCAGGTAGTACAGATTACAGGGAACTCGTGGCAAATTACCTAATGGGTCAATGAGTACGAGTAGCCACGGATAAGACATGCGGTCGAGCGAATTCTGCTGCCGTCGACAAGTCCTTATGCGCATTTGAAACTGACGTAGGAACACCATCCTACCTTCAGGAGTCTCAGACTGCTTTGCTACCGGCGTCACCACTGCCAAGACTGCTTCGCAACAGCGCCAGGCGAAAGCGGCAACGTCAAGCGCTCCTACGGGCAAGGCGGGCCACCCTGCATGGCTCACCCCTGCAGACCAAATAGCGCGCAACGTCTGCGTGGGCCACGCGAGCTTGCAAGTTGAAAAGTCCATGCGGATTTCTTTTATATATAATAGGGTCAGTCTGGTCCAGGAAGAAAGCATGGAAGCGAAGAAAAGTGTTTGGCAGCGGAGGCGGAGGAAAGGCTTACTTGCCACTGGTGACCTGTCTGGGTGCGCGTGCTGACAGGTATCCAGGTCGTCCAGCAGCTACTTTGGAATGTCTGGAGGAGCATGAAGAGCGAGCGCACTTGCACAACGAAGACCGTGTTGAATTTGAGAGGGAGGGCCAAGACGACAGTTAGGTCGGACAGGGCCGTGGCGATCGTGTCAAGTATGGTAAGCTACATGGCTTGCGATGCGAGAGGACATGTGCCGGTAGGCCACAGATCTGTACTGAGAGCGAGGCGCTTCAGCAAGCGAAGGGGGAGAGATGTAGAGGGCGTACGGCTATCCCGCTTTGGAAGAGACGTCGCAAGACGCTCTCAAAAATGCTTCTCTGACGGCGTGATCTTCCACTCGTTCAGCCACCTCTTAACGAGAGAACGTCAGCATGTGCAGTTTGTTGCTTGTGCCGGCAAGACCGGGGAGAGGGTTGTAGGATGAGAAACGGAGGGAATATTGTCGCGGGTGCGTGCCGAGGTTTGTCAAAGCTTACGTAAATGGTTGATGAGGCTAGGCGTGCTAGGAGACATCAGTGAGGCGGAGACGCACACGTGGTACTTGAATATTATAGCTTGAACACAGATCCTGTGGTCGCGAGTGTGAAGATAGAATTTCTAGAGAATCAGTCAACTGCGCGTTTAATGGACGGGGATAAAAAAGGTTGAAGAATCCTTCGGTCTCTGTTGCAGGCCAGTAATGTGACGGTGGGTCAAAGGAGACGACTTCCCCGAGACTTTGCTACTCACGGTGATCCCTCGCCTAACCCGTTAACAATCGATAGGACAGAAAAGGCCTCTCTTTTCCTCGTACCATCATCAGATGATAGTCGACCGTCCTCGACTACAAGGCCCTGTAGAATCGATTGGGAAAAGGGAATTGCCATACAAGTTGTATGGCAATTCGGATTTATGTGACTTGCTTTGAGAATAGGTAGCTAAGTGTGTGTAACCGCGAGTACCAGAGTGGAGGGATGAGAGCAAGGAAGGCGAGAATTGCTTAATTCCCCAGGCCGTCTCGACCTGTGCCAGATCCACTTTCTCGCATGCCTGGGGCTTGTGCCTGGGTGTCTCTTCATAATTACTTTACGACGGTAGATGACAGGACAAGGGACGCACCACGATTTCCTACCACTGAATTAGCCTTCCTCTCCGCCTGCTACACAGCGCAGACGACGAACGGAAGCATTACCGACGAGGTACTCCGCCTCATGGCGGCGATTCGGTATTGCAGATTCCGAAGCCTGATTGGGATTATGTAAGCAATGACGATGCAAGGCGTTGCCTCTTACAGAAATCCGTGGAGGTGTGTTTGCAGTCACTGAAGAACATACGAGTTGAGTTGGAGGGCTGTATATCATGATCATAGGGTCAATGGTAAGTCTTAGACGCTATCGTAAGTGGTCATGGTCGAGTCCCGCGGGCCTTGTTTATAAGCTTATCAATGACTACTCACACTTGAATGGGGAGAAAAGAGGGTCTGCGGGATGTAGTTGCAAGTCGTCTGGCGTCTCAGAAACTCAAGGCATTTATATTCATCACACAATATATTTTCCTTTCCGAATAGATACGTGTCTGGCGGTCAGCAAGGATCTAGTAGATATTATTAGCGAAAGAGAACGCGGAGTTACCCTGCGAGGTCATATCATGTCCTGGGTCTACATCATGGCCCAGCCGCAAGGGTAGTGAAAATGAGCGAGCTAGTCACAACCCAGCGCTCTTCTCGGGTCACGGACACGTATCGTATTCCGGTCGTGTCTGCCCGTGCTGCCAGGTGTGCAAGCCCCCAGCCCAAGTCACTTGGGGATATCCGGAGGTGTGCGAAGAGTGAGTGAGCTTGCGCAGCGAGGACCGAGCCGATTTTAAGGAGAGGGAGGGTCAAGACAACAGCTGGGTCGGAAAGGGCCATGGGGATTGCGATTGCGTCGAGCATGGCAAACGACGTGGCTTGTGATGCGAGAGGACCGCACAAGCTTGCAGCGGTAGGGCACAAGTCTGTACGGAGAGCGAGGCACGTCAGCAGGTGAAGGGGAGAGAGGAGCAGAGAACGTACGGCTGTCCCGCTTTGGAAAAGACGCTCTCAAAACAGCTTCTCTGAGGGCGTGATCTCCCACTCGTTCGGCCACCTCTTGACGAGAGAACTGCAACATGTGCAGTTCGTCGTTTGTGCTGGCAAGAACTGGGAGAGCGTCGTTCGATGGAAAATGGAGGGAATATTGTCTCGGATGCGTGTTGAAGTTCGTCAAGGCTTACGTAGATGGGGGATGAGGGCTAGGAGACGTTACAGTGAGGCGGAGACGTACACGTGGTACTTGAATATTATAGCTTGAACGCAGACCCTGTAGTCGCGGGCATGACAACATGACTCTAGAGAATCGGTTGATCAAGAATTTAATTGATGGGGATAAAAAAGGTCGAAGGATCCTTCAATCTCTTTTGCAGGATGGTAGTGAGACGACGGGTCAAAGGAGACGACTTGGACGAGACACTCACAGTGGTCCCACGCCTGACCCCTTGACATCAATAGGACAGAAAAAGCCTCTCTTTTCCTCGTACCGTCATCAGATAGATAGTCAACCGTCCTCGACTACAAGGTCCTGTCGAATCAATTGGAAAAAAGGCGCACATTTCGGTCTGCCTAACGAGGGGTACCCTGCTTGTAGCCGGGAGATCTGCGCTTCGTCTTGAATTGTAGAACAGCTGAGTATCCACGTACAGTACCATCTGCGACAATTGAAATATTGAGTCTAGATGAGAAACAAGGGCTAGGGGACACCATAGTGAGGTGGGAATGCGCGCGCAGTACTTGATTGTGGACTCCACGGCTGAGGATTGGCGGGGTCAGTCACGCATTTTTGGCAAGTTTAATAGGTAGACACAAAAAAGGTAAGAATTATTCGACGTTCGCTGCAAGTCGGTAGTGAGACGGGACAACCAACTCCGTTGTATGGCATGTGGAGAGGAAGACGAATTCGGCTGCAGGAAATCAGGAGTGCACGATGTTAATGAGTGCGAGACGATCACTACCGCGAAGGTCGAACGAAGAGTCGAACCGAATATACGTGCTGCGGCGCGCAACATCCGACGGTCTGCACGAGATTGTCCGCTAACAAGCCGGCGTGGATCGCCTTATTCACGATAACCTCAACTTATCGTTATTTCCAGGGAGAAAAGGAGGGGGAGAGCTCACCATCATGACCAAGCGCTCGACTTGGGTTGCGGCGCAGCGGCTGCCTGCACGTACGGTCCTCTGGAATCTGCGGGCGGCGAGAACGAGTAGACGGACGTTGCGCTCGAGCTGAGCAACATCCAGACCTCCATTTGGCTTATTTGTCTTTGCGCTGTCTTTGAGGGGCTGGGCGTCGAAGAGAGATGGACTGCAGAGACACGTACCATGTTCCTACGTGGCGCCTATGTGTGTACGATGCTAGGCGTGCGCGTCCTCAAACCCACTACTTAGAAATACCCAGAGGTGTGCAAACAATGGGTGTCCATGCGCAGTGAGGGACAGCATCGAGCTTGAAGTTCGAAGCTCGAAGACCGGAACAAAGTCGAAGATAGTTGGGTTGGACAGGGCCGTGGTGATCACATCAATCACGGCGGGCTGTGTCGCTGCGATGCGAGGTCTCTGCACGGAGAGAAAGCATCAGTTGGTGAAGCAGAAAAAGAAGCAGAGACCGTACTGTTGCCCAAAACGCGTAGACAAGCCGCGCTCTTCTCCGAGGGCATGAACTCATATTCCTTTAGATACTTCTCGACATTGGCACAGGAACCTGCAGTGTTTGAAGCCCATCGTTTGTGCTGGAGAGATCCGGAAGTCCATTGTAGACCGAGAAGACGGACGGCAGGTTGTCGTGGGAGCGGATTGAAGACGTTTGTCAAATAGATGGGCAGTCTCGCGGTCACGTGCAATGTCGGAGTGTTCGACTTGAAAGCAGGAATAGCGTATGTCGTTCATACGTCCATCTCATATGGACACAAGCCGGTAAATTTCATGGAACAGAGGCTCCCCAAGGGCCGAGACTCCCTATTATTCCCATAGCAACCAATGCTTTTCGCTCTCTCTTCAACCCGGTGCCTACGTTCGACTATCGTCGGCGTTCCAGCCTTCTCTCATTCTCGGTGTTCTATTTGTACCCTCCGGTGCGTAGCGATTTATCCTCGAAATTACCCTTCTCATGTGAAAACATGTTTCCGGTTCTGTTGTCTCTATGGCTTTAATCAATGATCCGCCCTTGTCCTCCTCTCCAAGGTTGGTCCACAGCAGCCATGACAGCTCCCCAACACGATATCGCAGTTCATCCCAAGACAGTGATACCGAAGTCGCCGCTCAAAGGTCCCCAACTATCTCACGTCCTTTCGACCCAACCCTCCGCTATTCACAATCAGCAGTCATTTGACTTTTGAAACGATGGAAATTTTCGCCAAGGCGGAGAAGAAACGTCTTGGTTTTCTGAACAGCCCAGACAAGTGTCAGCAGTGCTGCGGACTCACATGCCTTCGCAGGCGAGTGCAAGCGGTGAGGTGGGGCCAAGTGGCGGCAACAAGATGGATTTCCGGCTTCCGGCACCGCGTAGTATGCGAGAGCACAAACTGAGCCAGAGCAATCCGAGGCTACGACGTCATGGCGGCGGGAAGGTCGCATTGTTCGAAGGGTTAGCTGGCGTCTCACCTGCGTCATCGTCCACCGGGATCGCTCCTCCACGGCCCTGCACGGATGCATCAGATTTATGCCTATCGTTCGTCGTGATAGCCCGCGCTATACATCGCTTTCATCATCGGTGCGGCTCATCGGTTTTGGAATAGCACACATCTACTCTCAGGTTCGTTCATGGTTCTATTTTCCGGTTCACAATTGTCGTCCGGCCTTTCATAGATCCTAGAGCCGTCACTACACGTTACTCTTGCGGGGTACCACTTCTTCGGACAATTTAGACGTCCCGTCGCTGCCTTCTCCCATTCAGGTTCTAGACGACGTTCCCTCTACAGGCCCACAGGCGTCTTTAAACTCTTCGGTGACTGGGTCTGACTACGCATCTTCACCAGGATCTCCTTCGCCGCTGCTGGCCCCCGCTTCTCTTCGCCCGTCTCATCCACGGCTATCTTCTGTACCTGATCCGGACGCTGTTGCAGGGCAGTCCGAAGGCTTCATTGCAGAAAGGAACGACGCTCTCGACCCCCCTTCGGCGATTCGCGAGAATATTATGGATGCCTCGGGTCTTCCACCTTCACATGGCCAGTATGATATTGTTAAACGTGCTGCTCAAGTGTGCATTTGCGATCGGGCATATATTTCTGTTGACTTCTCGATATCACCGCCGATAATATTCAATACATGTTCTTAATTTCTGTACATACCGTTTTATTATGCTGTACAAATACCTAGGCGAAATGTGCGTGAACCAAGTAGCGCGGGAAATGTGAGGATCTCAGCGTTCTTCTTGACCCACTGCGGGCGACGAGCGTACCTAGAAGTGACACGGAAGCCTCTCCGGGCACCCAGGCAGCCATATATATCTTCTCCGCATCAACTCGGAGAGTTTCTGCAAAAAACTAGTTGCTTGCGTCTCTTGTTGAGAGCAGCTTCGGGCACCTTGCAGAGTTGGTACCAGGAACCATTCCAAGACCGGGGACAAGGATGTTGCAGGAGAGTAGTTCGAATTACAGTGACAAGTCGGTGAGTACAAGTAGACATACTGCTACCCTCGACGTCGAGAATGAGAGACCCTTGTGCACGTTTGAGACTAATGTGGACATCCCTCCATAGGAGTCTCAAACTACTTCACTACCAGCGGTGACTGCTCCGTTACTGTGCCGGGAGAAGGTGACGACGTCGAGACAGGCAGCCCATATAAAGAGGCCCAAGACCAACAGCACTCGCTTCTGCGGACAGAATACGCCTGTGGATGCTTGGCCTTGAACAAGCCGGCGCGGGCTACTTTGTATTTAGTAGCGTCAATGAAGAAAGAGAGGAAAAGAATTTGGTGGGGGTGGAGGGAAGACCCACCATAGGTGATCCAGCTGTCCAGCGCTGAGCGCTCTACCCGGGTCGGGACACGTGCCGTAATTCTGGCGGTATCTGCGTGTCCGTGCTGGCGGGTGTACAAGTCATCCAGCCCGCCATCAGGGGATATCCGGAGGAGCATGAAGAGCGAGTGCTTGCGCAGCCATCACGCCAAGTCTAAGGAGAGGGACAAGATGGTAGGGGTCGGGCAGGGCAGTCGCAGTCGCGTCGAATACTGCAAGTTGTATCATCTGCGATGCAGGTTTACAGTAACGAGGGGACGAGCGTGCATAGTTTGCACGGAGAGCGAGACGCGTGAGCAGGCGAAGCGGAGAGAGAGGAAAGGGACGCACGGCTGCTCTGCTCCAGAAAAGACGTCGCAAAACGCTCTCAAAAAAGACCTCCTTGAGGGTATTATCTCCCACTCCTCAAGTCACTTCTTGACGTCAACGCTGAGAAACCTGCATGCAACCCATCGCTTGACTCTTGAACTTTCTCGGAACCTCTCGGTATGACCCGCTGGGAAATAGAAGAATAGAGTCAAGTATACAGAATTGTTAATGGAGACGAGGAGCGTTCAATTGGTCCGATATTGTATGATCGGATTGAGAGGAAGGCAGCCAGCGGTAGGTGTTACATCAGTGCCAGTGGTTCGGTTCGAGCTCAGCGCTAATCGATATTTCGTCCAAACATAACGCCCAATACTGGATTTTATTCGGTGACCTACCTCTAGTCTTTACCGGAATGTTGACTCCCTTTGTTACCGTGAAGTTCAGAGATTCAAAAGTACACAATATGAGAAATGAAGCCTATTTCGCAACGACAATCTGTTGAACATCCGGCGCTTGCGGTTCGGTCGAACCTCGTCGCGTCACGGTCACGGCGATAAGTCGTTCTGGCTTTACAGTAACACGTTCTACCCTACTTCTTTGTACTCTCTACAATCGACTCGCCTCGTAGTCATCAATGTCCCGAGCTCCTTATGAGGCTAATAATGTACCTGGCGCAGGATTTCATGAAGGTACTGATTTCCTACCTGACTCTATCCTCACCGTTCTTATCTAGCCCGGCGTCAACACAGGTGACCAGTACCCTCAATTGAGACAAAATCAAGCATCACACGCCGCATCTAATTTCGCCGATGGCTCCGGGCCTATTTTTTCGATGTACATGGAAATGGCGACGGCAGAGGACAAGAAGATGGCCGAGAACTGGAAAGCGGATGCAGACGGCATCCTCATATTCGTGCGTCTCTATCTCATGCTTCACTCTAACTCAATATACTCAATGGTCATAGACTGGTTTATTCTCGGCTGCTGTCGCATCCTTGATCTCAGTCTCCATTCAGGATATTCGACCGAACCCACAGGACACCTCACATTTCTACCTCGCAAATATCTACCAGACTACCGTCAACCCCAATATCTTGGCTTCCCTCCCCACTTCCCCTCCCCCATTCTCTCCACCAAACTACGCAATTTGGGTAAACTCGCTTTGGTTCATGAGCTTGGTGATCAGTCTTACCTGTGCTCTACTCGCGACTCTGCTGCAGCAATGGGCACGAAGATATCTCAAGGTCACTCAGACACGTTACAGTCCAGAAAAGCGAGCACGAATTCGTGCGTTCTTTGCCGAAGGTGTTGACAAGTTTCTCCTCCCGTGGGCGGTCGAAACATTACCTGTGCTTCTCCATATTTCCCTGTTCCTGTTCTTCGCCGGCCTGGTTGTATTCTCATGCAACGTTTATATCACGACTTTTAAGTTGGTGTTCTCGTGGGTTGGAATATGCGTGGCTCTGTACGGATGCATCACATTGATGCCGATCTTTCGTCTTGATAGCCCGTACTATACATCGCTTTCATCGTCGGTATGGTTCATTGCTATTGGGATACGATATGTCTTCTTTCGTATTCGTTGGTGGTCCTATAGTTTGTGGTCTTATTTGTCGGCTAGAATTCTTCATCGTCATCTGTTTCACCCTCATCGTCACCCCTTCCATTACGGTCTTCCCTTCTCCTTTGAGGAGAACAAGGACCGCTATCACAAGTTACTCTTGCAGGGCATGGAGAGGACAGCCGAAGAAACTGCTCTGGTACCTCAATCAGATATCGACGCTCGCGCCTTGATGTGGACGTTCGACTGTCTGGACGAAGATCATGAATTGGAGCGCTTCTTTTCCGGCTTACCCGGCATCCGCAGCTCCAAGGTGGTCCACGATCCTCTGCCCAGTCTCACCGATGAGGCCAAAATGAAGCTTTCTAAAGCATTGATAGGATTTTTTGACCGCACTTTCAGATCCGATTTACTTCCCGGGCTTCTCAAAAATCGCCGGGCCGTCATCTGCGCGAAAGCCCTTGACCCGCTGCAATTTCCCGTTGCATTTTTGTATATCCTCGACGGAGTCATTTTTGGCGATCAACATAAGGGATTGCAAACTGCCGAATTTGTCCGTGTCATGCGAGGTTGGTGCAGTTGTGGAGACCAACCAACTGAATTACTTGGAGAGGCCATGTTCACCTTTCTTATCCCAAGAGCGCAACGCGTCTCTTGGCCTATTTCCCTCCCCAATAAACTGGGAATCCCTGAAGCTGACCTTCGACGCTACGCCACAGACAGCAACTTGTTACTTACAAGCTTGATTTGCGTCACTCGCCTCCAATTTAGCCAGTTCGGGAAACCGTCCTGGTCATCTTCCTGGTTCGAGGAAGTTGTTGGCGGAGCTTTGGAATTCGATGTGCGAGATACGTCACCCGATCTGCAGCACGAGTTCTGTGCGCTCTGGAATCAAATCGTTCTCAAAGCGCAGAATGACGGCAATCAGCGGATGGCGCCAAGGATCCTCAGACCGATTCGGAACGCATACATGGCTCTGCATGAAGGTACCGATGCTGCCCCAACACAATTCTCCGCCTCCACCCCTGTTTGGGATGAAGTTCTGTGGGACCCAAGCTCATATCCACGTTGCAACATTGTTAGCCATATTCACGACTCTGCTTCGACAACCTCAGCTCACTCTGTCCTGCACGATAATGACGCGCCGCCCCCTGCTCTCCTTACCAGTCACGATGTGCCTTCCTCGTCTGTACCTGCCCCATCTCACGTCGTCGAAAACCTCACGGATATACTGCTTGACGACTTCCACCCCCAGACCGCTCATCAGACGACCACTGAAAGCCTCTCATTTCCTGTCACCTCACCAGATCCGGCGACCGCTGATGTGATCATCACCTCTGGTGGAACAGTACCCCACCCCACTTCTGCGACCTCAACATCTGCCCCTCCTCTTTCGTCTACCTCACCACCCGCTGCCGCTACCCTCCAGCACAACGCAGACCTCGTGGTACCTTCTGATCCATCAAACCACCCTTCAGCTTATCCAATTCTGGACAATACACTTCCGACAGGTTTGTCACTATCTTCACACTTACCCATGGCTCGATCTGACCGCTCGCTTTCTAACACAGAACTTCATCGTCCAGAAATAATCCCTACTACTCCTAGCGCTTCGACAGAGCCAGCCTCTGCACCTGATCTGTGTGCCACTGTCGAGGACGACGGCAGCCCGGAGCTTGGTCCACGCGTGAAAATGACACTTGACCCCCCTTCCGCAATTCACGCAATTCACGCAAACACTCTGGCCACCCCACATCCTCCACAGCACTCCTCGCCAGTCACAGACATGTACCCGACCATTGCGAGCCCATCACCGCGTGAACCAAATGCTGAACGTACAGGAGATCACCCACCACAGCTCTTGCATTGCCCGTATGATATAGTTTAACACCCCCCGGTCTCTTAGATGCGAATGTACGATATATTCTTGTTGGACTCCCGATATCGTCATTATGGAAATTATTCGATACTTTTTACTTTTTCTCGTCTTGTGTATATGCCGTCTCTATTACATGGTACAAATACCGTGGCGAAATGTGTACGCTTGGTAGAATGGCGAGCTTTGAGCGAGGAGTCTCAGCGATCCCCTTGATTGGGCCGATGAGTGTACCTGGCAGAGACGTGGGGGCCTGCGCGCACGTAGCCTATGCTTGTGCAGTGAGGACCGCATCAAGCTTTAAAAGCGCGTCGATGTCGAAGATGGTCGAATAGGACAAGGCGGTGGCTACCATATCACACAAACTAACTGTCACCTGCGATGGGGGGGGTCTAGCGCGCGGACGTGTGTGAGCTTGTAATAGTATGCCGTATCTCTTCCCGTAGAGTAAGGCGGTGAATCGAAGAGGCAGACGGTGGATATGACTATCCCGCTTTGGAAATGACGTTGACAACGTTCTCCAAGGAAGCGCTCTTCTCTGAAAGCGTAATCATCCTGTCTTTCAGCCACTTCTCGACGTCGCGGCGGGAGGCCCGCTGCACGGACAACTCGCCATTTGTGCTCATAGCGAGGAGCGTGTCATTGCGGCCAATGACTCATAAACAGAAGACGAAGGACAGATTGTTGTAGGAGGTGGAAGTGGGTTGGAGAAGCTCGTAAAGCTTTAGTGGACAAGAGACGAGGGCAAGAGGACGGCATAGCGAGAGGGAAATGCAGGCGCAGCAAGTTACTTGAATATGGACTCTTCGGTCAAGGAGTGACGCATGACGGATCAATGAATGCCTTCTTTTTCTGGAAAAATGGATCGGCCAAGGAGGGAGCGTAGACGTTAGTGTAGACGAATCGTTAAGAAAACTGACACAACAGAGCCAAACAATCTTAATATCCGACTTGCGTCATGAAGCTCGCATGAAGTCACCCCAATGCCATCGTCGTTCATACAGAGACTAACCCAGGACACAATCCGACTTCGCAGGATAACTCCGCATTCTCTTTCGCCAATATCCACTGGATTCTCGCTTAGGCCATGTCTATTCGGAAAATATGTGCTGGATATCATCCACTAGCGTTGAGTTTGTGCTAGACACCTTGCGTGCACCCCGCAGACCATCTTTTAGCCTGATTCTAAGTGTGAGTGATAAGCGCTAAGCGCTAAGCTCCCAAACAGAGTCCGTAAGGGCTCGACCAAGACCACTTACGACGGCGCCTAGAACTAATCATCGACCCCATAATATACGAATTTTTAGGCAACGCTCTAACCCAACTCACATTTATTTTTCAGCCTCGCAAAGCACCCGAAGCACCCTTGCCGATTTCTTATAATAGATGACGCTATGTCCTTCATGAGTATGGAAGTGCCTTACGAGGACCCGGCCATCTATGTTCGCCATGGCTTAATACATAGTCCAGACCACGCTTCGGAATCTGCAATATTGCATCGCAGCAGTGAGCTAAAGTACCTCGTCAGTGACCCTTCCATCCGATAATTGCGTTGGTAGGAGGAAAGGAAGGCGAATTTGGCTGCGAGAAGTCAGGAGTGCAGTGTTAAAGAGTGCGAGACGATCGCCGCCGCAAAGGTCGAACGAGGAGTCGAACCGAATGTATGCGCAGCGCTGCGGAACCTCTGACGGTCTGAGCGGGCCTGTCGGTTAACAAGCCGCCGCGCGGAATCGCTTTATTTACAATAATTACAACGTATGGTTATTACCAAGGAGAAAAGGAGGGCGGTGGAGAGCTCACTGCCATGGCCTAGAGTTTGGCTTGGATTGCGTGCACCTGGGGCGCGGCGGTTACTTGCACGTAGGTTCTAGTTGGTGCTCTGGAATTCGTGGCTGGCGAGAATAAGTAGACGCACTTTGCGCTCGAGCTGAGTGGCATCCAGAACTGCATTTACTTAATGTATTTTTTGTGCTGTTGTCAGGGCCGGGCGTCGAACAGAGACAAATTCTCGGGATACTACGTACCGTGCTCCCCGGTGTTATCTACATGCGCGTGCTGTCAAGCGTGCGCTCGCTAAGCTCTCTACTTAGTGATATCCAGAGTACAAGCAGCAGGTGCAATTACGCAGCGAGGACAGCATCGAGCTTCAAGAGCAGGACGAAGTTGAAGATGGTCGGGTCGGATAGGGCCGTGGCGACAACGTCAATCACGGCGTGCTATGCCGCTTGCGGTGCGGTCTCTGCACGGAGATCAGGGGTCAGTTGGTGAAGCAGAAAGAGAGGCAGAGACCGTACAGCTGCCTCGCTTCGGAAAACACGTCGACAAGGCGCTCTTCTCCGGGGGAGTAAACTCCCAAATGAGCCACTTCTCGACATCAACGCAGGAGACCTGTAGCATGTGCGGCTTCGTTTGTGCTGGCAAGATCTATGGGCGTGTTGGAGACCGGAAGACGGAGGGCAGATTGTCGTGGGAGCGGATCGGGCAAGCTTTAGTTGTGTTGTTTGCGGACGTTACGCGGTCACGTGCGTCTCGTCCGATCATGAGCGAGGCACTCTCAACGACGACTAGTACCATAGACTTCAATGTCCCGGGCACCTCACCAAGATGACAACTCAACCAAACCAGGTATTGACCCGAGATCTGGTACCTTTCCACCACTCGGCTTTATCCCCGTTGCTCACACAGATGACTGCCAGTACTACCCACCTCAGTCGGCGCAGAATCAAGCATCACAGAGCGTGTCTAACTTCGTCAATGGCTCCTGGCCTATTTTTTCGGTTTATTTAGAAATTTTCTCGGAAGAAGACAAGAAAATGACCGAAGGATGAAAAGCGGATGCTGATGTGATTCTTATACCTCCGCAACGATGATCCCCTCTACCCTGGAACCTTCGGTATCTACCCCACCTCCTCCTATCTTATTTTCCTCGAGTTCTCCATCTGGTGCAGCTTCCTTCCAGAATATCCCCGACTGCTATACTACTTTGGATGTTCTGGACGTTCCATTGCTACTGTCTCCTGCCCCAGTTCTCGAGAGTATTCTCCCCATGGGTCTGTTATCGTCTCTAGACTCTCACGCGACTAGATCTGACTACGGGTTTTCTCTCCCAGGATGTTATTCGTCACTGCTAGCTCCTGCTGCTCCCGGCCCATCTCGTCTGTGGCTGGTTATTGCATCCGATCCTGTTGCTGCTACGGAGGGTGAAGGTAGCATGGAGGCTGCACTGCACAAGGAAAGCGACTCCCTTGGTCCCCCTTTGGCGATTCAGGAAAATATTATTGTTACCTCGGATCTTCCCTCACAGCCGCCGCCATCGCCGTCAGTGACTGACGTAGCCATTGCAGGTCCTTCACGGTCATCTCTTGGGGAAGAGCAGACCGGAGATCGTCCTCCGTACCCTTTACATAGCCAGTATGATATTGTGCAAAGTACTCCGCTATTCGAATGCGTGTTCTCGTCGTGTCTTTAACGCCATCATCGTAGCTCGAAAATTTCTGATGTATGACTCCATACTTCACATATTCACAAGACATGGATAGTGCAAGAAAACGTGTAACCATGAGTGATGTAGGGAATACGAGGACATGCTGCGACTATGATAGATGCTACTGAGCGAGCCAATACGATACTCGGAGAACACATGCGGCAATTGGAGACCTGCGTACTTGCATCGTCATCCTTCCTTTATGGTTGAGGATGTCAGAACGGCAGGAAGCAGAGGGGCCCATGTGCAAAGTTAAGGGAACCAAGGTGTTGAGCGGCAGTCGGTGCGTGGTCAGATGAACGTGGAGAGGTAGGGGACTGTTCGCGTAGCATCTAGAAGAAGAGGGAAGAGGGACTAATGGAGTAGAGTTGGACATCTAAGCTCGGTATGCCGGGAGTTGCCGCCTCTTCCATGATTAGCGTAACTTAATGCCTTCTCCACAAATACACATCGGCACTCACCGGCGCGTGGGCAGGTTATTGATCACGCACCAACGCTTGTGCAAGTCCATGCCATATATCGTGAACCAAAACCGCAGGCCCGGAATCGAGGGTGCAGGGGAAGCGCATGCAAACTCAACCCCAGCCCTGCGCGAAACCAATCCGTGTCCTCGTATCAAATTCGGTTCAACTGCGCATGCGGCACGGGCCAGAGTCCACAGTGAAGTAGGAAAGCGCGTGTGTGCATGCGGCGGGGGGGTATCGTTCAAGTGCGCACCGCGATAAAAGCGGGGTACGAGATGGTGTGAATGCCGGTGCTCGTGATGTGACTAATGAGTAGATGGGAGCGGACTTTGGTTGAGGGAGGGTTACGAATGGTGTGGAAATCATACGTACGTGACCGAGTCGTGCAGTGAAGGGTCCAGCACTTCAGATGGGTCACAAGAGTGAGGGTATGACTCGGATACACATGTGCATCTGCATGCTTGGTTGGAACTGTGGAGGTTCGTCAACAATCCCATACGTAGAGAACAGAGACCGTATTAAGAATGAGGGATGAGAGGACCGCACGGGACAATTGTCCGAGCACAGTGTACGCGAGAGAAGACTTTGTTTCAAAACCTTCGAGAGGGACTCAGCTGAAAAAATGGCTGGCCCCCGCCAAGACGCGGTAGCCCTTCACATTCCCTGATCTTGACTCTTGAACTTCCTTGGGGCCCCAGTACGATCCTACTTGGAAATAGTAGCAAAGCAAAGCCAGATATGTAGGGTTGTTGACGGAGGCGGAAGCGTTCAGTTGTTCCATAAGCATTGGTGTGGATCTGGGCAGCCATCGGTAGGGTTATGGTTACATCACCGAATCGATATTTCGTCCAAGCAATAAGGGATGTATTCACTTTACGACAGTCCCTCTCTAGTTTGTTCACAGCTTGTTGATCTCCCTTGTTACCGTACAATGAAAAGACTTATGAAGTACGCAATACGAGAAATGAAGCTTGTTTTGCAACGACAAGCAGTTGAACACGCGGCGCTTCCGGTTTCGTCGAGCCTCGTGTTGTTGCCTCGTGGTGCCCAATAATGGAGGTCGCTCCAGCCGCAACACGTTCCACCCTCATTGTACTCTCCGCAAACGACTCACATCATAGTTTCGATGTCCCGAGCTACTACTGGCGTAGTACGTGGTCCAGGTACTATTTTCCTGCCTGACTCTATTTTCCCGTTCTCATCTAACCTGCCGCCAAAATAGATGACCAGCCCCAGTCGGGACAAAATCAAGCCTCGCGCGGTGTATCTGATTTCGCCGATGGATCCGGGCCTATTTTCTCCATGTATATGGAAATGGCGACGGAAGAGGACAAGAAGATGGTCGAGAACTGGAAAGAGGATGCAAATGGGATCCTCGTATTTGTGCGTCTATCTACCTTTCCGTCTGGTGGTTCACACCAACTCAACTGTCGCAGACCGGTTTATTCTCTGCTGCTGTCGCATCATTGATCTCGGTGTCCATTCAAGACATTCGACCAAACCCACAGGACACCTCCAATTTCTACCTCGCGAATATCTACCAGACTGCCGCCAACCCCAATACCTCAACTTCTCTCCCCTCTTCCCCACCCCCATTCTCCCCACCAAACTACGCCGTTTGGGTAAACTCACTTTGGTTCATGAGCTTGGTCATCAGTATTTCCTGTGCTCTACTTGCAACGTTGCTACAGCAATGGGCACGAAGATATCTCAAGGACTCTCAGTCTCATTACGGCCTGAGTCCACACAAGCGAGCATGGATCCGTTCGTACTTTCATGAAGGTGTTAACAAGTATTTCCTTCCATGGGCGGTCGAAACACTCCCTGCACTTCTCCATATTTCCCTGTTCCTGTTCTTTGCTGGTCTGGTTGTGTTCCTTCATAACGTCAACATGACAGCTTTCAAATTCGTGTTGTCATGGGTTGGGATTTGCACGGCTCTGTACGGGTGCATCACATTGATGCCGGCCCTTCGTTATGATAGCCCGTACTATACATCGCTTTCACTACCAGTTTGGTACATTGCTCTTGTGATACAACATGTCGTCTTTCGTGTTTGTCGGTGGTCCTATTTGACAACTGACATGATTCTTCTCCGTCGCCGTCGTCACCGTCCCCTGTATTATAACCATTCCCTCCAGGAGTTCAAGGACCGCTTCCGCAAAGTCTTCTTGAAGGGCAGGCAATGGATAGCCGAGGGATTTGCTCTGGAATTCGGAAGAAAATTCGACCATCACGCCTTCAGGTGGACGCTCGAGCGTTTGGACGAAGATGACGAACTGGAGCGCTTCTTTTCGGGCATACCTGGCTTCCGCAGATCCAGAGTGGTCCGCGATCCTCTACCCGATCTCGCCGACGAGGCCAAAGCCAAGCTTTCCGATGCGTTGATGCGATTTTTCGACCGCAGTCTCTCGTCCAATTTGCTTCGCGAGCATGTCAAAATACACCGGGCCCTGATCTGCGCGAAAGCCGCTGACCCGCTGCATTTTCCCTCTGCATTCTGGCGTATCTCCAGCATGGTCTTTGATAGGTCCCAACTTAGCGAACTGCAGACCACTGAATTTCTCCGTGTCATCGGAGGTTGGCACCGAGATTGGCACCAAGGTTGGCGCGGTGGTCGAGACCAACAAACTGAAATATTTGGAGAGGCCATGCTCACCTGTCTTATCGCAACAGCGCGACGCCGTCACGCTGACGACTCTTGTCTTATTTCCGCCATCAATAAACTGGGAATATCAGAAGCTGACTTCCGACACTACACCACAGACAGCAACTTGCCATTTGCAGGCTTTATTCACATGGCCCGCCACCAATTTAACCAGATTGGGAAACTGCGCTTGCAAGCTTACCAGTTCTCGCGAGTTCTGGAGCAAGCTTCGAATTTCGATGTGCGACATACGTCACCTGATCTGCAGCACGAGTTCTGTGCACTCTGGAATCAAATTGTTCTCAAAGCGCAGAAGGACGACGATCGCGAGATGGCCGAATATATTCTCAGACCGATTCTGGGGGTACACATGGCTCTTCATGAAGGTACCGATTCTGCCCTAACACGATTCTCCGCTTCCCTCCGTGATAGGGGCGGCGTTTTCGAGGTTCTGTTCGACCCAAGCTCGTATCCACGGTGCAACGCCGTTAGCCATATTCATGACCCTGCCTCCACAACCTCAGCTCACACTGTCCTGCATAATAATGACGCGCCACTCCCTGCTCCCCTTACCAGTCATGATGTGCTTTCCGAGTCCGTACGAGTCTCACGTCACATCGTCAAAAGCCACACGGATATACCGCTTGACGACTTCCACGCTCAGACCGCTCATCATGCGACCACCAAAAGCCTCTCATTTACTGTCACCCCACTACATCCGGCGACCACTGATGCGTTTGTCACCTCTGGTGGAACAATACCCCACCCTACTTCCGTAACCTTGACATTCGCCCCTCCTCTTTCCTCTATCTCCCTACCCGCTGCCGTTACCCTCCAAGACAACGCAGACCTCATGGCGCCTTCCGATCCACCAAACCGCCCTTCTTCAGCTTCCCATCCAACTCTCGACAACACACTTCCTACAGGTTTGTCGCTGTCTTCACACTTGCCCATGGCTCGATCTGACCCCTCGCCTTCTTACACAGAACTCCATCGTTCGGAAATAATCCCTACTACTCCCAGCGCTTCGACAGGGCCGGCCTCTGCACCTGATCTGGGTGCCGCTGTCGAGGACGATGGCAGCCCGAAGCTTGGTCCACGCAATGAAAACGACGCTCTTGATCCCCCCTCGGCGGTTCACTCAATCCACGTAAACACCATGGCCACTTCAGATACCCCACCGCAATCCCCGTTGCCATCGGCCACCGATACTGACCCAGCCATCACAGGCCCTTCAACAAGTGAACCAAACGCCGAGCGTACGGGAGGAGGTTGTCCGCCACAGCCTTTCCATAGCTCGTATGATATCGTTTAACGTCTCCCGGTCTCTTTGATACGTGCACACGCTATAGGGTATATGTTCCCGATATCACCTGATATCAACATTTTTCTCATCTCGTGTATATACTGTCCTATAATATGGTGCAAATACCGTGGCCCGTGGCGAATATGTAAACTTGGTAGAGTACAGAGCTGTGAGCGATGAGTCTCAGAAATCCCCTTAGGTGGGCCAGTGAGCATACCAGGCAGTGACGCGAAGGCCTCTGCACGCAAACAGGTAGCCGTCTCTATTCCCTCAGCTCCAGTAGTGTCAGCGAATAGTCTCTCCTTGGGACTTTGTTGAGAGCGGCGTTGAGAATTATATTATAGTGTTGATACCATGCGGAGCCGTTCCGAGATGGAGGACCCAGCTGAAATTAAAATGGCCGGCCCCAACCAACCCGTCGCCGCTCGGATCCAATGCTCACGGGACTACTGAATTCCTTCCCATCCCCATCGACAATCCTGTATCAGTCCCTCTCTTCTCAACCTTCAACGCAGAATAGAACGACTGGAAGGGCTATATTGCACGTCCCAGATAAAATACCCATTGAGAGATATACGTTGTTCTATCGGTGCGTGACTCAGAGCTAGTTTGTCACCTTGTATTCTCCATCCCGCCTTTTCCTCCCTCCCATTCTTCTCTCTTCAACGGGTCGGAAGGACATTCATAGCTTGGGGAATCTGACGGAGTGCAGTGAATAAACGTATAGCACAAACTGAGGCCGAGGCGGTAAACTTGGAGAAGCCATCCTTGTTTTCATTGCGCAACTTCGCTGGCCATATTCATGACAACTCTGCCCCCACAGCCATTGCTCGTACTGCCGCGCTAGCCCCTGCTTCTCTTACCAGTCCAGATACATCTTCCTCGACCATACCCACCCCACGTCGTGTCGACGAAAACCTCACTGATGTGCTGCCGCTTGACAACTCCCACTCTGCTCTTCAGACTACCATTGAAAAGTGACATTTCTGCCACTTCTCAGGATCTGATACAAGGCGGCACGGACGCCTCCATGAAACCCTGTCCCTCTCCGCCTTGAACCTTCGGCATATACTCCTTCCTCAATGTACCGCCGCTTGACAACTTGCACCGCGCTCATCAGACGACCACCAAAAGCCTCCGCATTCCTATTACATCACCAGATCCAACCGCCGCTAGTGCAATACTGGACGTTGTCACCTCACGTTCAACAACCCTCGACCCCACTCCCGGAACTTCGGCCTCCGTCCTTCCTCCTTCCTCTACCCTCCGCCGTCGCCCTCCGGCACAATGCAAACCCCCTGACGCCTTCCGATGCACCAAACCTCCCCTCTTCAGCTCCTTCTAATCCAGTTCTTGACAACAAACTCCCCACAGGTCCGTCTCTGTCTTCATACTTACCCATCACATAATCTGACCTCTCGCTTCCAGTCCCAGAATCTTATAGCTCGATAGTAGCTACTACCGCCCCCGGCGCTTCTCCAGTGCCAACCTTCGCACCTAACATGGACGCCGCAGCTAAGGACGACGGTGGCTCTCAGCCTGGTTTGCACGGGGAAAAGTATACCCTTGAACTCCTTGAAGTGAATCGCGGAAACCATGCAAACAGTACTGACAACCTAGAGCCTCCCCCGCAATCTCCGCAACTGAGATCAGTTAATGAGCCGGAAGTAGTTATCGCGGGACCTTAACTCCAGGAACCAAATGCTGAGCGTACGGGAGATCACCCTCCGCATACTTCACATGGCCGGTATGATATGGTTTGACGCGTCCCATAGTCTCTTAGATGTGCGTGTGTGATAGGATATGATTCTTATTAGCCCCTTCTTCATATACATACTGTCCTATTACTCGGTACAAAAATACGGTGGCGAAATACGCGTAAACTCCAACAGAATTGGGAAGCGTGAGTGAGAGAATGCTGCTGCCGTCGACATCGAGATCCCAGTATGCATTCGGAATTGACGTAGGTACTTCCGACCACAGGATTCTCAGATGGCTTCGCTACCGACGCCACGCAGGAACAACAACGTCACATCGAACGCCCACGGGCACAGCGGTCCGCCCCGCGAAGCACTTAACCAAGAGCGCTCATTCTTGCGGACTGAATACGCACACGATGTCTACACAGGCTGCGCGAGCTTGGCCGCTAACAAACCAGCACGGGATCACTCTTTATTTATGACAGTGTTAATGTGGGTCATTTTACAGGATGAAAGAAACGAACAGGACTTGATTGCTAGGGGAGGAGGGAAGGCCGTCCGTCGACCTAGCGCTCGACTTGGGTCGCGGAGATGCGTATGCATGCGCATGTCGCAGAACACGCAGGTCTTCCAGCGTGTAACTAAGGAATATTTGGAGGAGCGCGAAGAGCGATGACCGGATCGGGCTTGAGGGAAACCTCAAGTCGAAGATGATCGGGTCAAGCTTGGCAGGCTGTGTCGCCTGGAACGCGGGGTAAAATAGCGAATGTGCGAGCTGCATTCGTAGTCTCTGCATGGAGAGCGAAATGCGTCAGCAGGTGAAGCGGAGAGAGAGGGAGAGGGCGTACGGCTGCCCCGCTTTGGAAAGGACGTCCGTCGGCAAGACACTCCAAGGATTCCTTCTCTGGTGGTGCGATCTCGACATCGGTGCGGAAGACCTGCAGCACGAAAGGCTCGTTACTTGTGCTTGTGAAGTCTAGGAACGCTTTGCTGAGCGGGAGACGGAGGGCATGTCGTCATGAAAACGTGTTGAAGTTCGCAAAGCTCTTAAGGATGGACGACAAATGTCGAAGAATCCGTCAATCTCTATCGCGAAGACGGTCGTAAAAGAGCGTCGAGAAACTTTGGCATTCGCTGTGGCCAGTCCGTGATACCCGCAACCTGAAATCGTCTCCACAAATCAACATCAACACTTTCCGGCAAGTGGGCAAGTTTTGACCATACCACAGAACCAGAAATGCAGTCCCGACTTCGAGGCGGCTGCAACGCACGAGAACTTGATCCACGTTGAAAGTCAGTCATAACATCAAACTTGCTCAGTCGCGAGACAGACTCACCCGTCACTGCCCCAATCTCTGTCCTTTACCACGGGCTCCCCAGGCCCCTTTGCGCTTGCGTATAGCGATGGCGTGTCATTTGAGTGCGCGCGGTGAAAAAGTGCGTAGGATGACACTTATGACGCGAACGATGTATGGGTGAGCAGCGGGACCTAGGGCGACTTGCGCATGTGTGGAAAATATGCATATGTGATACAGTCATGCGGAGCAGGCCAGAGGGCGACATGGGGTGAAAGACGAGCATGTACGGGCTAAATGAACACCACCAGCGTTGAGTTTCTGAGGCGTCAGATAGTAATGACCGACTAGCACGTCCCGTAGACGCTCTGTTCGCTCTGTTCAAGCGTAAGTGATAATCAATAAGCTTTCAAACAATGCATGAAAGAGACTGAACCACTCCCAAACGCACCTAAATCCAACCATCGAACGCGCTCCGTGATGTACGGAGTCCACTCAGCGCTCCAACCAACTCGCCCGGCCTCTGCATAGCGTCACCGATTTCCCGTAAGACGCGGTGCCATATCCTCTGGGCAGAAATACCGCATCGCCGCACTGAGGTATGCGCCTCGTTGGAGACGTTTTGTTGTTCATTATCTACGCTGTATGGCAGGCGGTGAGGAACAAGTTCGACGGCGGAAGTCAGGAGCGGAATGATGCCAAGGAGAGTGAGACAGTCGCAGCTGTAAAGCTTGACCGAGGCGTCGATCGATCTTCTTGGCCGAGGGACATACCGAGTTCAGTTGATAGGCAGCAGTTTGGTCGCATGCTCTTGTTTCCGGATACATGATAGGTTGAAAAATCCCTCGACCTCTGTTGCAAGATAGTAGTAGTGAGACAAGAACATCAAAGGGAGAAAACTTTGGCACGGACCACGGACCACGGACTGCGCCCTCGCCTGGTACCCTCAAATCCGATGGGAGTCATCTCTCCGCCACGCAACATTTCAACCACAAGCTTCTGTCGAACCGATTGATTGGACAAGGTGCGCGTTCCGGTTCCGGTCTCCCTAACGAGATGTACCTTCCAGCTCGACGATCTGTGTTTTTCCCTAAATTAGACACAAAGCACATCCAAGTACCCACATACCTTGTCTTCGAAAATTCTCTTCGCAAATATTGTGACAGCGTCTGCATTCACTATTTCTTGTAGCGTTTGCGAAGGGGTAAACTGGGCGCGATGGACGCGACACTGAAGAAATGAACATTACTGTAATGAACCCCGACACAACAGGGCCAAACAACATTGCCTCCTTACATGCGCCGAGCGACGTGCAATGCCTGTCGTAGCTATTCGTTCGATGCACGGCGTTAAGCGACGTTTGTCGTGTTCACGTTTCCTGGGTTCGAGGTTGAGTACAGTTATATCTGTTAGTTCGTGTTCAAATCTCGAGAGGGCCCAATTGCTGCCCGGAGAGGAAAGGGAATGGTGCAGGTTCGGGGGACTCCGACAATTTTTCTCAACAATCCACAGAGAGGTCGTCACGTCGGGTTGACCCTTTGTATCTGTTACGCAACGCATAATGTCATGAAAGCGCACAATATGAGAATCGGGGCTACGGTATTATATGGTACGACAAACTGTTGACTCGGAGTACAGCGCGCAGAGGCGCTGAGGATCCAGCGCTTGTCGTCCGATTTGGTCCCTATTGATCATTATCACCCCGTGGCGCTTTACAACTCGACTGAAGGTCACTGATAACACTCTGCACCCCACTGATTGTACGCTTCATAATCGATTCACGTCTTACTTTCAATGCCGCAAGCTCGTCCCGAGGATGTCGGTACAACCGAAACAGGCATAAACCCCGGTGCAGGTATACCTTACTCTTGCTTGGCTCTACTCCACAGTGCTCACCCGTCTCACCCTCAAAGGTAGCGACCAGCGCCCACCTCACTCAGCACCGACTCAAGCACCCCCGGGAGTGTCTAACTTTGTTGATGGGTCCGAGCCTATTTTCTCAATGTACGTGGAAATGGCTTCGGAAGAAGACAAGAAGATGGCCGAAGGGTGGAAAGCGGATGCTGACGGGATTCTCATCTTTGTGCGTCATTATCTGCTATGCACTGTTTAACAAACTCATATCCCATAGACTGGTTTATTCTCTGCTGCTGTCGCGTCCTTGATCTCGGTGTCGATTCAAGACATTCGGCCAAACCCTCAGGACACCTCCAATTTCTACCTTGCGAACATCTATCAGACTGTCTCCGATACAAATCGATCTAACATTTCGACCTCTCTCCCTTCTTCCCCGCCCTCGTTCTCCCCACCTACCTATGCAGTTTGGGTGAACTCACTTTGGTTCTTGAGCTTGGTCATCAGTCTTACCTGTGCTCTTCTCGCGACACTGCTACAGCAGTGGGCACGAAGGTACCTCAAGGTCACTCAGCCACGCTACAGTCCACACAAGCGAGCGCGGATTCGTGCGTTCTTTGCTGAAGGCGTCGACAAGTTTCTCCTTTCGCAGGCAGTCGAAGTATTGCCCACGCTTCTCCATATTTCCCTGTTCCTATTCTTTGCCGGCCTTCTTGTGTTCCTTTGGAACGTTTATCTCACAGTTTTCAGGGTGGTGCTGTCATTGGTCAGCGTTTGTACGGCCGTCTACGGATGTATCACGATCATGCCACTTTTGTTCCGCGACACCCCGTACTATACCCCGCTTACCTCGTTCGTGTGGCCCATAATTATCGGAACACTGGACGCCATCTTTCAGGTCCTTCCATACATCATTTGGTCCAATCGCGTTGGCAGCTTGAGGACAAGCTTTCACAAGATGCGCTTGCAAGGCCTGCAGAAGACAGCCGAGGAAACTGCTCCGAATTCTCCATCGGCGGTCGATACTCGCGCATTTCTGTGGACGTTTGACATTTCGGACGAAGACCACGAACTGGAGCGCTTCTTTTCGGGCTTACCCGGCTTCCGGAGCTCCAGCGTAGTCGCCGATCCTCTCCTCAGTCTCACTGAAGAGCAGAAGGAGAATCTTTCGATGGCATTGATTGGGCTTCTCGACCGCACGTTCTCATCTACATTACTTTCTGACTCAGCCAAAAGCCATCGAGCCATCATATGCGCGAAGGCTATCGACCCAACACACACACCCATGGCGTTCGTAATCCTCGACAAAATTTTGTCCAACTGCCAAAATAGTCAACCGCTGATCGCTGAAATTACGCAGATTGTAAGGGGCTGGGGAGATTACAGGAGTGAAGGTACGAACATGGTTGTACGAGCCGCTGTTTGCAGTGTTACCGCGAGGGCGCAACGACGCGACGACTCTTGGTTTTCTCTCGCTTCCAATGAACTAGACGTCTCGGAAACCGTCCTACGAAACTACGCCTCACAGGGGGACAGCCTGTCACTTGCCGTCCTGATTCATATCACTCGCCAACAATTTAAACATCTCCGGACACAATCTTGGCCGTGGGACGAGTTCTCGAACGTTCTACAAGCGGCTTCCAAATTCAATGTACAAGATACGTCTCCTGAACTGCAGCATGAGTTTTGTAGACTCTGGAATCAAATTGTCCTCAATTCTCAGAACGATCGGTGGATGGTGTCCCATACCCTGCGACCAATTCGTAACGTCTACGTCACCCTGCATCAAGATACAAATTCTACCCCAACACAATTCTCCGCCGCCACCGGTGATCAGGATGACGTCTTGCAGCGACCGTCATCGTATCCATCGTGCAAAGTCAATGGCCATATTCACGACTCTGCCTCCACAATTCTTGCTCGCACTGTCCTACGTGATGACGCTGCGCAGGCCCCCACTTCCCTTGCCAGCCATGATGCGCCTTCCTCCCCCATACCCGCACCACCTCATGTTGACGAAACCGCTCGTCAGATGGCTCTCCGCATTCCTACTGCTTCCCCGGATCCGGTCATCGCTCATGTGGTACAAGGCGGTCTTGACGCCTCCACAACAACGATCCCCTTCCCCACCGTGGAGCCTCCGGCATCCGCTCCTCCTCCCACCCCTATGGCCTCAATCTTCCCTGGTGGCTTTGTCGTTCCGCACATCCCAGACCGCCGCACGTCTTCGGAAGTTCTAAACGTTCCATCGCTGCCTTCTCCCGCTCCGGTTCTCGACAATATGCTCCCGACAAGTCCGCGGGCGTCTTTAGACGCTCTCGTGATCGGATCTGACCATGCATCTTTTTCGTCAGAAGCTCATTTGTCGCTGCTTGCACCCTCTTCTCCCGGCCCGTCTCATCTGCGCCCGTCTTCTGTACCTGATCCAGGTACTGCTACTGAGGGAGAAGGTAGCACGAAAGTCGCATTGCACAACGAGAGGGATTTTCCTGCAATTCTTGAAGATGTTATGACCACCCCAGACCTTCTTCCACAGCTTCCGTCGCCGTCAGTTACTGATGCAGCCACCGCAGGTCCTTCATGGCGCCCTCTCGGGATAGATCATACAGGACACCACCCTCCGCGCCCTTCGCATGATCAGTATGATATCGTGTGAAGTATGATAGAACACGTGTTCTCATTGTCCCCTCGATGCATGGTACCCTGATGTACATAACTTCATACTTATGAGCTCCGGAAAAATATGTGTACCCACAGAGACGCTACTACTGCCATTGAGACCCAGATGGATGCTATTGAGCGAATCGCCATGATGCTCAGGGGAGAGAGCATTTGGACATGGAGTGCAAGGCCGCGCTCGCACCTGGCCTTCGCCCAAGTTCGCGACGCATCCCGGACCGAGGCAGCCGATATACGACTCTCCGCCTCCACTGACAATGGGGACAACATTCTGCGGGATCCAACTGCGTATCCAGTGTGCGGCATAGCTAGCCATATTCACGACCACTCTGCCTTCAATGCCCTTGCTAGTTCTGTCCGGCATGATGACGCCGAGCTGGTCCCTGCTTCACTCGCCAGTCCCGATACACCTTCCTCGTTCGTACCACCCCGCTCAGACATCTACTGTAGACTTCCGCATTCCTGCTACTTCACCGAATACAGTCACTACTCGCAACACCTCCTCGACGATGATATTCCTCCCCGCCCCGGAACTTTCGGCATCTACTCCTCCTGTCCCGATCTCCCCACCTGATGTTGTTACCATTCAGCACATCCCTGGCTACGGCACCTCGGATGTTTAGACGTTCCGTCGCTACCTTTTCCCACTCATGTTCTAGACTACGTACCGCCTACAAGCCCACAGGCGACTTTAAACTTTCCCGTGACAGGATCTCGCTGCGGTTCTTCTTCGCCAGAATCTCATTCGTCGCTGCTGGCTCCCGCTTCGCCTGGCCAATTTCGTCCATGCCCATCTTCTGTACCTGATCCGGGCGCTGTTATTGAAGGGGAGGGCAGCATGAAAGCTGCACTGGACAAGGAAAGGGACGCTCTTGACCCCCCTTTGGCGATTCGGGAAAATATTATGGCTTCCCCGGATCTTCCACTACCGTCGCCGTCACTATCTTTGGCTACTGACGTAGCCATTGCAGGTCCGCCATGACACTTTCTTGGTGCAGAGGATACAGGAAATCATCCCCCTCACCCTTCACATGGTCAGTATAATATCATTTAACGCATCCCCCGATCCATAGATGTGCGTGTGCGATATATTTTCTTATTGGGTTCTCGACATCACATCGCTGATACTTTTCCTCGTCTTCTGTATATATTTCCTATTACGTTGTACGAATACTATGGCGAAATATGTGAATCCACGCAGCGGGGGTAAATATGAGTGACGAGTCCCAATCCCCCCGACCCACGGCAGGCTGATAGGCGGACCCGGAAGTGATACAGAAGACTCTGCGTACACTTGGGTAGCCGTGTTTATCTTCTCAGCTCCAATAGTGTCTGTAAAAACTAATCGATTGGATCTCTTGTTGAGAGCAACGTTGGCTGGGCGACTCTAACTTGAAGGCAAGGGAACAAGGAAGTTGCAGGAGGCTAAATTAACAGGGCACTCGTAGCAGGTTACCGAGCAGATTGGTGAGTACAAGTAATCATGTATGTGGTGTATGGTTGAGAGAATGTTCCTGCTGTTGACGACAAGAACAACAGGTCCTTGTGCACATTTGGGACCGACGTGTATCCCACCATACGAGTATCAGACTGCTTCGCTACTGGCGCCGCGACTGTCCCGTTACAGTGCCAGGTAGAGGCGATGATGTCGAGTGCGCCCACGAGCACCGTGACAGCGAGGCACTTGAGAGCGGCTTGGCCAACATCACTCACTTGAGCGGACCGAATACATCTGCAGAGGCTTGTCATTGAACAAGCCGACGTAGACTGCTTTTATTTGGTAGCTTCAATGAAGAAAGAAAGAATTTGGTAGCGAGATGACTTACCATCGACCATTCAGCACTCTACTCAGGTTGCGAACACGTACATACCTTATTCTAGGACTCTGTGCGTGCACTGCCAGGCATTCAGGTCGCCCAGCTCACCACTTGGGAATGTACAGAGGAGCATGAAGAGTGAGTGCGCTTGCGCAGTAAGGACAGCGTCGAGTTTAAGGAGAGTGTTGAGAAGATGGTCAGGGTCTGACGGTGCCGTGGTGATCCGCGCAATGTGGATTTAGTGAGAGGATTTGCGCAGGTCTGGATGGAGAGCGAAGCATGTCAGCAGGTGAGGCAGACAGAGAGGCAAGGGACGCATGACTTCCCGCCTCGGAAAAAAGACGCCACAAAGTGTTCCCAAGAAGGTGCTCTCGTCTGAGGGCGTGATCACGTGATCTCCCACTCTTCCGGCCACTTCTCGACACGTCACGTCGGTGCGGCGCCGACAGGAGACCGGCCACATGTGGAACCCATAGCCTGACTCTCGAGCTTTCTTGGAACCTCTCGGTACAATAAGATTAGGGTGTAGGGTTATGTAAATCGGTTTGAATTCAGCACTAATCAATAATCCTCCGCAATTCTTGATAGGACACTCTACTTACAGGCGGGAGAGGTCTTCGCCTTGCATTGATTCTACCACGCAATTCAAAACATTGTATGAAGGCATTAATACGAGAACTGTAGCCCAATTTGCAACGACATGCCTTGCGACAAACCGATGATCCAGGCGCTTGCGGTTCGATCAAACTGGTATTGCCTCATGGGTGCTGCATGCCGGGCTAAGGGCAGTCGCTCTGGCCGTTCCACAAGTGTTCTACCCCACCTTACCCTACATCCACAACAATTGACACACCACAGTCTTCGCTGTAATGTCCCGAGCTCCTCACGAGGCCAACAACGTCCCCACTGCAGGACTTGGTGAAGGTACCGTTCTCCTACATGACTCTATCCTCACCGTTCTCACCAAAGTTTTCACCTCACTGCCGCCAAAATAGGCGACTATCAGTACCCACCTCCGTCGGCACAGAATCAAGCATCGCATGATGTATCTAATTTCGTTGATGGTTCCGGGCCTATATTCTCGATGTACATGGAATTGGCGACAGAAGAGGACAAGAAGATGGTCGAGAACTGGAAAGCGGATGCAGACGGGATCCTCATATTTGTGCGTCTCTGCCTTTCGATCTGGTGCTTCGTACTGACCCAAATCTCGTAGACCGGTTTATTCTCTGCTGCTGTCGCATCCTTGATATCAGTCTCCATTCAGGATATTCGACCGAACCCACAGGACACCTCCAATTTCTACCTCGCAAATATCTACCAGACTACTGTCAACCCCAATATCTCGGCTTCCCTCCCCGCTTCCCCTCCCCCATTCTCTCCACCAAACTACGCAATTTGGGTAAACTCGCTTTGGTTCATGAGCTTGGTCATCAGCCTTACCTGTGCCTTGCTCGCGACGCTGCTGCAGCAATGGGCACGAAGATATCTCAAGGCCACTCAGACCCGTTACAGTCCAGAAAAGAGAGCACGAATTCGTTCGTTTTTTGCCGAGGGGGTTGACAAGTTTCACCTCCCGTGGGTGGTCGAAACATTGCCAGCTCTACTCCACATTTCCCTTTTCCTGTTCTTCGCCGGCCTGGTTGTGTTCCTATCCAATGTTTATATCACGATTTTCAAGTTGATGCTGTCATGGGTCGGCCTTTGCACGGCTGTGTATGGATGCATCACATTGATGCCAATCTTTCGTTCCGATAGCCCGTACTACACATCACTTTCATCCTCTGCGTGGTTCATTGTTTTTGGGATACCAAACGTCATCCTTAAAATTTGTTTCTGGGTCTTCTTCTTGGTTAGATATCGTGTTCTGAACGGTGGGATAGTCTGGACCCCTTTGGACAACTTGCTGGTGCAGGGCATCCAGAGGACAGCCGAGGAAACTGCTCTGGAGCCCCGACCAGAGATCGACGCTCGCGCCTTCATGTGGACGTTCGACTGTCTGGACGAAGATCACAAACTAGAGCGCTTCTTTTCCGGCTTACCCGGCATCCGCAGCTCCAAGGTTGTCAAAGATCCTCTCCCCGGTCTCATCGAAGAGGACAAAAAGAAGCTTTCCGATGCATTGATAGGATTTTTTCACCGCACTTTCTCATCCGATTTGCTTTCCGGGCCTCTCAAAAATTACCGGGCCATGATCTGCGCGAAAGCCCTTGACCCGCTGCAATTTCCCTATGCATTCTGGGAAATCCTCGACGAAGTCATTTCTGGAGATCGACATAAGGGATTGCAAACTGCCGAATTTGTCCGTGTCATGCGAGGTTGGCGCAGTGGTGGAGATCAAGAAACTGAATTACTTGGAGAGGCCATGTTCACCTGTCTTATTGCAAGAGCGCAACGCCGCGACGACTCTTGGCTTATTTCGGCCCCCAATAAACTGGGAATCCCAGAAGCTGACCTCCGACGCTACGCCACAGACAGCAGCTTATCACTTACAAGCTTGATTTGCATCACTCGCTACCAATTTAGCCAGTTCGGGAAACTGCTTGGGCGAGATTACTGGTTTGCGGAAATTCTAGAGGAAGCTTTAAAATTGAATGTGCAAGATTCGTCACCCAATCTGCAGCACGACTTCTGTGCGCTCTGGAATCAGATCGTTCTCAAAGCGCAGAATGACGGCGATCGGTGGATGACGGCATCTATCCTCAGACCGATTCGGAAGGTATATATCGCTCTTCATGAAGGTACTGATGCTGCCCCAACACAATTCTCCACCTCCACCCGTTATTATGATGGCGTTCTGTTCGACCCAAGCTCGTATCCACGGTGCAACATCATTAGCCATATTCACAGTTCTTCCTCCATAAACTTCTTACGAGGTATGGACACTAGAAATGAATAGATAGTCTATAAAGTAGTAAAGATCGAATGTGTGCGCGGACAGTGTCTGCACGATAAGACGGAACTCAGCGATTGCGCACACTAACAGGGCAAAAGCTGAGGTGCTACTGGCGGAAAGTAGGAACTTATATAACTGTAAGGAATATAAACTGTATAGCAGGAAGTTTTATGCTCTGCAGAAGCAGAGCGACAATATAGCGAACCTGCGGCCGAGTACGACCGGGAGAGGATCCGGGACATACGGTCCGGCATCCGAACACCAAAGGAATAACGAGTCGAGATAACAAGTAAAAATGACTTGCGTGGGTTTGCACGCAGTCCATACGGACACGAAGGATACGAGATAAGGTATATTATTAAACAAACCTCAGCTCAATCTGTCCCGCACGATAATGATGCGCCGCTCCCTGCTCCCCTTACTAGTCCTGATGTGCCTTCCTCATCCATATCCCCCGCCTCACGTCATCGAAAGCCTCACAGACATACCGCTTGACGACTTCCATCCCCGGACCGATCATCAGACGAACACCGAAAGCCTCTCATTTCCTGTCACCTCACCAGATCCAGTGACCGCTGATATGTTCGTCACCCCTGGTGGGATAATATCCCGCTCTACTTCTGCAACCTCGACATACACCCCTCCTCTTCCTCTTCCTCCCCACCCGCTGCTGTTACCCTTCAGCACAACGCGACCTCATGGCACATTTCGATCCACCAAACGACCCTTCTTCAGCTTCTCATCCAATTCTCGGCAATACACTTCCTACAGGTTTGTCGTTGTTTCCGCACTTGCCCATGACTCAATCTGACCCCTCCCCATCTTTCCCGGAATCCCATCGCTTGGCAATAGTTGATACCGCTTCCAGCGCTTCAATTAGCAACTCGATGGTTGGTCCACGCAATGAAAATGGCGCTCTTGATCCCCCCTCGGCGATTCGCTCAATCCACGCAAATGCTACGGCCACCTTAGATACTTCACCTCAACCCCCGTCACCATCGGTCACTGACATAGACCCAGCCATCGCAGGCCCTTCACCACGTGAATCAAATGGCGAGCGCACAGGAGGTCGTCCACCACAGCCTTTCCGTTGTTCGTATGATATTGTTTAACGTCCCCCGATCTCTTCGATGCGCGTGTGCGATATGGTATACATTCCCATAGGACTCTCGATATCGCCCTTACTGATAATATTCAATTCTCATCTTGTGTACATACTGTCCTATTACATCATGCGAATACCGTGGCGAAATGTGTATACTTGGTAGAGTAGAGAGCCGTAAGTGAGGAGTCTTGGCAGGGCCAGTGAGTGTACCAGGAAGTGACGCGTAGGCCCCGGCGCGCACACAGGCATCCGTCTCTATTCCCTCAACTCCGGTAGCGTCTGCGAATAATCTTGTTGAGGGTAGTGTTGAGAAATTTATAGAGTCGATACTATGCATGGCCGTTCCAAAATGGGGAGGCAAGGGCATTTCAGGCAGCGCACGTTGCAGGGAACTCGTGGCTAGTCACCTATCGGGTCAGTGAGTACGAGTTGGTATGGAAAAAACGTGCGGTCAAGCGAAGTCTGCTGCCGCCCGCAAATTCTTGTGCGCTTTTGAAACTGACGTGGGAACACCATCCTGCCGCTAGGAGTCTCAAACTGCTTTGCTACCGGCGTTACCACTGTCAAGACTGCTTCGTAACAGCACTAGGCAAAGCGACAAGGTCGAGCGCTCCTACGGGTCGGGCGTGTTGAGATCCAGCGCGTCTACAGACTACGTACCCGCATTTCCGCTTTCTTTCCGCTGTCTGTCATTCTGTAGTTTCACTCTAAATTAGAGCATTCCGTACCTTAACTACAGCAAAATCCAAAATGGGAGGCCCCTTGCGACCACATTAGGCGTACAGGCTGAGTCTGAAAGGGTGTTCTGTTAAGTGGGATAACCTTAACTTTGCCGGCCCTTTGCTGAAATAACTATTTTATACCCTGGATAACTATTTTATGACTATATATTTGTGAAATACCAAATTTCCCATGAATTTTAGACTACACTTAACTATGAACCCCGCATGTCAAATTTGGAGGTCAGCTGTCGTCCATTTTTACTCAAGGGGCCCCCCATTTTGGATTTTGCTGTAACGTCGCCCCTTAATTTTCGTCTCGTAGTTAAATACCCTCGCTCGCTCGTACCGTCCACCTCAGACATCGCTCGTACACGCGCGATACTGAGGTGAGAATACTTTACATTCGTTTACCTTTTCATAACGCTCACGCCTAGTAGTACTTTGTGATCTATCTAGGTGAATACATTTAGACATCGCTCGTACACGCGCGATACTGAGTACTTTGTGATCTATCTAGTTCGCCTCGCGCGTGTCCCGAGCTCCCGTGACTTTCCCATAACCTACAAGGCGGGCCACCCTGCGAGGCTCACCCCTGCAGACCAAATAGCGTGCAACGTCTGTGCGGGCCACGCGAGCTTGCAAGTTGACAAGTCCATGCGGATCTCTTTTATTTGTAATAGCGTCAGGGCCGTCCAGGAAGAAACCATGGAAGCGAAGAAAAGTGTTTGGCAGCGGAGGCGGAGGAAAGGCTTACTTACCATTGGCGACGTGTCTGCGTGCACATGCTGGCAGGCATCCAGGTCATCCAGCTGCTACTTTGAAATATCTGGAGGAGCATGAACGAGTGAACTTGCGCAACGAGGTCCGCGTTGGTTTCGACGAGAGGGAGAGCCAAGACGACAGTTAGGTCAGACAGGGACGTGGCGATCGCGTCGAGTACGGTAAGCTGTGTGGCTTGCGATGCGAGAGGACGTGTGCGAGCTTTTCAGCGGTAGGTCACAGGTCTGTACGGAAAGCGAGGCGCGTCAGCAGGTGAAGGGGGGGGGGGGGGGGGGGAGAAGTAGAGGACGCACGGTTATCTTGCTGTAGAAGAGACGTCGCAAGACGCTCTTATAAAAGCTTCTCTGAGGGCGTGGTCTTCCACTCGTTCAGCCACCTCTTGACGAGAGAACTGCAACATACGCAGTTTGTCGCTTATGCCGATGACACCTGGGAGAGTGTCGTAGGACGAGAAATGGAGGAATATTGTCTTGGGTGCGTGTTGAAGTTCATCGAACTTACGTAAATGGTTGATGAGGGCTAGGAGTGCTAGGAGACATCATACCGAGGCGGAGACGCACGCGTGGTACTTGAATATTATGGCTTGAACGCAGACCCAGTAGTCGTGGGTATGACGATAGAATTTCTGGAGAATCAGTCGACCGTGCGTTAAATGAATGGCGATAGAAAAAGGTTGAAGGATCCTTCGATCTTTGTTGCAGGACGGTAATATGACGGCGGGTCAAATGAGATGACTTCCCGAGACTTTTGCCCACGCAGAGGTCCCTTGCCTAACCCCTCGACATCAATAGGACAGAAAATACCTTTCTTTTCCTCGTACCGTCATCAGATAGATAGTCAACCGTCCTCGACTACAAGGTCCTGTCGAATCGATTTGAAAAAGGGTGCACACTCCGGTCTGCCTAACTAGGGGTACCCTGCGAGTAGCCGGGAGATCTGCGCTTCGTCTTGAATTGTAGAACAACTGAGTATCCACGTACAGTACCATCTGCGACAATTGAAATATTGAGTCTAGTCAGGAAACAAGGGCTAGGGCACACCATAGTGAGGTGGGAATGCGCGCGCAGTACTTGATCGTGGACTCTACGACTGGGGATTGGCGGGGTCAGTCACATGCATTTTTGGCAAGTTTAATAGGTAGACACAAAAAAGGTAAGAGTTATTCGACGTTCGCTGCAAGTCGGTAGTGAGACGAGACAACCAATTCCGTTGGATGGCAGGTGGAGAGGAAGACGAATTCGGCCGCAGGAAATCAGGAGTGCACGATGTTAATGAGGGCGAGACGATCGCTACCGCGAAGGTCGAACCGAATATACGTGCGGCGGCGCGCAACATCCGACGGTCTGCACGAGATTGTCCGCTAACAAGCTGGCGCGGATTGCCTTATTCACGATAACCTCAACCTATGGTTATTTCCAGGGAGCAAAGGAGGGGGAGATCTCACCATCATGACCAAACGCTCGACTTGGGTTGCGGCGCAGCGGCTGCCTGCACGTACGGTCCTCTGGAATCTGCGGGCGGTGAGAACGAGTAGACGGACGTTGCGCTCCAGCTGAGCAACATCCAGACCTCCATTTGGCTTATTCGTCTTTGCGCTGCCTTTGGGGGGCTGGGTGTCGAAGAGAGATGGACTGCAGAGACACGTACCATGTTCCTACGTGGCGCCTATGTGTGTACGATGCTAGGCGTGCGCGTCCTCAAGCCCACTACTTAGGAATACCCAGAGGTGTGCAAACAATGGGTGTCCATGCGCGGTGAGGGACAGCATCGAGCTTGAAGCTTGAAGCTCGAAGACCGGAACAAAGTCGAAGATGGTCGGGTTTGACAGGGCCGTGGTGATCACATCAATCACGGCGGACTGTGTCGCTGAGACACGAGGTCTTTGCACGGAGAGCAAGTATCAGTTGGTGAAGCAGAATGAGAAGCAGAGACCGTACTGCTACCCCACTTTGAAAAACGCGTAGACAAGCGTGAACTCACATTCCTTTAGATATTTCTTGACATCGGCGCAGGAGACCTGCAGTATTTGAAGCCCATCGTTTGTGCTGGAGAGATCCGGAAGCGCATTGTAGACCGAGAAGACGAATGGCAGGTTGTCGTTGGAGCGGATTGAAGACGTTTGTCAAGTAGATGAGTGGTCTCGCGGTCACGTGCAATGTCGGAATGTTCAACTTGAAGTGGAATAGCGTACGTATGTCGTTCATACGTTCATCTTTTATAAACACAACTCGGTAAATCTCGTGGAACAGAAGCTCGCCAAGGGCCAAGACTCCCTATTAGTCCCATAAGAATCAACGCTTTTCGTCCTCTTTCTCAATCCGGCCCCCGCATTTGACTGTCGTCAGCGTTCTAACCCGACATGGCTTCGATGTCCCCAGCTCCTCACGAAGATATCGATATAATGAAGGCAGGTATAGGCCCAGGAACAGGTACCTTACTCCCACTTGGCTCGATACCCGTCACTGACGTTCTCACAGGCGACTATCAGTACCCACCCCAGTCGGCGCAGAATCAAGCAACACAGGGCGTATCGAACTTTGTCGACGGCTCTGGGCCTATTTTCTCAATGTACTTAGAGATGGCCTCTGAAGAGGACAATAAGATGGCTGAAGGATGGAAAGCGGACGCCGATGGGATTCTCATATTTGTGCGTCTCCATATAATGCCGTGCTTCACACCAACTGAATGATCACAGACCGGTTTATTCTCTGCTGCCGTTGCATCTTTGATCTCGGTGTCCATTCAGGATATTCGGCCGAACCCACAGGACACCTCCAACTTTTACCTCGCGAACATCTATCAGACCGTTTCCAACCCGAATCCACCCGATATTCCCCTTCCTTCTTCCCCACCCCCATTCTCCCCACCAACGTATGCCGTCTGGGTCAATTCGCTTTGGTTCTTGAGCCTGGTAATCAGCATTTCTTGTGCTCTGCTCGCGACATTGCTACAACAATGGGCGCGAAGATACCTCAAGGCCAATCAGCTACGTTACAGTCCCGACAAGCGAGCTCGGATCCGCACGTTCCTTTCTGAAGGTGTTGACAAGCTCCTCCTTCCTTGGGCAGTTGAAGCATTGCCGACACTTCTCCACGCTTCCCTGTTCCTTTTCTTCGCCGGTCTGGTTGTGTTCCTATGGAATGTTAATCTGACGGTTTTCAAGTTGGCGCTATCATGGGTCGGCGTTTGCACGGCTCTGTACGGATGCATCACGATCATTCCGATCATTCGTCATGACAGCCCATACTACACCCCACTCTCATTGCCGGTGTGGAAGATTGTTAATGGGATATCGTTTCTCACATTTCGGGCTCTTCGGAAGCTCACTTATTTGGGTTCTGATGCCCACTTTCGCTTTCGGTACTTGGAGGCACGCTCTCGCCAACTACTTCTGCAGGGCATGCAGAAGGCGGCCGAGAATGCCGCTCTGAATGCACCATCAGAGATCGATAGTCGGGCATTTCTGTGGACGTTCGACAGATTGGACGAAGATCACGAACTGGAGCGCTTCTTTTCTGGCTTACCCGGCATCCGCAGCTCCAAGGTGGTCGACGATCCTCTGCTCAGTCTCGCCGAAGAGGACAAAGACAGGCTTTCTTATTCATTGATAGGATTCTTTCGCCGCACCTTCTCATCCGATTTGCTTCCCGAGCCTGCCAAAAACCGCCGGGCCATGATCTGCGTGAAAGCCCTTGATCCACTCCAATTTCCCTATGCATTCTGGGAAATCCTCCGCGAAGTCATTTCCTCAGATCAACTTAGGGGACTGCAAACCACCGAATTCGTCCGTGTCATGCGAGGTTGGTACAGTGGTGGAGACCAACAAACTGAATTACTTGGAGAGGCCATGTTCACCTGCCTTATTGCAATCGCGCAACGCCGTGACGACTCTTGGCTTATTTCGGCCCCCAATAAACTGGGAATCCCAGAAGCTGACCTTCGACGCTACGCCACAGACTGCAGCTTGTCACTCACGAGCTTGATTTGCATCACTCGCTACCAATTTAGCCACTTCGGGAAACTATTCTGGCAAGATTACCTGTTCTTGGAAGTTCTAGAGGAAGCTTCAGAATTCGATGTGCAAGATACGTCACCCAATCTGCAGCACGAGTTCTGTGCATTCTGGAATCAAATCGCCCTCAAAGCGCAGAATGACAGCGATCAGGGGATGGCGACATGGATCCTCAGACCGATTCGGAAGGTATACATGGCTCTTCATGAAGGTACCGATGCTGCCCCAACACAATTCTCCGCCTCCACCGAGGTTTGGGATGCCATTCTGCGCGACCCAAGCTCATATCCACGGTGCAACATCGTTAGCCATATTCACGACTCTTCCTCCACAACCTCAGCTCACTCTGTCTTCAACGATAATGATGCGCCGCTCCCTGCTCCCCTTACCAGTTCCCATGTGCCTTCCTCGTCTGTACCTGCCCCACCTCATGTCGTCGAAAACCTCACGGATATACCACTTGACGACTTCCACCCGCAGACCGCTCCTCAGACGACCATCGAAAGCCTCTCATTTCCTGTCACCTCACCAGATCCAGCGACCGCTGATGCGTTTGTCATCTCTGGTGGAACAATACCCCGCACTACTTCCGCAACCTCGACATCCACCCCTCTTCTTTCCTCTACCTCACCGCCTGCTGCCGTTACCCTCCAACACAACGCAGACCTCCTGGTGCCTTCTGATCCACAAGACCACCCTTCTTCGGCTTCTGGTCCAATTCTCGACAATACACTTCCTACAGGTTTGTCTCTATCTTCACACTTGCCCATGGCCCGATCTGACCCCTCGCCTTTCTACACACATAGGGCTTCATCGTTCTGAAATAATCCCTACTACTCCCAGCACTTCGACAGGGCCGGCCTTTGCGCCTGATCTGCATGCCGCTGTCAAGGACAATGGCAACCTAAAGCTTGGTCCACGCAATGAAATGGATGTTTTTGATTTCCCCTCGGCGACTCACTCAATCCACGCAAATGCTATGGCCACCTTGGATGCCTCACCGCAATCCCCGCTACCATCGGCCACTGATATGGATCCAGCCATCACAGGCCCTTCACCACGTGAACCGAATGCTGAGCATACGGGAGGAGGTCGTCCACCACAGCCTTTCCGTTGTTCGTATGATATCGTTTAGTGTCCCCCGATCTCTTTGATGCGCGTGTGCGATATAGGGTATATATTCCCATAGGGCTCCCGATATCACCATTACTGGTACTATTCAACACTTTCTCATATCGTGTATACATTGTCCTATTACATGGTGCAAATACGTGGCGAAATATGTAAACTCAGTGAGTACGAGTAGGTATGGAAAAACATGCGGTCAAGCGAATTCTGCTGCCGCCCGCAAATTCTTGTGCGCATCTGAAACTGACGTCCATCCTACCGTCAGCAGTCTCAGACTGCTTTGCTACCGGCGTTACCACTGCCGAGACTGCTTTGTAACAGCGCCAGGCGAAAGCGACAACGTCAAGCACTCCTACGGGCCAGGCGGGCCACCCTGTGAGGCTCACTCCTCCCAACCGAATAGCACGCAACGTCTGCGGGCCACGCGAGCTTGGAAGTTGACAAGTCGACGCGGGTCTCTTTTTATTCATAATAACGTTAGCGAGGTACAGGAGGAAAGTATTGACGAAAAGAAAAGGGTTTGGCAGCGGAGGTGGAGGGAAGGCTTACTTACCACCGGTGACCTAGCACTCTACTTGGGTCACAGATATGTGCCATATTCCCCGGTGATGTCTATGACGTGCACGTGCCGGTAAGTGTCCAGGTCGTCCAGCCCACCACATTGGAATATTTGGAAGAGCACGAAGAACGAGTGCAGTTGCGCAGCGAGAACCGCGTTGAGTTCCTGGACCGGGTCAAAGTTGAAGATGGTCAGGATAGGTAGGGCGGTAGGGTAGAATTCAATAGGTCGCATCGCCTGGAACGCGGGTGGACGTGAGCAAGCTCGTAGTGGTAAGCCATGTCTCTGCCTGGGGAGCGGGGTGGGCTAATGGGCGATGAAAAGTGAGATATAGGGGACGTACAGGCTGCCCAGCTTTGAAAAGACACCAACATGACGCTCCAAGAACCTGCACTCCTGTGATGGCGTGATCTCCCACTTCTTAAGTCGCTTCTTGACTTCGGCACGAAGCTCGTAGTTTGTGCAGGTGAGTTCGAGGAGTGTGTTATATGACAGGAGACGGAGGGCAAATTGTGGGGAGTCTCGGACTGCTTGGCTACCAGCGCCCTGACTCCCTCGGTGCGGCGCTGGGAAAAGACGACGACTATGACGACACCCGCGGGCCGGGCAGGCTACCGGGGCGAGGGACAGCGCTCACTTTCATGAATCAAATACGACTGCCCGGGCTGGGCTTTGAACAAACTGGCGCGAACCGCTTTTTATACGACAGCGTCAATGCGGGATAATCCTCCAGGAAGAAATAAGGAAAAGGGTTGAGTAAGGGTGGAGGGAAGACGCACCATTGACAACCCAATGCTCTACTCGGGTACGGAAACGTACCGTATTCTGGTGGTGTCTGTGTGCCTGCGCTGCCAGGTGTGCAGGCTGTCCAGCCCGAGCTACTTGGGAATATCCAGAGAAGTGCGAAGAGTGAGTGCGCTTGCGCAGCGAGGACTGCGTTGAGTTTGAGATGGAGGGCCAAGACAATAGTTAGGTCGGACAGGGCCATGGCGATCGCATGAAGTATGGCGAGCTGCGTGGCCTGCAATGTGAGAGGACGTGAGCGAGCTTTGCCGCGGTATGACACAGGTCTGTACGCAGAGCGAGGCACATCAACGGGTGATCCAGTGATGGGGAGAGAGAGGCAGAGGACGCACGGCTGTGATGACCAAACGTTGGGAGGTAGACAGATTGCTTCGCAAGTTGTGCTAGCATAATACGTTGCGCATCAACCTGAGGTTAATGCATGTCAATGTTGATAAGTGACCCTTGCGCACTTAGCGGCTCACACGGACCGGACTTGCAGCATGGACTGCTTTAGATTAGATTAATTGGACTTGTAGATTACTTACATTTGATCTGTACAATCTAGCGCTTATCATTGCGTCATGTATGACATCACTGTACCTTATGATATCATAGATCCAGACTCTCTTTGTTCTGCGCTCCTTGTTCTCCATTAGCACACTCTTTTGTCCCACATATAGAACAACGTCTCTTGTACTTTGTGACCCTGTGTTACTTCTCTTGTACTAGTGTCACTCTCCTGTATAGTATAAGTAGTAGGCTTGTACGCTCCTGGTCCACATCAGTTCCTCACTGTTGTGTGCCAGGTATGTTCCCTCTTCTCCAATGTAACATCAGTTCCTCACTGTTGTGTGCCAGACACTTTGCTTCACCTTGCTAGATTTTCCTGTTGCTGCTTCCAGCCACCCAGCTTGTCTCACCACAGAACACTTTGTCCCTCTGTGAGTAAGCTATCTATGTGTGCTGTTCATCAGGTTATGGGCCCTGGTGCCCTAGCCACTCCACTTGGCTGGTCACTGTCTTCCTAGGAGGACACACCAGGCTAAGGTCTGTCTGGGGCCTTACCAGCCTTGCCCAAGGCAGAGGACAGTGGGGCGCCACTTGTCTCTGCTTAGGAACCTCCTGTGTATGTACTGCCCAGTAGTCCTACTTTCACCCCTACTGTTTTCCTAGCCCCTGCGCTATGCGCAAGGAGACTGGGTCTGGTAGCCCCTTAACTTCAAAATATCCAGGCGTACATGACCCACTGGGTTGTGTATTGTGGAGCTTAGCGCCAGCTGTCTCTGGTGCTCCACACTGGGCGCAGGATCTCCTCACCATGGGAGTGTAAAACCTGGTTCAGGCTCTGGGGGGTGTTCACCCTATGGTGTTCTGCAACCAGATACCTGCCTTGTAGCGGCAATGGGAAAGGATCCAGTAAAGCCACTTGTGGCGATGAGGCAACCAACAGGCCGAGGAGGCTGAGGTAGACAGCCTTGGGCTCTGAAAGTATCCACTTCACCTTCCCCCTGACTGTTACGTCTCGGACCCTTACTATACCGGTTGCAACTACGGCGGTAAGGTAGATTAGTTGCGGACTTACGATAGGAGATACGAGCACGATAGGAGATTGCGCGGTTGATTGCTGACTGAGGACTGTGCCACTAATACTAGTAGTAGTAGTATTAGGGTTTGAGATACTTACGCGATACGTTGGACGCTACCTACGGTGACTCATAGCAGCGCTTCTAAGCCTGCTTGTTTGTGTATTTAAACCGTCTTGTGAAGACCAAGACACGCCATCTTGGTCTTCTTGAATCGTCACTTCTTTCTCCTTCTTTCCTTTTCTCCCTCTCTCTCTGTCGCAAGAACAAGTGCACCTTCGAGTGTTCACCACCATTTGCGCCTGGACCTTCGCGTCTTCAGAAGCACCCGCTAAGTTGTTATCGCCTTCACCGAGCTCAAGTCGAGCTAACGTCGTGACGACGTTACATTAAGACCAAGATACCACCGTGGCCGTAACAACAAGAGACCAGTGGACGAGTTTCCATCCCTATTCACTCCCAAGAAGAGGAGAACGTAACGTCCCCACGCGCTTTTTACAAGCTGCCAGCTGGAGGGAAAGACAAGAGGAAACCGGATATTTTGTGGAATTCAACGGACCTAGTAGATTCCGACCAGTTGAGTTCAACTTCGACCACTTGTGTTGGACGGAGGTTACGTGGAATCCCATAGACTCCCAGTGGGACGTTATACGACCAGCAGGATCTAGATATCGGTGCGATATCGACGCCCGAGAACTCAACAGCAGAGCAGATTGGGGCCCCATTGACGGACAAATACAAGAACATTCCACCGGGGAAGTGATATCAGAAGAAGAAGAAGAGCAAAGCGAAGACGAAGGGCGAGAGCCAGACCAAACAGAGACTAGTGGAGGAGCGATACAAGATCTCCTCATCGAACGAGCTGAGTCTGCGCACATCACCGAACCAGAGCCAATTCACATCCGCTCACCAGCTATTATGGCAACACTAACGCAAGCAATGGAAGAGGTCGCAATTGAAGAAGCGCGCATAATACGAGAAGAAGCGCGAGAAGTCCTCATGCCCATTAACCCTGAAACCGGCATACGAATGACCGCCGACGATGCAGCCATCTTCCGAGCCATAGGGTCGGATCGAGGAGACCCTCCATCCGGACGACGACCCGCATTAGATCTTCCACCAGGAGTAGGAGGACCGGACGGAGACCCACCGCCGCCACCAGGGGGAGGTATCCCGTTCGACCTGCGAAGAACTGAACCACCAAGAATGCCACCCGGAGGACCGCCAGGTGGAGGTGGAGGTGGAGGTGGAGGAGGTGGAGACGCCGGAGGAGGAGGACATCATAATGAAAAGTTAACCGGCGAGCCACCTTCCATTTTTGACGGAGATAGACTTAAAGTGGACCAATTTTTGACGCAGTGGCATGTCTACTGGGGGATGAATCTGGACGCCCCTATCATGCGCAACGACTACAGAAGATGCCTTCTATTCCTTTCCTACATCAAAGGCGGAGCAGTCAGCGAATGGGTCCTGTCCTTCCTGAATTGGCTCAACAGGCAAATACAACGAGGAATCAGTCCCCACACTCGCGAACTGTGGGACGCTGTAGCCGATGGATTCAGCCAAAGGTTCGAAAACACGCTAGAACGAGAGCAAGCCCAAGCCATACTACGAAAAGGCTTCAAGATGGTGGGAGAGGACATTGACAAGTACGTCAATGATTTTGAACAACTCGCGCGAAAGGCTCACTACCGCCTCAACGAACCCCAAACCATCGACCTCTTCACGTCGGGTCTGCCCAAGGAACTATTCAAAAATGCGTTCCAATTTGACGACCCCATCACGTTTGACGACTGGAAAAGGGCCGTCCTCAAGCGGCAGAAGAATTATATACACCTCAAAGCGCGACTCAATGAATACAAAAACACGACGACACAACCAAAGAAGCAGGGCGGTAACGCGGGATGGACGCTCCCGCAGAATCTGCCACAGACCAACCCATGGGCAATGGACACCTCGGCCGACCGCGCCAAGGTGAGACTTGCGGGATCTGAAGACGTTGACTTCAACAAGCTACCACACCGCGATTGGCCTACACCGCCTTTCCCACCAAGAGGGGGACTGGGAGCTCGAGGACGAGGAAGGGGAGGATCTCGAAGGGACTTAAGGAACGTCCTTTGTTATAACTGTCATGCTCCTGGTCACCTCTCACGAAATTGCCCGCATCCGCGTATGCAGCAGCAATGGCAGACCGCCCCATCCAGTAGCCGTATGACCGAAACGATAGGATATTCTCAGGGGCCCATTTCACAGTATGCGCCATCACAGTACGCGCCGTCGCTGCCCGGGTACATGTCGCCGGCGCCAAGTGTAACGCCCGCACCCCAAATCAATGCTGCAAGCACAAAAACGGCAGGAGAGCAGGCCAAAGAATGGCTCACGCAAGTGGCCAACAGTACGGATGAAGTAAAAGACCTTATACTTCAAGATCTATGGGGAAAGGAGGGTTTTCGGGACGCCTGAACCCGTCAGTCTGGGTGAGGGCTCTCCAATGTAATTCTGTAATTGTGACAACGCGCTACCGATCTATGCGAATCCCAGTAACTGTCCGTACGAATTACCAAACGACTGAGACCAACGCGCTGGTTGACTCTGGCGCAACCGACAACTTTATCCGACCTAGCCTGGCAAAACGGGCCGGCATCCAGATACAACCATTAGACACGCCTCGCAAGATATGGAATATAGACAATACAGAAAATAAAGCTGGGTTAATCACTCATTATGTTAACCTGGAAGTGAAAACACGGGGACAGATAAAACAGATGACCTTCCTAATTACCGACCTTGGAAGCGAAGACATGGTACTGGGCTATCCATGGCTAAGCGCGTTCGAACCCACCATCAGCTGGGCTACCGCCACCATACATCCGGATATGACGCCGGTGATATTGGCGACCACTGAAGCACTATTGTCAACATCAATCGTTCGCGCTCTCATTACGACCGAAAAGGAAGACATTGTGCGAGACTTAGAAGAAGAGACATTCGTGAGGGCCACCACCTCGACGGAGTTGGCCATACAAGCAAAGCAGCAACAGACAGCAGCAACGCTCCCTCAAGAATACACAATGTTTAGCAAACTTTTTAACGAGCAAGCCTCGCATCGTTTTCCCCCGGCAAGACCGTGGGATCATGCAATAGACTTCAAACCATCCGCGCCGGCCGCTATCGACTGCAAAATCTATCCCATGACCCAGAAAGAAGAGAGCGAACTCAAAGAATTTCTGGACGAGAAGTTACGACAGGGATATTTACGTCCCTCTATCTCCCCGTACGCATCCTCCTTTTTCTTCATTAAAAAGAAGGACGGAAAACTACGCCCGGTACAGGACTACCGAGTCATCAATTCCCACACCATTCGCAACCAGTACCCACTCCCGTTAATACAGGACCTCATCCTCGACCTCAGTAACGCCCACATCTACACGAAGCTCGATATCCGATGGGGATATAACAACATACGGATCCGCGACGGCGACCAGGAAAAGGCAGCGTTCAAAACCAAATTCGGTCTTTTCGAACCCACGGTCATGTTCTTCGGGCTCACTAATTCCCCCGCTACCTTCCAGTCCATGATGAACCACATCTATCGTGACACCATAGCAAAACACGAACGATTAGGCACTACTATACGCGTCTATATGGATGATATTGGCATCGCTACTCACTTTGACCACGATCTCGCGGCCCATATAAACGCCGTCCGCGACGTGTTGCGCGTGGCAGAGGAGCACGACCTCTACTTCAAGCTCGAGAAGTGCCTGTTCCATCAACCGCGAATGGATTACCTGGGGGTAATCCTTGAAAGGGGGGTGACCCGAATGGACCCTGTAAAAGTTCAAGGAATCAAGGACTGGCCGACACCAACAAAAGTTAAGGACGTCCGCTCTTTCCTCGGCTTCTGTAACTTTTACAGACTCTTCATCCGCGGTTTCGCAATTCACGCCAAGCCGCTCACCAAACTAACTCGAAAAGACGAAGAATGGCGTTGGACGGAAGAAGAGGAGAGGGCATTTAACACCCTAAAACGTCTCGTAACGGAGGAACCGGTGCTAGCACACCCCGTTCTTCAGGACCCGTTCGAATTGGAAGTAGATGCTTCAGGCTATGCGGTGGGAGCCGTATTACTGCAAAAGAAATCTGACGGCAAGCGACACCCCATAGGTTACTATTCGGCGACACTGTCCGAAGCCGAAAGAAACTACGACATCTATGACCTAGAACTGCTCGCAATAGTCAAGGCCCTACGAAACTGGCGACCACTCCTTGCCGGCGCCCCCCACAAAATCAAAATCTATTCGGACCATCTAAATCTACAATACTGGAAGTCACCGCAAAAGATCAGCAGACGAGTCGCCAGGGAAGTACTCGAACTCTCTGAATACGACTTCGAAATTCACCACATTAAGGGAAGGAACAACGGACGGGCAGATGCACTGTCAAGACGGCCGGACTATGACCAAGGGGTCGCGGACAACAGCGAAGTAGTGGTCCTACCCCCCGAAGTCTTTGTGCGAACCCTTAACGTCGCACGCACCTTCATCGCAAATCCGAACTTACTACAACCACGCCACCAACAAGACGAGGAGGTGATCAAGTTATGGGTTGACCCTCACCACCTCAAGAAAATACAAGGAGAATGGTATAAGGACGGAAGGTTCGTGATCACAGGACCGGCATCAACCCAACGCGTACTAATACATGACCATCACGACTTACCGGTACATGGCCACCCGGGGATTGCGAAAACCCAACGCATCCTGGAGAGACATTACTGGTGGCCACGACTTCGAAAGGACGTGTACGAGTACGTGCAAGGCTGCGCAGAATGCCAAAGGAACAAAGTCAACACGAGACCCATACGAGCCGCGCTGCATCCCATCACGCCAATACCAGAGGCCATGCCGTTCCACACGGTGGCGGTGGATTTCATCACCAAACTCCCAGTTTCCAAGGGGTACGACAGTATACTGACTGTTACAGATCACGATTGTAGCAAGGCTTCCGTCTTCATCCCCTGCCGGGAGGAAATCACCGCAGAAGAAACGGCGGCTCTGTATATCGCCAAGGTGTTCAAACGCTTCGGACTGCCGCGCAAGATAATAAGCGACCGCGACCCCCGCTTTACATCCAAGTTTACCAGAGAAGTGTGTCGCATTCTGGGGATCCAACAGAACATATCCACTGCATATCATCCCCGAACCGATGGGCAGTCTGAACGGACTAATCAATGGCTGGAGCAATATCTTCGCTTCTGGGTAAACGAACGACAAGACAATTGGGAGGCCTACCTGCCAATCGCCGAATTCGCGCACAACAACTGGCCGCACGAGCACACCAAAGAGTCGCCATTCCAACTTCTGATGGGGTATAACCCACAAGCGGATTGGACGGATAAGCCGTCTCCCATTCCCCTTGCCACCGCGCGACTAACACAGCTGAAAGAAGCTAGGGACAACGCCCAACGCCTCATAAAGAAGGCGCAAGAGTCATGGGTGCGCAACAAAGATACGCCGAAGTTCAGCATCAACGACCTTGTATGGCTTGAGGGCAAACATCTTCGAACCAATCAGCCTACAGCAAAATTAGCGGCGCGACGCCACGGACCCTTTCGGGTGGTACAGGTGATGTCCCCCTATAACTATCGATTAGAACTTCCCACGCAGTGGAGTATCCACCCAGTGTTCCACATCGATCTTCTCACACCGTACAAGCAAACTTCCCTACACGGGGAGAACTTCACACGACCGCCACCCGAACTGATAGATGGAGAAGAAGAATACGAGGTCGAGGCCATTCTAGACGCTCGGCACTTCGGCAGAGGAAAGCGCCTCCAGTACCTGGTCAAATGGAAGGGGTACCCAGACTCGGAGAACCAGTGGGTCAATAAAGATGACGTCTTTGCGCCGGAAGCACTCCGTCTGTATCAGGAAGCGCAGACCCACGGTAGAAGGGATAAAGTAGGGGCCGTCCGCACAGAGGACAGTCATCCCCTCTCCCTCCGCTCAACTACCACTCTTATGCCTACTTCCCCGCTGCGACATGTCACGCAAGCACAACTCCTTGACTCCCTCGCCGAAGACGCCCGCGCCCTCCTGGCGGAGGACAGCGACACCGAAGTTCCCAATACTCAGCTCACGCCATGGACACCTCTTACACCAGCAGAGGGGCCCATCACCGCACAAGAATGGATCAACGTCGTCACCAGATTCCCAGACCCGACGACCACCCCCGACGACGACCGAGCCGTCGTCCATGTCTTCAGAAACGAGCAGGGTGAGCGCGAACCCATCGCCGCTATCCCCCCAAGCGACGACCTCATCGGCGTTCGCGGAGTTTTCCCGAGCAACGACCAGCGTTCAAGCGCTGATGGAGTACGAGTTGGAGGGCTGGAAGAGGGTGGCGGCAGCATGGCAGAAGGAGCAGTTGGACTTGGCAGCGGCCCGACTGAGAGAGATGCGAGAGCGACGGCAGCGATGGCGGCAGCTGAGGCTGGCCATGACGACGAAGATTATTACCCGGCGAGACACTCCTTCCTTCGAACGAAACGCGACCCTGATAATCCCCTCGTCACGCCCTGGCTCGTCTACACCGACGGGTCCCCCATGTATCGAGGACGTGTGCGCGTGCCTGGCGCCGCCGATCACCGTCCGTTCACCGCCGCCGACGACCCCGCGCATGTCATTGCGCCTGAAGGGTTCCGGGCGAACCGACGACCCCATTATATTCGATACCCCATCACCGGGCCAGACGGAGTAGAGCGGGACGCGTCGCACGTCCAGATCATCGGAGGGGCGGACCCTCTCATATTAGGAGTTATACCGGGCTCGCCGCATGTCTATGGTAAGCCCCTCTACGCCGAACCTCACGTATCCGCGGCGCTCCGCCCCACGTACCCGCACGAGGACCTTGTCGTCTTCGAGGCAGACAAGATCACCGACCGCGCACTCAATCGTATCAACGATGAGTCGCTCACCGCCAAAGTCACGCGCTTCCGCGCGGCCAGTTACGAGTTGGATAGGCTTCGGGCGAGGGTGAGTCAACTCCGCGCCATGATCGAATGCGCACAGGACGATCGGCGCGACGCAATCTACCGCCTGGAGCGCGCCACCGCATTGGAGCGCATTGCTGATGAACAACGCGACTGGCCGGCCCGCGACTTTCGGTGAGCCTGGGGTCTCACGCTGAAAAGGGAGGTGATGTTACGTCTCGGACCCTTACTATACCGGTTGCAACTACGGCGGTAAGGTAGATTAGTTGCGGACTTACGATAGGAGATACGAGCACGATAGGAGATTGCGCGGTTGATTGCTGACTGAGGACTGTGCCACTAATACTAGTAGTAGTAGTATTAGGGTTTGAGATACTTACGCGATACGTTGGACGCTACCTACGGTGACTCATAGCAGCGCTTCTAAGCCTGCTTGTTTGTGTATTTAAACCGTCTTGTGAAGACCAAGACACGCCATCTTGGTCTTCTTGAATCGTCACTTCTTTCTCCTTCTTTCCTTTTCTCCCTCTCTCTCTGTCGCAAGAACAAGTGCACCTTCGAGTGTTCACCACCATTTGCGCCTGGACCTTCGCGTCTTCAGAAGCACCCGCTAAGTTGTTATCGCCTTCACCGAGCTCAAGTCGAGCTAACGTCGTGACGACGTTACACTGACGCATGTAACGTTGCCACAACGTTAGCTCGACTTGAGCTCTATGGAGGCGGTAACAACTTAGCGAATACTCTGAAGACTCGGAGGTCCAGACGTGATGAATGTCTTGAAGACACGGAGGTCCAAGCGTAGACGATGACGGTCACTTCGAAGGTGCACTTCTTAATAAGAGGCGAAAGGGAAAGAGATAGAAAAAGGGAAGACACAAGTGGCGATTCAAGAAGACCAAGATGGCGTATCTTGGTCTTCACAAGGCAGGTTAAATACAAGTCGAGCAGGCTTTCAAGCGCTGCTATGAGTCACAGTAATGTAGCGTCCAACGTATCGCGTAAGTAGCTCGAATCCTAATACTACTACTACTAGTATTAGTGGCATAGTCCTCAGTCAGCAATCAGCGCGCAATCTCCTATCGTACTCGTAATCACCTATCGTAAGTCCGCGACTAATCTACCTTACCGCCGTAGTCGCAACCGGTACAGTAAGGGTCGAAACGTAACATCACCTCCTCTTCTAGCGTGAGACCCCTGGCTCACCGAAAGTCGCGGGCCGGCCAATCGCGCTGTTCATCGGCAATACGCTCCAGCGCGGTGGCGCGCTCCAAGCGGTAGATTGCGTCGCGCCGATTGTCTTGTGCGCACTCGATCATCGCGCGGAGTTGGCTCACCCTCGCCCGAAGTCGGTCCAGCTCATAGCTGGCCGCGCGGAAGCGCGTGACTTCCGCGGTGAGCGACTCGTCGTTGATGCGATTGAGCGCGCGGTCGGTGATCTTGTCCGCTTCGAAGACGACGAGGTCTTCGTGCGGGTACGTGGGGCAATGCGCCGCGGATACGTGAGGTTCTGCGTAGAAGGGCTTACCGTAGACGTGTGGCGAGCCTGGTATGACGCCTAATATGAGGGGGTCCGCCCCTCCGATGATTTGGACGTGTGACGCGTCCCTCTCTACTCCGTCCGGTCCGGTGATGGGGTATCGAATGTAATGGGGTCGTCGGTTCGCCCTGAACCCTTCAGGCGCAATGACATGCGCGGGGTCCTCGGCGGCGGTGAACGGACGGTGATCGGCGGCACCAGGCACGCGCACACGTCCTCGATACATGGGGGACCCGTCGGAGTAGACGAGCCAGGGCGTGATGAGGGGATTATCAGGGTCGCGTTTCGTTCGAAGGAAGGTGTGTCTCGCCGGGTAAT